>ML103001.1:0-397868 GCA_003697995.1 Taxidea taxus jeffersonii
CACACACACACACACACACACACACACACACACACACACACAAGACAGGGGCAGGATGGAAAAGCCAGGATATCTTACTTGGAGTAAAAACTAATGAACATGAGAACAAAGGTTCAAGCCATGAAAAAGCCTTTAATATCACAGGTGTAGATAGTACACGAATGTGGACAAATGTTATGAAAGTTTATAATCATATTAAGTGAATAATAAACACTGAATAAAATAGGCTGTTGATACAATGCATAATCTTGATCTTCAGTGATTTTTGTGAACTCAATAATTTGGGAATGTTTTCAGCACATGAAATAGAATATTACTCAGCCATCAGAAAGGATGAATACCCACAATTTGTGTTGACATTGATGGAACTGGAGGAGATTATGCTAAGTGCAATGAGTCAAGTAGAAAAAGACAGTTATGGTTTCACTTATATAAAGAACATAAGGAATATTATGGAGGACATTAGGAGAAGGAAGGGAAAATGAAGAGAGGGAAATCTTAGCTAGATTTGGGTGCATGTTATACTGAAATTTACAAGTTTCATGAAGAGTTATCTAATGAAATTTTCATGTAATCAGTTAAGCCTTAAAAATATGGTCAAGTTTGTGCATCAAGTTTTTAGTAAATTTTATGGTATCTAATAGAAATACTTTGGGAAATTTCTAATGCTCAGCTTGAGAAAAACATAGCAACTAACTATAATGTAAAAAGGAATTCAAAAAGGAATATGGGTGGATCTTCACTACTATATATCTCATCACTAACGGGAAGAAGAAAAAAATTAGAAGTGTGTTTATTATAGAGTGCGCCATGTTGCATTGATTTCTTAAAAACACCACAATAACTAATTATAAAATTATTAAAGAATTTAACATTGATCTCCTGAACTCTATGAAAGCCATACCTAACCCCAAACAGAGCATCCTAAAGCCTCCATGCTTTTTCCTCTCTTACCCACTTTCTTTCCCACCAATCATACTATTATCTGCTCTAATCATATCCATATGCCTCTAAACTCTTCATAATACCTTGACTTCTTTGTCTCTCTGCACTGACTTTCCCCTTCTGCTCCTGATCTACTATCACAAATGGCTTATTAAGTAAGGCATGACATTTTCTTGGAGGAAAAAGTAAGACACAAGAGCCATACCTGTGTTAGTGTCCTATGCCATCACACAAGTATATGAGAAAGACTAATCCTTTATTTATAGGATTCTTCCTTTGGAACCATGGTAGACATATACATATATTCAATGTTATTGCATCCTCATGGCCAACTTCGGGTGTTGGCAATACCTCCGTTTTACAGATGAAACTGAGCACGGAAGAATTAGTTACTTGTCAAAATGGCAGAACAATGTTGGGGATTCTGGCCTGCCTAGATTCTCAGCCTATATTCTTAACCACTATGCTCTGCTTCCTTTCTGCTAAAAACAAAACAAAATCTTCCTAACTTTAAACACATTTCTTAACTTGCTTCCCCTCATAAGTAATTTGATACAAAATGTGTTCATTTTAAGGTGGATTTGACTCTTGTAAAGACAACATTTTTGAACCAAGAGTAGAGTTCTTTAGGTGTAATGGTAAATGGTGTTGCTGTTGGTTTTTTTTGTATTAAAGATTTTATTTATTTATCTGATAGACAGAGATCACAAGTAGGCAGAGAGGCAGAGAGAGAGAGGAGGAAGCAGGCTGTCCCCAGAGCAGAGAGCCCGATGCAGGGCTCGATCCCACGACCCTGGGATCATGACCCAAGCCGAAGGCAGCAGCCCCAACCCACTGAGCCACCCAGGCGCCCCTAAATGGTTTGTTTTAAAAATTTCCCTTTCTGAGACTTTGTTGTTAGTGGGTAGTAATGCTACTGGTTTCTGGGTATTAGTTTCTTGCCACTTTGCTGCATTTGTTTATTATTTCTAGTAGTTTTTGGGTGTAGGTTTTAGGAATTTTCTTTTTTTTCTTATTTATTTATTTATTTATTTATTTATTTTTGACTGAGATCACAAGCAGGCAGAGAGAGAGCGTGAGAAGCAGACTCCCTGCTGAGCAGAGAGCCCGATGTGGGACTCAATCCCAGGACCCCGAGATCATGACCTGAGCCGAAGGCAGTGGCTTAACCCACTGTGCCACCCAGGTGCCCCAGGAATTTTCTATGTATAGAATCATATCATCCACAAAAAGTGAGTTTAACTTCTTCATTACCAATATGGATAACTCTTATATATTTCTCATGTCTGATTGCTGTGGCTAGGACTTCCAGTACTATGTTGAATAAAATTGCTGAGAGTGGACATTCTTGTCTTGTTTCTGACCTTAAATGGAAAGCTGTTGGTTTTTCACCCTCAAGGATAACGTTAGTTGTGTTTTCTTCATATGTGGCCTCTACTATGTTGAGGTACGTTCCCTTTAGGCCTTTTTTGTTGAGAGTTTTTATTGTGAATGGAAGTTGATTCTTGTTCAGATGGTTTTTCTGCATTTAATGAAGTATCATCTTACTTTTATCCTTTGTTTTGTTGATGTGGTGTATGACTTTGATTGATTTGTGATTACTGAATCCTCCTTGCATCCCAGGAATAAATCCCACCTGATTGTAGTGAATGATCTTTTTAATGTATTATTGTATGAGGTTTGCTAATATTTTTTGAGAATTTTTGCATCTCTGTTCATCAGGGATATTGGCCTGTAGTTTTGTTTTTGTGATGTCTGTATGATTTTGGTGCCAGGGGAATGCTGGCCTCATATTTGGAAGCTTTCCTTCCTTTTCTTTTTTTTTAAAGGATTTTATTTATTTATTTGACAGACAGAGATCACAAAGTAGAGAGAGAGGCAGAGAGAGAGGAAGCAGGCTGTCCGCAGAGCAGAGAGCCCGATATGGGGCTTGATCCCACGACCCTGGGATCATGACCCGAGCCGAAGGCAGTGGCTTTAACCCACTGAGCCACCCAGGCGCCCCTCCTTTTCTATTTTTGAGGAGAGTAGGTATTAACTCTTCTTTAAATGCCTGGTAGAATTCATCTCTGAGTCCATCTGGTCCTGCACTTTTATTACTAATTCCACTTTCTTACTTTTTTTTAAAATTTTTTTTATTATGTTCTGTTAGTCACCGTATAGTAAGTGCATCATTAGTTTTTGATGTAGTGTTCCATGATTCATTGTTTGCATATAATACCCAGTGCTCCATGCAATCCATACCCTCCTTAATACCCACCACCAGGTTAACCCATTCCCCCACCTCCCTCCCCTCTGAAACCCTCAGTTTGTTTCCCATACTCCATAATTTCTCATGGTTTTTCTCCCCCTCCGATTTCCCTCTCTTTATTTTCCCCTTCCTACTCCTAATGTCCTCCATGATATTCCTTATGTTCTTTATATAAGTGAAATCATAATTGTATTTTTCTACTTATTGCACTTAGCATAACCTCCTCCAGTTCCATTAATGTCAACACAAATTGTGGGTATTCATCCTTTCTGATGCTGAGTAATATTCCATTTCATATATGGACCACATCTTCTTAATCAATTTGTCTGTTGAAGGACATCTTGGCTCATTCCACAGTTTGGCTGTTGTGGACATTGCTGCTATGAACGTTGGTGTTCATGTGGCCCTTCTTTTCATTATGTCTGTATCTTTGGGGTAAATACCCAGTAGGGCAATTGAGGGTCATAGGGTAGCTCTATTTTTAACTTTTTGAGGAAGCTCCACACTGTTTTCCAAAGTGGCTGCACCAACTTGCATTCCCACCAACAGTGTAAGAAGGTCCCCCTTTCTCCACATCCTCTCCAACATTTGTTGTTTCTTGCCTTGTCAAGTTTTGCCATTCTAATTGGTGTAAGGAGGCATCTCAAATGTTTGATTTGAATTCCCCTGATGGCTAATGATATTGAACATTTTTTCAGGTATCTGTTAGCCATTCAAATGTCTTCTTTGGAGAAGTGTCTGTTCATGTCTTCTACCCATTTTTTGATTATTTGGTTTTTAGGTGTTGAGTTTGAGAAGTTCCATTTCCTTACTAGTAATTGGTCTATTCAGATTTTCTATTTCTTCCTGGTTTAGTTTTATAAGATTGTATGTTTCTAGGAATTTATCCATTTCTTCTAGGTTGTCTAGTTTGTTGACATTCATAGCATTGTCATAATTCTTTGTATTTCTCTTCTCTGATTTTATTTGAGTCATTTCTCTTTTTTTCCTGATGAGTCTAAGAATATGTCCATTTTATTTATCTTTTCAAAGAACCAACTCTTGGTTTCATTGTTTATTTTATAGCTTTTTTAGTCTCTACATCATTTATTTCTACTCTCAACTTTATTATTTCCTTTCTTCTACTCATCTTGGGTTTTGTTCTTTTCTGGTTCCTTTAGGTGTAAGGTTAGGTTGTTAATTTGAATTCTTTCTTGTTCCTTGAGGAAGGCCTGTATTATTTCCTTCTTAGAACTGCATTTGTTGTGTCTCAAAAATTTTGGACTGTTGTGTTTTATTTTCATTTCTCTCCATGTATTTTCTTACTTTTTTTTCTTTGACTGCTTAATTGAACCACTGGTTGTTTAGTATCATGTTGTCAAGTCTGTATGTGTTTATGTTTTCCCCACTTTTTTCTTGTGTTATATTTCTACTTTCATAGTGTTGTGGTTAGAAAAAATGCATGGTATGGTTTCAATCTTCTTAACGTATTGAGGTTTGTTTTATAGCTCATTATGTGATCTATTCTGGAGAATGTTCCAAACATACTTGAAAAGAATGTGTATTCTGTTGGTTTTGAATGGAATGTTCTGTATATATCTGTTATGTCCATCTGTTCCAATGTCTCTCAAAGGCATTGTTTCTTTATTGATTTTCTGTCTGGATGATCTATCCATTGAAAAAAGTGGAATATTAAAGTCCTCTACTATTATTGTATTACCATCAATTTCTCTCTTTATGTCCATTAGTATTTGTCTAATGTATTTAGGTGCTCCATTGTCAGGTAGATAGATATTTACAATTATTATATCTACTGTTATTGGATTAATCCCTTTATCATTACATAATGCCTTTCTTTGTCTCTTGTTATAGTTTTTGTTTTAAAGCCTATTTTGTCTGAGATAGGTATTGCTACCCTGGCTTTTTTCCCCCCCTGCTTCATTTGCATGGTGAATGTTCTCTCATCCCTTCATTTTCAGTCTTTATGCCTCTATAAGTCTGATGTGAGTCTCATAGGCAACATATAAATGGGTCTTGTATTTATATCCATTCCATCACTCTGTATCTTTTGATTAGAGCATTTAGGCCATTTATATTTCAAGTAATCATTGATAGATATGTACTTACTGGCATTTTTTAAATTTGTTTTCTGATTGTTTTTGTAGCTCTACTTTGCTCCTTTCTTCTTCTCTTGCTCTTTTTCTTTGTGATCAGTGAGCACCTATAGTGTTTTGTTTGGCTTTCTTTCTCATTGTTTTTTGTGTATCTGTCGTAAGATTTGGATTTGTGGTTACCATTAGGTTCATATATAACATTCTAAGTAAACAGCAGTTCATATTAACTTGATGATTCAAAGGTATTCTAAATTTAAAAAAGAAAAACAGAAAGAGAAGAAATCCTCTTTCATTTTTCCATTCTCTTCCCTTTTTACTTCTTTCTCCACATTTTACATATATGTTGTCACATTTTATACCTTCTTATTCATATTTTTCTGATATTGAATTGTGGCCATTTCTTTTCCATTTAAACAAATTCCTCTAACATTTGTTGTAAGGCTGGTTTAGTGGTAATAAACTCCTTATATTTTGTTTGTCTGGGAAACTCTTCATCTCCTCTTCAAATCTGAGTGATAACCTTGCCAGCTAGAGTGTTCTTGGTTGTAGTTTTTTCCCCCCAGCACGTTGAATATATCAAGCCACTATCTTGTGGCTTGCAAAGTTTCTGCTGAAAAATCAGCTAGTAGCTTTGTAGGTTTTCCCTTGAAGGTAATTTTTTTGTTTGTTTTTGCTTTTAAGATTCTCTCTTATCTTTAACCTTTGACATGTTGATTATTATGTGTTGTGGTGTGGACTCCCTTGGTTTCATCTTGTTTGGAACTCTCTGCTTCTAGGACTTGTATGTTTATTTTCCTCCAGAGATTAGGAGAATTTTCATTTATTATTTCTTCAAATATGTTTTCCATATCTTTCTTCTTCTCCTCCTCCCCCTCCCCCTCTTCCACCTTCTCCCCCTCCTCCTCCTTGTGTGTTTTCCATTACCCCATCTTCCACATTGCTGATTCATTATTCTGCATCCTCTAATCTACTTGATTCCCTCTAGTGTGTTTTTTATTTCAGTTATTGTATTCTTCATCTCTAATTGATTCTTTTTAATATTTTCTATTGCTTTATTGAAAATCTCACTGAATTCTTCCACTCTTTTCCCAGCTCAGTGGGTATTTCTATGATCATTAATTTTAATTCTTTATCAGGCATTATTGCTTATCTCTGTTTCATTTAGTTCTTTTTCTGAGGATTTTTTCTTTTTCTTTCTTTTGGAGTATACTCCCCATCCCATATTTTGCTTAACATTCTGTGTTTGTGTTTATGGATTAGGCAAAATGGTTAATTCTCCTAAACTTGAAGGAGTGGTTTTGTGTATGGTATCTTCTATGTAGATTGTGTGCTTTGGGACTGTTGTGGGTTGGCTAAACTGTATATGCTAGTTACTTTTTTAAACTGTGGCTTTTTACAGAAAGAATTTAAAAAAATAATAACAATAAAATAAAAAAAGAAAGTAGTAAAATATAAGAAGAAAGGAAAAAATTAAAAGGAATAAAAGAAAAAGAAAGAACAAGAAAAAAAAAGAACAAAACTGAAAAGAAAAAAATAAAAAGAGGGGTGTCTTGGTGGCTTAGTTGTTAAGCATCTACCTTCAGCTCAAGTCACAATCCTAGGATTCTGGGATCGAGCCCCACATTAGACTCCTTGCTCAGCAGAAAGTCTGCTTTGCTCTCTCACACTTCCCCTGCTTGTGTTCCCTCTCTCACTGGCTCTCTCTCTGTCAAATAAATACATAAAACCTTAAAAAAATAAAATAAATAAAAAATAAAAACAAAGCTAGACAACACAAGTTTTTCTAAGTAAAAGTTAAAATTAAATCAGAAAGTTAAAATTGGAAGAAAAAAAAAAAACCCACAAACCTGCAGCTTGTTTTCTATGCCCCAGCATCACAGGGCAGCTGATGTGGGCTTGAGCACCTCGGGCTCACTGAAGTCAAAAGCTCCCTGTTACGACTAGACCCACCATTATGTCATCAGGATCAACCCCTTACAATGCTGGGATCCTCCAATTACTGAGTCCAACCTCACCCTTTATGGTGCCAGACTCTGCTCTGGTCTGGGCTTTTAAGGGGGTGGGGGAGAGAACATCCCTGCACTTTCTAGGCCCTTTTAAAGCATGGCTTTTTGTATATCCCAGTGAGATCAGGGCTGGCTTGCATATCCTGGATTTGTTGAGGCTGTAAGCTTTCTGTGATGATCTGACCCATTGTGCATGAGGGCCCTCTATTTCTGGCATCTAGACCCTGCTCTAACCTGGGCTGTTAACATGGAGGGGGAGGATATATTCCCATAGCTCCTCAGGCCTTTTGAAACCCAGTTCCTTTTCAGTGTCACAGCACATCTAAGGCTGGTGTGGGCTTGTGGACCCTGAGTTTGGTGAAGGCACAAGCCCACTGAGATGACCAGACCCACCCACCATAGTGTCTGAACCCTGTTTTAGTCCAGATATTGAAGGTGGGGTGGAAAGTAAACCTTGTCATTCTCCAATCCCTCTGACCTAGAGTTTTCCCATAGCTTCTGCATCACTTGGCAGAATTCCAGTATTGTCTCTTTTATATGTTAATTGTTCTTTTAAACCATGGCTTTTTTTCTGTGCCCTAGAACAGAGAAATCTGTTCCCACGCCCTCAGTACTGTCCTTTCCATGCCATTTGCAGTGTTGGTGGCGGGGTTTTCCTTTGTTACTGTGTTTCTGTTTCTCCTCCTGTTCTCTTTCTTCTGTTCTATCTTCAGTTGTTCCGTAGCTGTCAGTCAGCCCTCAGTTCTTCAACAGGAATTGTTCTATTAACAGGTGTAATTTGGTGTGTTCTGTGGAGGAGGTGAGTTAAGAAATCTTCCAATGCACCATCATGAACCAGAACTCTGTTTATTTCTTTATAGTCATAGGCTATATACCTTGTTTGTGCCAAGTGTGGGGATTATGAAAATAGATTTATTTTAATAAAAATGTATCTTGTATAACTATATTTAATACAAGATACATTTATTTAAAGTAAATGTTATTAAGTGGTCAAATGAATGCAGAAATAAAAAGAAGTAACTTCTTAAGTAATTTTCAAAAATAACCACTTAATAAAGGCAAAAACACGAGTTTAAAACCATCAACAAATCTAGAGCATTCGTACAAACAGGATAATGATTTATCTGTCAGGAAGTGATTTGACATCATCTATGAGAAATGCCATTACCTAAATTGGCAGGCAATTAGTTGAAAGAAACCAATTTTAGTGCAAAGGAAATGGACTTGGTTCGTTTAAATATGGATGACCCAATGGGTTGTTAACAAATCCATATACCAAAGGTTTTCTACTAATTAAAATTTTAATAAAGTTAACCAAATAAAATGTATAACATTTGAAAGTCATCTTTCAAAAATCACTTCAAAAATGCTTAGTTACTAATGGAAACTTTCCTAATTGTAACAAATATATGTGTGTGTTTGAGGGGAAGCACAAGAAGCACTTGCTTCTTCCATTAGTTCAAAAGGATGGCTGTGAGAACATCTTGATTCTTTTAAGACAGTCTAGCTAACAGACTAACAGGCTACTAACTTGAAAGAGAATACTTATATTCAAGGGCAGGAATAGATGAAAAATATCTCTTCAAAAGCAGAGATGGGATTCAAAATAATAGGATGACAATTTTTAATGGAGTATTTCAAACAATAATCTCTTCATCTTGGATGCTTACTTTAAATTTATCTCTATCCAAAACCTATAGTTCTTTTGTGCTAACATTTAGGAAGAATTTTTTGTTGAATATATTTAACATATAACATTGTATAAATTTTAGGTATACAGCATGTTACTTTAATACATTTAGATATTATAATATGATTGCCATTTTAGCAATATTTATCACATTACATAATTACAGTACAATATTGTTGTCTATATTCATTACGTTGTGCAGTGGATCACAATGGTTTATCTACTATTTGTTCTAAGTTCAGACCCTTAAACAATTCAGGAAACATTTAACTTAGTGTATGTAATACCATGTTCAAATAATTGATAGTTACATTTTTGATATGATGTAAAAATATTGTCTCTAATTCAGTCTTTTTAATGTAACTGAGAGAAACTACAGTGGATTAGAATCTCTTTTTCACTTTTAGGTTTTAAAATTCATTTCTTAACCTGAGTTTAATGAAAATAAGTTTTTCACTCATTGGTCTTAATCATCTTACTTCAGAAATTCTAATTGTTCTAAAAGAATGTATAGCCAGGCATAAATGTGTAAGAATGTTTAAGTTATAAAAGTCAGCAAGATGACAATCTCTTTTTTCCAGTTCCTATGTAATGTGTCCTCTTGAGTTGGTATTGTGTTGAAGCTCAGGGATAAGAATAAATTAAGCACTGCTTTGTGGACTAAAGCATTCTTAACAGAAGGCAAGAATCCATTTGCTTAGCACCAAGAATTGGGCCTCTGGCACTCTTAAGTTCCTGGTTTAGAAAGTTTGGCTTTGATGAAAAAAATCATAATACATAAGAGCTTCTGGACTTATCTGTCAAATCATCTCCAACCACAGCTTATTTCAGTAGTCCCGAGCATCTCGACACAAAATTGAAACTGAGAAATGGGTTTCTAAGGTGTGCTGTAGACAAGGAAGAAATGAAAGCATCCTTTGTCTTAGCTGTTTCCACTGTGGTAAGGGCATTTGTCTGGCCCAGATATTCGTCTCTCAAGGTAAATAGGACCAGAGACGGATGGGATATCAATGATATTCTTACATTATAATGTGGATACCTCAAAGAAATTGCAGAGGAAGTCCAATTAGTTGTTAAAGCATTGTCTGCATAGGCACACCTTGTTTCACAGAAGGGGGGCGGGGAATAGTAGGCTCCCTGCTGAGCAGAGAGCCTGATGCAGCTCAATTCCAGGGTCCTGAGATCACAACCTGAGCTGAAGGCAGAGGCTTAACCCACTGAGCCACCCAGGTGCCCCTTCAAAATTTAAATTATTAACAGATATAACAGAATCTCTCTCTATATAGCATGTGTGTGTGTGTGTGAGATATTCATGTATTGAGTATATATTATATTTATATATACACGTGCAAATTATATATATGCACACATACTTTTTTTTTTAAGATTTTATTTATTATTTGACAGCGAGAGAGATCACAAGTAGGCAGAGAAGCAGGCAGAGAGAAGGGGGAAGCAGGCTCTCTTCTGAGAGACCATGACCTGAGCCGAAGGCAGAGGCTTAACGCACTGAGCCACCCAGGTGCCTCCACATACATGTTTTTAATCTCTACCTTCAATTAATTCTCCTACCTTCACTTTTCTGGAGAGAGCCTACTCCTTCTAATTGTTTAGTGGAGGGTGACCTAAGTTATCTCTTTACTGGCACAGTAGTAACTTTCAGGTAGCTAATACCAGTGTTTATTGAACACTGAGATCATATTAAGTTTTACTCTATCCTATGAGGTAAGCTTTATTATACATATAGACTTGATAGACTTGATGATGACTTTGAGCAAATTATTCAGTTATACAATATTATATAATTCAAACTCAAATTTTTTGGACACTAAATGGATGCTTATAAACACTATATAATGTGATTGATTTCCAATGGGGACTTAGAGCTAATTTTACATGGGAAATGAGGCAGTCACTTTCACAATATTAGCCTAGGTAATATCGTTAAAATAGGTCCCCTGTCCTAAAATATCTCCCCCACCTATGGTTATACCTAAAATCCCACCGTATACCCCTTAGAAGCAAAGTATTCAAGTACTTCTGCGAATGGACTATTCTCACCTCTCTCTTGTCTCAGATGAATGCACATTCTTTCTTCCTCCCTAGGTATCATTTCCACCTGTACTTTTGCAACCATCATTTCCTGTTCCCTGTAAGACAATAGTTCTCAGATTGTGTTTATGGAGCCTCTTGGCAGGGAGAGTGCTGAGAAGACAAAGCCTGGGTGCATCCACCCCTCTTCACCCAGAGCAACTCTGTTTAATG
Organism: Taxidea taxus jeffersonii; assembly: GCA_003697995.1. NCBI lineage: Eukaryota > Metazoa > Chordata > Mammalia > Carnivora > Mustelidae > Taxidea > Taxidea taxus. Next base: position 11,251 of record ML103001.1, read on the forward strand.
CTTTCAAATCAATATCATAAAAGAAAGATTTTGGATTGAGATGTTAGATTTCTTTCTTCCACAGGCGTTACAAGAGGGATTTTATTGGATCCTCTTTTATAATTCTTCGCTTAAATTCTTTTGATCTCTAGATATTTTTTGAATATTCAATGTTTTACTTCTCACAGGTGTATAAGAAAAGTTTATGTTCTCAATGTTCTCTATGTTCTCAAAAGGTTTACAATCTAGTTAAAATATACGTTGACAGTTTCCATTAATGTGAAAGGAATTATACTGAATTTTTTATGGAGAACATAGGCATTGCAGCTTCCATTTGTTGAGCTGATCAGATGACACCTCACAAAGCTAGTAATCCTTGAAATACCTAACCACAGGAGGAAGTTTTTCACAAGGTAAGAATTGGGGGCTGTTGGCTGAATGTGTTTGTTCCATAGAGGTTATAGCAAGGTAATACTATGTGCTAATGAATTAAAAGTAATTTATTATTTATTGGTAATACCAATAGAGATAATACCATGTGCTAATAAATTAAATGTATGACAGAAAAGCATGAAAAACTTAACTGAATGCTATAATCTTGTTACCTAGGTTAGTATGAGTCAATTTAGATTAATTTTGCCTCTTCTTGTACTACAACTTAATATCATTTGCTCTATTGTCCTTATAAATGCATAGTGAGATTACCTAGAACAGCCAGACATATTAGCAAGGTCAGATGACTTTGGAGACTAAACACTGAAAAATATTAAAAGTATGAAATCACATTGTGATTTATGATTAGCACACATTTAAAGTAAGCTCAAAAATAAACAGATTTTTATAAGATAATTATTACATCACCAAACCATAAGAGTAAGGACTCAGATTCTGTATTCTAAAATTCATCCTGCAAATTCTCCTTTTAATGTTATTTTTGTTCTTTATTATTTAGACCAGAGGTCACTTTGATGCCGAAATTTCTCTACGGTAGCAAGTTAGATGATATTAAGTTCACTAGGCATCTTAGTCTGCTTGGACTGTTAAAACAAAATGATATATACAGTAGGTGGTTTAAAGAAGAGAAAATTATTTTCTTACTGTTGTGGAGCCTAGAAATCTGAGATTGGGGTGCCAGTGTTGTTGGTTTCCCTTCTTGGCATGTAGATGGCTGACTTCTCACTGTGTCCTCATAAGGTACGAGTGTGGTGGAGGTGGGAATGGGGAGAGCCCTCTGGTGTCTCTTCTTATGAGGGCTGCACTTCCATGACTTAATCTAGCCTTAATTACCTCTCAAATGTTCTCTCTCCAAATACCATCACATTAGTGGTTAGGGTTTCCACATATAAAAACGGGGAAAAACACAAATATTTAGTCCATAATACTAAGGTACAACTGCTCATGAGATAAGGGGCTATGTAGTAAATTTTCAGGAAAAAATACTTAAAAAGTGACAACTTACACCAAAATAAAGTGAATTCCACATTATTATTAAAATACATCATGAAAAGGTATCTGCTTAGAAGAGCCACAAGAGTGTTATTACAATGCAAATACAAATGATAAAAAGATAAAATGATTAAAGATTCATTGTAAGAAAATAATACCATCAGAATGAAAAGTGTTTATATGAGGAGAACAATAAAATAAATAAATCCTTCCTTTGAAACTTGGAGTAGATTATTTGTCAGATTCAAGTGCTATACACTGACGATTACTTTCTAGAACTCATTTCAAGAACAAGATGATTGAAGAAAGCCAACTCAGCTAGAAAAAAGAAAGGAAAAAAATCTAAGTACTATAGATTGTTGAGTCTATTTTAAGCTGACAAGAACCAACTTCCACCATACCCAGCATTCAAACTGGCCCTAGGTTTCAATACAGATGTAAAGAGTCCTAATAAAGAGATATTTTATTTCCATTCACTTCAAGATAAAAAATAAGATGACTTTTAAAATTCCAATATTTAAAAAAATCTTAAAAAATTTATAAATGAGCTAAGTTAAGAATCTAGATATTAAAACCTAAAGTCTGAAAAAACTAACATGTACTAACTCTAAGATTAAAAATATGCTGCAAAACAAACTGTTAAAAATGGGTAATTTTACTGGGAACAGGAAACATAAAACACCTTTTTCTAAAATCTGAGAAAGGTTTTCAAGTGTCATACAAGATGTTAAAGATAAAGTTATTAATCTAACATGTTAACACCAGTATTAAATAGCTTGTAAACATGGAAAGATTGTTCTCTCTGAATGGTGGAATTACCAATACTTTTAAAAGTATTTCTATTTTTAAATATACCCAAAGTGAAGTTCTAGCACTTAATGGCAAGTTATCACTATATCACTAAGGCACTTAAAAAAATAATTTCTTCCTAGATAAGACTGCTATCAGTTTAACTTTTCAGATGACAGAGGTTTAGACTCTAGAATTTTAAACTTACTATCATTGAAAACTACAGATTTTTGGGGGGCTGAAAATAAAACAATTTGTTGTAACATAGGGAAATTTATTCATTGAGCCCATGGCATTTTTGTACGTAAAATGGTCTAGTGGGAATATCCTAGGCAACGGAACATAAGCAACACACATACACACCAAGTCTCTTGGTTTATTCACACTATTAATAAATAAATGTCTAGATCATAGAGCTCTGTTTATATTTAAGCATTTGTTAACTTTTAAGTAGCAGCCCTATTTGTTTTGATAATGTTTCTCCCAAAAAGCTACAGGTTGTATCTCTAAACAAGCTAGTTATATTTGTTGAGATAGTTCTCTGCATATTTGAATAACCATGCTGTGGAATATTCATATGCTGATAAATTAAAATGAATTTATTCTACTCTGACTTTCCTAGAAAAAAATATAAGTGGATTTCACTAACATTTCTTAACTATAGACACTAAAAACCAGCGATTATTAACAGAAGTCCTACCAGTTCCCACGATAAGGGAATAAAAGAAGCAAATCAGACAACTTCACTGGTAGCACACAGCACGGGATACACATGTTCTTCTATTTTATACATACAGTGATAAACATAATGTAAGCATTTTCACAGTTGTATGCAATCCACATAAAACATCCATAAGTAGGTAGATCATTTACACTTCACAGGCTGCTATAACTCTGATTTAGTGTGTTGCTTTTACGAATAAGCACTGATGTTTATTTCAGCTGAATCCTTTGAGAAAAAGAACTAGAAATTATATTAAAACAAAGTGGAGGGGCGCCTGAATGGCTCAGTTGGGTAAGCATCTGCCTTCAGCTCAGGTTATGATCTGAGGGTCCTGGAATGGAGCTTAGCGTCCAGCTCCCTGCTCAGTGGGAAGCCTGCTTCTCTCTCTCTCTCCTTCTGCATACTGCTCCACCTGCTTGTGCGCGCACTCTCTGTGTCAATAAATGAATGAATGAATGAATGAATGAATAAATCTTTAAAAAAAAAAAGTGGAACATCCAGGGCACTTGGGTGGCTCAGTCGTTAAGCTGCTGCCTTTGGCTCAGGTCATGATCCCGGGGTCCTGCGATCGAGCCCTGCATCGGGCTGCCTGTTCAGTGGGGAGTCTGCTTCTCCCTCTCCTATTCCCTCTGCTCTGTTCCTTCTCTCACTGTCTCTCTCTCTGTCAAATAAATAAAATAACATCTTAAAAAAAAAGTGGAATATCCAACTTTCTGAGAAAAGACTTCCAGTCTGTCAGAAAGAATCTGTATTTTACCTTTTAACTCTGTACTTTCATTCAGAGACATTCTTGATCCAAATTGAACCTGGTACACACAGTGAAGCATAAGCCTCTTTTGGGATTTTCTGTCCATTGCTTTGATCTGCATCTGGATCTAGAGGAAAAAATAAAACAGAAATTACATCATTTTTTATCACACACACGGCCATAGAAGAAGATTCAGGGACTCCTTATCTCCAGTAGAGCTGGCAGGCAGGCTTTGGGCTCACAGTGCCTATGTTCTGAATTAGTTGGGGTTCTTCTGATGGGATGGTTCCCATTGGTTCCATTTCTCAAAGAAAGAGAGACACACACAGAGAGAGAGATTTATAATAAGGAATTGATGCACACGGGTATGGAGGCTGAGAATTTCCAGATCTGCAGTCCACAAGCTGGAAAGCCAGGACAGCCGAGAGTATTCCAGTCCAAGTTTGGGTCTGAAGGCGGCAGAAAACCAATGTCCCAACTTGAAGACGCATAGAAAGCAAATTCTCCCTTCCTCAGCTTTTTGTTCTATTCAGACTTTCAAAGTATAGGATGAAGCCCACCGACCGGAGGGGGTGGGGGCAGTTTCCAGTCTACCAATTCAGAAGTTAATCTCATTCAGAAGCATCATCATAGACACACCCAGAATAATGTTTAACCAAATACCTAGATAACCCATGGCCCAGTCAAGTTGACATAAAATGAATGTCACAGGTTTATCATTGAGTTAGTTTTTGCTGGGAGGCAATGTGGTCTATTGAGCATATTCTCTGAAATTAGTCTGGGCCAAAACCCCACCTTATCATGCATCTACCTTATGAAGTTATAATATATGTTTAAAAAAATGAATAGGTGTATAAACAATACAGGATAGTTTGCCATTATTATGGAATTATTCCAGTAGATTTTGCAGGAGTCTGGGCGGGGGGGCGCAACTCACCTGAATTCTCTACTTTCCAAATTCTTTGTTTTTTATGGGGATGAAAGTATACATTTAAGAGAGAAATAGAGTAAATAGAAGGTAGCACAGAAACTTATTGTAATTCTGAAGCTGATTAAACTTCAGTAGAAGCCTCAATCTCAGAGTCATATTTGACCTTAAATATTACCTGATTCCTACAACACGGAAGGCAACGTGTGGCCAAAAATGCCCTCCAGAGGCTGTTGTTCCAATCGTCACTGTAGTCTTAACCTCTGTTACACTAGGACTTCATGGGCCATAATCCCAAGACAGCTATAACAGTCACTTTGAAAGCTGATTGTGAATTAGTTTGAGGGGGATTTTTGCAGTCTTAACTGCTTCACGAAATTTCAAAAACATCATCCCCTATGAAATAGGGTAGATGACTGGGCTTATGTTTCATATAGCCAAATTCTAAAATTGAATTTTCCCCATGGACTCCTTGAAGTTGTCCAGCTTCGATGACCTCTGTGAATTTGTGATAGGACTTATGGAAAACTTTCACCAACCACTTGTCTGCTCGAGTCATTTTTCATAAAGAGGGAGAGTATGCTATCTCAATCCAAGAGAGCTAAAGCCACACAATTGCAAGGGGTTTTGCGATTGCCCTCTGTGTGCGGACTGGGGAGAAATCTAATAATCTGAAATTTATTTACTTATTTATTTATTTTTAAGATTTTATTTATTTATTTGACAGAGAGAAATCACAAGTAGGCAGAGAGGCAGGCAGAGAGAGAGAGAGGAGGAAGCAGGCTCCCTGCCAAGCAGAGAGCCCCATGCAGGATTCTATCCCAGGACCCTGAGATCATGACCTGAGCGGAAGGCAGAGGCTTAACTCACTGAGCCATTCAGGTGCCCTAATAATCTGAAATTTAAAATAAACTCTTAAGAATTAAACTTTTTGCTGCTTAGGTTTTCTTACTGATCAGAGACAAAGTGCCAGATGCCATCACTGCTTATTTTTCATTGTTTCGATTGGACTTTGAGCCCTAAAAATGGTTAAGATTGCACTCAGCGCCTTCTGATGTGGCAGGCTTGTAGAGTTCTTCACAGTGTTTAGAGACTTTTGAGTTCTTATTCATTATGCCTTTATCTTCTTACATTTAATACCTGAGGTATGGGGGACAGGCATTATTTTCCAACTGGCAGAGAGAGAGACAGAGAGAGGAAATGAGTGACTTGTCCATGATTCACAGCCTAGCTCACAAGAACGGAAGCTCCCAAAGGGCAGGTAATTTTGTCTTTTTGTTTGCTCATGTATCCCGTGTGTGGGGCAATACCTGGCACATAGTAGGTGTCAATAACTTTCTGTGGGAATAATCAGTGAATCTGATCGGAACTGGGAATAGATTTCTTCAGCTCTACAAACTTGTCTATTGCACTTTGTATATTGGCAAGAGTTTTCTGGTTGCAACTGTTGTCAGGTTGGTGAAGGCGAGGCCAGGAGCCTCCTCCAAGGAGGGGTAACGGGGACCCCAGAAGGTCCTCGGGGTGCCCGTCCCGAAGGCGCTAGTCTCACTGCGGCGGCGGCGACGGTGGGGAAATTCTCCGGAGCCCCGTGAGGCCGAGGCTTGGCAGGCTCTGGGGGGCTGCCACTGCCACGGTCCCCTCTGGGCATCGGGCTGGCTGTGGCAGGGGCTGAGGTGCCACGGTCCCTGATCCCGGACCCTGCAGCTGGGGCCAGAGGTCAGTGGGGCGGTGGCCAGGGCGGGGCGGGGGCGGGGGCCGGGGCGAGGGCCGGCGCGGGACAGCAGGCCTGGGAACGCGGGGAGGTGGGGCCGGGGCTGCGGGCCGGTGGGGCTGGGGGCCGGGCGCCCTGGCTGCTCCGGTTCGCCTCCTCCAGGCGGCAACAGCAGCAGCATTCTCCCCCTCCTTGCTCCCTTTTCTTCCTTTCCGCTTCTTTCTCTTCTCCTTCTCTCCCTCGCCCTTCCTCCCCGGTCTCACTTTTCTTCCCCCTTTCCCTCGGAGCCTCGGTTCTCCAGGCCCACCAGAAGTCTCCGCGAGCACCACGGAAACCCCCGGATCTGCGCCCAGGTGAGAGCTCTGCCACCACTGTGGTGCGGTCTAGGGCGCCCCGCAATCCCTCTCCCCCGGTCTCACGGAGACCCCGGTCCAGACCGAGCCTTCGCGGGCCACGGGAGGGAGGAGGGACTCAGTGCCCTTTCGGCCCAGGCGGGGTGAGCTGCCCTGAAGCGTCCGACGCGGCCTCTCGCGTTCCTTACGGAGCCGGGAGCTGGTGCGGGGCTCCCGGACCAGGGGGCGATTTGGCTGATCAGGGGGGTCAGGGTTAATGCTACCTGAGCTTAGAAAGTGCGACTCCGCCAAGATGACGGGAGTGGGATCTCCAGGTGGAGCAAACTGCGGCAGGGGACCACTCGCTGGGGGAGGGGGGGAGGAACTCTTGGTCACTTTCAAATAATTTTCCCTGTTAGTGGTCCAGAAACAATTTGAAAGATAAGGTAAATATTCAGGTTTTTGAAATACAGGAAGAATCAAGGTTGATGGAAGGTGGGGCATGAGGAAATGAAAATGGATGAGTTTTGCCCTTTTCTGAGTTAGTCTTCCCTCCTTTGTTTCTCCTGCTTTTTATGAAAGACCAAAACGAACATCCAGAATTTATCACATCCATTTTTCTTTCTTCTTTTTAAAGGTTGTTTCAGCGCTACTTTGCTGTCTCTTTTCTCCTTGGCTTCTATTTGGAGAAAGAAATTTCAAGAATGTGCTGGAAAAGGGGCCGGAGTATGGAGGTGTGCTTTGGGGGGAAGGGAGAGAGTAAAGTGAATCAAGTCAGAAACACCATCCTTGAAAATTGGAACCAGTCATTCTGCCTGGTACTACCAGCCTCTGGGATTATGTCAGCAAATAAATAAAAACTTTCAGTAGCAACAAGCCCATTTCTTAAGATAATTGTTTGCCACCTGCTGTGAGATCTTATCACAGTGGTTCCAGGACATAGACCCTAAGAGTGAGGCATACATCCATGTGTGCACACATACATGCATGATGCTACAAACAGCAGTGCCCTTCCTAAAGTCAAATAATTTGAGGGCTTGGTGATTGAACTATGCATGACATTTGTAAAGGAAACAAAAGATACTGTCTGGAGGGATACAATATAATTTGGAGCAAGGGATCAATGGATATTAGGAAGGATATGTAACATTAATTTCAAATGTACACTAGATTTTATAAAAAGACCAGGCAGGATTGAAATTGGTTGTAGACCCCAATAGACAGTTGAAGTTAAGTGATATTACAGGGAGTTCATTATATCTGAGAAAAAGTAATCAAGTTTCTGACAGATGAATCTTTTCTATTAAAAATATCAATTCAGGGACGCCTGGGTGGCTCAGTTGGTTAAGCAGTTGCCTTCGGCTCAGGTCATGATCCCAGTGTCCTGGGATCGAGTCCCACATCGGGCTCCTTGCTTGGCAGGGAGCCTGCTTCTCCCTCTGCCTCTGCCTGCCTCTCTGTCTGCCTGTGTTCTCTCTCTCTCTCTCTAATAAATAAAATTAAAAAAAAAATCTTTAAAAAAAATATCAATTCACTTTTTAATTTACTTTAGATTTCTTTCTTTTTTTTATAGCTTGATGACTTTGTCTCTGGTCCAACAAGAATGAAATTAAACTCCATTGTTATATAAGGTAGTTCCCTTCCAAACCCGTGCAGGTCCTTGAAAATACCACGTGTGACGGACATGGATCTTATAAGCAGGCAGTTCATCAATTCACTGCTCTGGACTTTTCTGGAAGCAGGAGTCAGGTTGTGCCATCTTTTCTGCATTCCAGGTCTTCCGCAATTTCCAAATCTCAAACAAGTACAGAGTGGAGATTAAGTAAACCAGATTGTTATAGCAGAGTGTCCTCTGGACTTCATCTAGGGTCTTACAAAGACCACTCTATCCAGCATTTAGAGCATGCATAAGATGGGTAATAGCAGTATCAGTGCAAGAAATTTAGAGTGCAACTACATTAAAAGGGACTTGATAGGAAATTAGATCAGGTGAAGGTTATACTGACAAACCACCACGTAGCTCAGGGAACTACACTAGGCACCATAGAGATTGATATAAAAACAACGAAAAAATAACTTGCATGTCAGAAAGTCTGGCAATGGAATGGGAAAGAGATGCATACATGTGATACATGAACACTTCATTATGTCATGTTTCCCATATTTGTGAAATGGGGATGATGATGATGAAAATGATGATCATACAAATAGCAATCATAGAAATATCTGATTGTCACTGGTTATTTTCTATTTGGCAGGCATTCATCTTAGTGTCTTACTTGGATTATATTTATATATCATAATTTTTCATTACGAGTTTCTGTCCTCACCATTGTGAGATTTTAAGATTACCTGTTTTCTGCCCACTGAGTGTCATTCTGTGTCCCTGTCCTATGATGGCCCCAAATAATGCCATGCCCTTCTATCTATCTAGGATCAAAGACCAACAGTGGAAGAAGGGGACATCTTCCTCTTGATAAACTGAAGCATGTAGCTCAATGCCACTAAAGTCCGAGACTCACACTGTACGTCAAATAACAAAGTCCTGGGGGTGCCTGGGTGGCTCAGTCAGTTAATCATCTGCCTTCATCATGTCATGATCTCAGGGCCCTGGGATCCAGCCCGGCTTCTCCTTCCCCTTCACCCTCTGCTCCTGCCACCCTACTTATGTGCTCTCTATCTCTCTTTCAGATAAATAAATAAATAAATAAATAAATAAATAAATAAAATCTTTAAAAGACAAAAACAACAACAAAAAAAGACAAATAATGATGTTCTGTTTTGGGCAGTTGTTTGGTTTGGATTTTTTATTATTATCTAAAAGATGTGTTTCTCCAAATATGTGTTCTCCAAATATATGTATATATTCTCCAACCAAAAGAGTTCTTATTGATATAGTTGCTTTCCTCAAAGGATTTTATTCCCAAATTTCCTAACTACAAAACTCCTGTCCTTTCCACCAAGCATACCACTTCCTAGAGAATATCATGCAAAATAATGTGTTCTGAAAATAACAATATATCTATAATTTACCTATGTTTGACCATAACAATTTGGTTTTCTGGATTTATAGATTATTATGCCTATAGTGTATAGTTGTATTGTTGATAAAACATTAAGAAGCTCTACAAAATTCTTTGCAAATTTATTACTGAATTTGAGGGATAAAACTATCCCATTTGTGATGTCAGCTTGCCTTGACCTACACTATTGTGAACTGGAATTGGATGATGGGAAATTTCTTTTTACCCCATTCTTTGCTCTGAAAAATTGCAGCATTGTAAAAAATGAATTGGTAAATTACTTATATAAGCTGCACATGGTGTTTACCTAAGATTTATAGCACTGCTTGAATTGGATCTATGATTCACATGGTGAAACACTGCTCTTGTACCTAATTACAGCAGCACGGAGCTTCACAGATAATCAAATAATCAAAAACTTTGAGCAATTTGAGTAAGTGGAGTAGGTGCAACTTAATCCTACTTAACAAAATACCTTCCCCCAATTTTAAATGCTCTAAAATGCTGTCAAAAATAAATTGCTGAAAGTATTTCTGTTACATTAGTATAATGTGTATAAGGGAAATATAAGAGAAAGCTGAGTTCATGAAGAAAAATGCAAAATTTTCCTATTTTGCTAGAGAAAAATATGCTTATGTATTTTAAAATATATGACCAAAGTATTGGTCATACCTCAGATTTTTAAGAAAACTTCTATATTTGTAAGAGTCAAGAAATGAAATCTTTTAAAATTAAACATACAGTAAAAAAATTGAACATTAAAGTGTTTATTTTTCAAAATATTTTCGTTTATCAATTATCTGTTGCAAACAAACCACTCCAGGTTTAGTGGCATAAAACAAGAATGTCAATATACTCATGGATTCTGTGGGTTAGGGATAAGAATAGCACACAACAAGAACATGTCTCTGGAGCCTGAGCTGGGGAGACTCAAAAGTTGAGCCAACTTGACAGTGAGGGGAAGAATATGTTGGTGTTTTCACTCACATATGGAAGTGTTAATTACTGTTGACTGAATCTTGGATCTCGGATGGGCTTTCAAATAGAGCTTCTATCTGTGACCTTCCTCTGTGGTTTCTGTGGAAAGCTAGTGTGGACTTCCTCACAGTATGCAAGTGGTTACGAAGAGCAATTCTTCTCCCAGAGAAGCAAAAGCTGGAAGCATGACATTGTATGATGGATCCCAAAGATCACAGTGTTACCCTTCCCCTCTGCTATTGGCTGAGGAAGTCACAAAAGTCCAGTAGATTCAGGTGCCGGCCCATAGACCCAGGGTCTTGGATCCTCAGTCTTCATAGGAGGAGTGTCCCATCCCACAGAATTTGGATGGGATGTAGATTGGCATGGCCATCTTTTGGAAATATCTATAATAGACTTTCCTATGGGCACACAATTCACCTCTCCCCTACAGGAAAATATATATTTTTCTCACAATGTGCCCAAGACTCATCCAATTGTGAGAAGGAGAAGCAGCTTTATTTTCATATACTATAAGTTCTGGGTCCTTTAAGATACTCCTTTAGCTCATCTCTCTCTTCTCATTTTCGACTTAGCACCTGTTAGTCAAATATATTTTCAACACAACTTGGTAATCTTAGTCAGGTCACCCTATTCGCCAGGTAGATTTTCTACTTACTATGTTTTGAGGAAAGTAGTTTTGCTACACTTTTGCCTCTATATAACAAGGGTCTTTTTTTGTCCAACTTTGACTAAACATCTCCTTAAGCCTTTTCCAACTTCTTCCAAGCCCCAAAGCCAATGCTACATAATTTAGGTTTTCATTTTCTTAGCACCCTACTCTTGGTATTGGAACCAGTACTACTACTGCTATCATAACACATCACCCCACTCAGTCACGTGAAGCACATCATGATGCACAAGGATTTTGTGGGTCAGGAACTTGGGTAGGGCACAGTATGGGTGGTTTATCTGTGCCCCATGGTGTCTGGGTCCTCAGGGATGGAAGTAGAAATGACTCCACTTAGCATCTTTTGCTAAGACCTACTTGTGATTACTGTCCCCACAGTGCTGGACTCCAGGGTTAGATGTCCTGGTTTCCAAAAGATGAACCCTTATAAGAGGGTTTGCAACAAGTGTTTTGTTGAACTGTCAGCTAAGGTTGTTGCTGGGGTCCATGTGGCCATGGATCCGCAGGCAGGAAGCATAGTCTTGGTCTTCTCAGGAGGAAGGAGGGATGCTGTTACATAATGCAGACCCAAGGAATATGTCTGTATCCACGGATCCTCTTGTTCACCTCTTGGTACTCCCTTGTTCAAGTCTGACAGGGAGTAGCTAAGGGCAGCATCTGGGGCTGAGCAGACCATATTGACCAGGGGCTCACATGCTATTCATTGAAAAAATATCTTAGAATATATTCCCGTTACCATCTTCTTTATATTTCTTACAGCAAAGTCACTTTCTTTATGAATCTTAATATTACAAAATTTAACATTTTCACTTCTTTTCTAGGACTCGTATTTCATATGATATTAAGACTTATTAACAATTAATATTTAACACCAGGTCAGATAGATGAGGTATATCCTTTCCTGCTAGAGGAAAAAAAAGTTCAAATAAAAACAAGATGCTCCTTGCAAATCATTTTAGAAATTAAACATTTACTATGATGTAACCTGGAAGGGAAATATTTTCTACGTTTAAAATTTTGATCATTACTGCTGATTAATATTAATGATCTTAAGAGTACATAATTGTCGTGACACTAAGATGCTAACAGGCTTTTGAAATAGTTTTCCCAAAAGAATAATAGTACTTTGTTACAGTATCTATTTTAGAGTGACCAGTAAATTTTTATCTGTTAAAGTTTAAAAAAAAATCTGTACAGTGTAAAAAAAAAATACAGTATAATGAAGTTGATTTTTAAAACCATATTTTCTACAAAAAAGGGGGGGCTCGTAAAGTCATTTGAAATGTTCATGTTTGCATTTTCCTTTACCTTGTGGTAAAGCAAAGTAATAGAGTGTTAAGGTTTGAAAATGAATTGAAAGCATTTGGCTTAACTCCTTCAGTTGATAGAAAAGAAACTAGAAAGTTTGAGTCACCTAAGAACACGCTGCCAATTACTGACAGAACTCTCAACTCCCACGTGTCAAATTCTGTTATAAAACGTTCTCTGTTGCAGTGTCCTCGAGTGTTTATTTTTTCCCACCTATCTTGATGACAAATCTCTTGCTTTTTTAAATTTGCCTGCTCATTATTTTCACTAAATAAACTTTATTCCCTAGCCAGTAGCATTTCTGTTTCTTTTTCTGAAAACAGATAAAATATTGGGAGAGGATTGCTTTGTATGTGCCTGCCTGGTTTTAAAATAAAAAAAGCACTATTCACACCATATATATTTTTGTCCATTTCACAGGATGTTTAAAATTCCTTACCCATTTCTTTGACATAAGGATTCTATTCCAAAGAATACCAGCCAGCATTAGTAGCCCAAAGAAGAAAAGTAGGAATATAAATAGACTCCCTCGACATTTTTAGTTTGCTTAGATTTTAATAACTCATAGGTCTTGGATAACTTCTGCTAGATACAAGCGTTTTCTGCCTGGCTTTGTTTGTAATCCTTCCTTGAACTAGTACTGATTTAATGGCACTTGTTATTGGTTAGAAAACTTAATAGCCTACAATTACCAATTTTTCTCCCTGGGTTTTATTTGTGTTTTTGCCTTTTTCTTTGGAATTACACGAAATGTAATCATTTAGATTTAGTACAGTTTCATATCTCTCAAAATAATTTAGCAGCTGTGAAATAGAACTAGTAACCTTATGCTAGTTGAATTTTGGGTTATCTGATCCCCACCCCTTTCCTATCAGAAATCCTCTGCATTATACTTTCATTACACATGTCCCCCGTGCTTTGAAAAATGAGATCTCTGCGATGCAATGCTTCCATTTGACATGTCTTTTGTAGTGCTTTACAACTGAATTACATTGGTGTTACTTTTTTTCCACATGCTGACACAAATGGCATTTTATGTGTCTATCACTTACTGTACAGTATGCATTGCACATTTTTTTGCAAATGGGATTGGAAAGTGAACTGCCTTTATATGATTTACGGCTATTAATATGGGTGCTACAAACTCCCCAAATAAGTGCAGTTATTCATATTTATATTTGCAAATGGTTTCTATGGCCTCGATGGGAGAGGTTTCTGTGTGGATAATAAAAGACATTCTCTCTGTTGCAGCTTATAATATGCCGATAATAACACTGCATTGACTCGGAGCTTCGCTGCTTTCCTGTGATGGGCGTTAGGGAGCTATGGCTGCCTCTATCATAGAGCACCTCAGTTGCGGAATTATATATGATCTTGTGTAGGACATCATATATTTGATCCTCAGGGTGCTTTAAGAACCCTTCCATAAGGGATACAGCTAGTAGGAGATTCTTGGGTGTAAATAGCTTCGGTGTTAATCGAATACATTTAAATAATAAAACAGTACCTGCTGCTTATTCCTGAGAGCTAAATTTGTCACATTCTTTGAGAAACATGCTAAAAAGCTTTAGCTGAAAGTACTTTGGGGGCACAGTTCATTTTCCTCTCCCAAGTTGCTCAGGACAGTTTTTAACTTTTTGCAGGTCTCTGTGTACATCATTTTGCATCATTTCTTCTTAAAATAGCCCCCAACTCAATCATACACTTCATTACCAAAGTGGGCTTTGGGAAGGGGGCAAAAGTTGATTTTATGCCTGCTAATCTCTGAGTACAATGTATTTTTTTTAAAAATATTGCAGATTAACATATTTATTTATTTATTTTAAGATTTTATTTATTTATTTGACAAAGATGACAAGTAGGCAGAGAGGCAGGCAGAGAGAGAGGAGGAAGCAGGCTCCTTGCTGAGCAGAGAGCCCGATTTGGGGCTCGATCCCAGGCCTGGGATCATGACCTGAGCCAAAGGCAGAAGCTTTAACCCACCGAGCCACCCAGGCACCCCCAAGTACAATAAGTCTTATGCTGTCTTTATACCTTATTATGAAGGCGAACCTCAGTGGCTCAGTCAGTTGAGTGTCGGACTCTTGATTTCTGCTCAGCCCCGCATCCCACGCTCAGTGGGAGTCTGCTTGAGATTTTCTCTCTCTCCATCTCCCCCTGCTCCTCTGCCTGTTCTCACACTAGCTCTCTCATGCTCTCTCTCTCTAAAACAAATAAATAATTTTGAAAAGGAAAAGGATTTCATCAATATTTTTCTACTTCATGAAAAAATTGATACTGTTTATTTTGAATCTCACACAAACCTATACTTAGGGAAGGGCCTATTAAGCAAAAGGCTTAGCATATTGTAAACTTGATATTATGTTCAGAAGTGGAAAGTATCTCAGAAGACTAAAATAATTTCGGGTGACAAAAAAAAGTTACAAGCACTTCTTCTGATATCACTAAAAGAGTCTTTTAAAAACACTGAAAATAGAGCCCAAACTGAGGTCATCCTCTATATCCTTCTGGGTATCTGTAAATCCATTTGTAGCATATTCTCCTCCCAGCCACAAGAGAATCCCCGACCATGGTGCTCTGTAGCCTAGCTGACATCTGGTTGCCAAGCTCTTCGATAGGGAAGCCCAATTATTCTTCCTTCTTAAAAAAATTGTGCCATGAACCAGACATTTTCCAGTTCCTGTGCTCCAGAAGCCCTCATCTGTATGTTTAATTTTCTTTTTTAAATTTTTTTAAAATATGTTTGATTTTCTAAATAACAGTCTTCCTGTTGGAAATGGCATGCCCACTATGTAAATGTGTTTATACTGATATACTTTATAACTGGTCATTTCTCTCTATATTGTGGTTTGTTGGTAATACATTTACATTGAAAAGGAAGCAGTGTCTGCACGATACATTAACCTACTGGTTTCCAAATATTTCTTTTAACAAAATATTATTTTTAGCCACTTTCAAAGAAAATCATGTGTTCCCTATTATATAAGGCAGATGAAAGTTATTGTAGAGAGTGGCACAGCTCCTCTCTCTGACCCTTACTTTTCGAGATGGCATGGAGGCCACTTTGAAGGAGCCCCAGGGTTTCTTTACTTAATCTAATGCATTAACTAATGTTGGGGTTTTTAGAAATAGATTTAGAAAGACCTCTTTTTAAGTTCATACTGAGCACAAGCCATGACTATAAAACTAAATAAGATGAACATAATACATAATTATTTCAAGAGCCTAAACTTAAATAACTATACACAGATATTTTCTGGAATGATTTCATTATTTAAATTCTCAAAAGGATCGTAAATTAGAGAATTCATTGGATTAAAATTTGGCTAAATTGCAGTGATAAGAGTGCTGATTCTTATATCTTGGGAAATTACTAAATGCTTTCTTATTTTTCTCATTCTATACCCCTTCCCATTATCTATTGCATTGGTAAAAATCTCATCATGAAGAACTGACTAAGAATTTAAAGCAACTTTATTTTGTATAACACACAATT
Source organism: Taxidea taxus jeffersonii (assembly GCA_003697995.1). NCBI lineage: Eukaryota > Metazoa > Chordata > Mammalia > Carnivora > Mustelidae > Taxidea > Taxidea taxus. Next base: position 27,383 of record ML103001.1, read on the forward strand.
TATCAATTTGAGTTTAAAAGAAAATACAGGTGGGGCACCTGGGTGGCTCAGTGGGTTAAGCCTCTGCCTTCGGCTCAGGTCATGATCTCAGGGTCCTGGGATCAGGCCCCACATCAGGCTCTCTGCTCAGCGGGGAGCCTGCTTCCTCCTCTCTCTCTGCCTGCTTCTCTGCCTACTTGTGATCTCTGTCTATCAAGTAAATAAAAAAAAAGAAAGAAAATACAGGTATATGAGTAAATAGAAAGCATAACAAAATCAGAGTATTCAAAGAACTTCTGAATTCTTCAGTTTTTAATTTTTTTTTTTTCCTATTGGTTTCTACAACTGAATGTCATCCTTGGATTAACCCAGCTGCCAGCTATTTTGCAGAAGGGGAAAAGGAAGCAGGACATAGTAGAGTTGTATCAATGCTGCATTGAAGGTATCCTTTAATTTTCCCCTCAGGGAGATGCACTTTTTGTGGAATAGGAAGAACAAAGAGTGATTTTCCTGTAAGAAGTCTTTCCAGCTCTACCCAGAATTTTTCCCAGGGATTTACGTCATGTCTCATTTTGAAAAGGCTAGAGATGGCTTAGAAAATAAAATATAGTGTGAAAAAAATATTTAAGACTAAAGCCAAAAAGCACAAACAAAATGAAAATGCATGTGGAAGGAGGGTATTTAAAGTATTTGGCATGGAGTTTAATGTGTAGATTTCTGGTAGTTACTACAAAGAAGAGAAACACAATGGCCTGTACTGCTTTTATTTTTATTTAAAAATAGAAGACACAATCACCTGTAAAGATGGACTTTTTTTAGTGTGAATCTCAAGCAAGAATTTAATCCCTTGTTTACAAAGGAAGAACACAACTATGTATGAATAGCCTGTGAACGTGGGAGGTAGAAAGTGTGAAGCAAGTAAATAAAAGCCAATGTAGTGACTTCAAGTACTAACACAGAAACCTGATCTAAACACAAAAGAACCTCTGTATATTTTGATTGCATTGCTAAATCTAAAGAGCTTGGGATTTTTACAATTGTTAGCCAAACACGTTTTTCACTGGTCACTTTAGCTAATCACTTTTGTCTCATTCTTTTTCCTCTGATTGATTCTTAAATTTGGTCCTTTAATCATGAGGCTGATAAGACCTTCATTACTAATGAATGAAAGTACAGAACATACAAGTGGCTTACACCTGGACCATTTATGGTTAGCTGAGAGCAAAGCCATATTCTGTAATTTCCAGTGTAGAACTTGGTCTCTTAGCAACATGCCCTTTCTGGTGATGGTTCAAATATCCAGTTTCTTCACTGGGAATGAGATTACTTCTACAAGCGCTCTGCTGCAAATGAAGTTTTGTCAAGTGGTGGTTTTACAAGATATCCTTACCAGATGCAAAAGAGATTTTTAAAAATTTGTTTTGACATTCCTTGACATAGAAGCAAAGATTATCAACGTTCTTTTCTCCCGACTCCCACTCTATCAAAAGCATGGAACTGTAGAGCCTAAAGAAATATTCTTCAGGAATGGAAACCAACTAAATATGTTAAGTGAGAACTAGAGATTGAGAAAGGAAGACTAGCTAATCAATCAGGAGCACAGACCCAACAGCTCCAGAGGATTTGAACCTGATGTAACAGTTTAAAAAAAGAGAAACATATTTACGATTTATAATTGTATTTGAAAACTATATAAAACTGTCATATGTATATTAATTTTAATATTTTTGTGTAAATATTTAAATATTGATGAGCACAAATATTCAGAAATAGTCATTTATTGAATTGTTCTTGATATAAAATATTCAATAATATTAGAAATATAGCACACCTGAGAGTATCCTGCTCAATAAGATTGAAATTATTGATCTCCTTTCTCTGTATTTGTTGCTTTCTTCATTATCTCAATGTGAGATAGTCTTTCCTGCCTCAAACTAGACTTAAGTTATAAAAAAAAAAAAACTTTTAAGATATTGAGTCTAAAATTTCTTTATTTTTAGCATTAGAAGAATATTGTATAATTTCCTTATTATTATGCTAGCCTCATGCAGGCTTACCTAGGAACCAAAGTGTTTGTACCTTGAAAATCCTACTTATGATTCCATTGGTGTTTGTCATCCATTTCAAAATCATGACACAAACCAAGTAAAGCAGAATGGGATGATTATCAATTCCGCTGTGCACTTGGAGGATAACTCATACCCCCTTACAGCTTCACTGAATTCTGATTTAATTTCCTACTGGAAATTGGAAATAGTCCTCTGCTTCAACCTGGTGACCCCATAGAGAGGACACCCAACTAAGGTTATTTCCCTTTGTAAAATAATATTCCTTTTCTTTCTGACCCTTCTGATTAGATTACTTATTTGATGTTTATTGATCTTCAAGGCAGATTCTTCTCTAATCATCATCATCTGTGAAACTTCAATTGTATTTTTTGACTGACCTTCATTCATCTCTCCCTTCTATAAACAACATCTTAACATTTTTCATTGTTTCCTCATATAAAATATAACACAGTATTGAAAAATAATAAAATACTAGAACTATTCATACTCTCACCATCTCAGCCCAGTGTATCTCATGGTTTTACCTATTACCTCCTACATGGACACTTACGTTTTCATAGATACAACCATAGGTACATACTGTATTATATTTCATTATATTCTGATAACATCATACTATAAATACATCTCTAGATCTTCCACATATACACTTGAGTGGTGCAATGATATTTTATCATGTTACTATAACATGGAGTACAATACAGACTTCCTAATGTTGGACCCTCTGGTTTTTATCCAAACTTCCACTCACATAGCATGCCTAGTTTTTACAGTGTATACAATTTCCTACAGCTACAAAATCTGGATCTATCCCTTACACAGTGAATTAACTGTCCCTGGGCACTACATTGCCAATTGATATTAGACAGGATGTGTGAGTCAGAGAACTAACTCGAGATTCTACAGGCTACTGTCTCCTGATAGCACATATGGCAATATTGATACCCCTTGGGCACATCAGCGCCATTTTCCCATAGGCCTCTTGGTGTTGCACAGGCATTTCATGAGCAAAGTTCTTTCTTTCCAGGAGATAGATTCTTGACTTCTGCAGGATCTCTGGGGTACTAGGAATTTGTTGTGAGAAACCAATATATTCTCAGTCAAGAGTGAAAGAATGATACTTTGGGGATTTTCCATAAAGTACTAAACTACTGAAAACTGCACATCTAATTTGCAATATACTACTGTACTGCTTTGTCTCTTCGGATCAGCCGTTTGAGCCAATATTGCCCTTTCCTTATGAGAGGGCAAAATTCTCACATAATTAACAACACTCTCTTCCTTAACCTGGAAAGCCTTCTGAACACTGAGGTCAGAACACCAGAACTTGAACAGATTGTCTGCCACTTTTTATATTCACTTCAAATTTTTAGCCTCTCAGGAAAGCAAATCTAGTAGCTGGCCCTGGTTGAAACATTTAAGGAATAGGCATGCTGAGCATATCTTTACATAAATTTTCATAGACCCTCTCAGAGTAAAGTCACATGGATTGACCTCATAAAACACAATTTCTGAGTGCTATTCTGGGACCTGAGAAGAGTTAGTTCATCTCAAATGGTTTATTATTTCCTCACAGAAGAATCAAATACACTTATTAACAGTTGATCTGAACTTTTAGGTAAACAATTTCTTACATAAACATTAAGAACAATAACAAACATTTGCTAAAATCAAGTTCATTAGAGTTTATTTTAACTCCCATATAATAGAATGAATATCTTTATTTGATCCTCCTTTAAAAAAAAATAGCAGCAACCAATTAGTGAGAAAGAATAGCTAGTGCCTCCATTGCCATACCGTCATGATTATTGAGATAGTGAATGCAGACAGCATCTGATTGTGTCAGAGTTCCCATATACGACTGTCCTTCCAGATGATGGAAGATTTAATTTCACTAATAAGCTGTCTCTCATAACAAATACCATTAATCTGGTTTTCCGAACTGTAAGCAAAGGGGAAAAAAATAAAGAAATCCTTTAAATCCTAGAATTTTCTATTTTATCTTTCCTACTATATGGACTTTCTCTTCAGGTTTGCATATCCTCTTATAGTTTTTGCAAATTCAGATATTGACTGGACCCTTTCATGCCAGTACCTCGCAAGTAGTATATCTAATGAAGGCAGGGTTTTTAGTAAAACAAGAAAGAAATAAAAGAAGAAGAAATAAACCTTCCCTTTTATTAGTGTAGGTGAGTGAAACTTGTAACCATTCTGGGTTAGCACTCCACCAGATATCAGAGTACTACCCAGGAAAAATACATATGCCGTGGCAGTAATAGAGTTATTTAGAAATTTGGAGACTTTGCTTTGTCTTAGCATTACATGTAGGGGATAATTTTATTGTTAATGATATGATATAATATTACTTTTTGGGAAAATGCCAAGAAAAGACTCCAAGCTTTTGCTACTCAAAAAGCTTAAATTTTAGATGCATGAAAATCTATGACCTACCACAAACAAAAAAGTATAAACAACCAAACTGACAACTTTTTAAAGGATTTCAGCCTTAAACAGTTTTTATTTTAATGGCATCAAATTTATTTCATTTTATCAATTGTGCTAGATTTAATATTAGAGTAGAACACTAAAATAGTATAGAAGACAGCTACACAATGAAAGAGGAACATTTGTGCACGCATTTCCAGGGTATTGGAATAGAATTTGACTCTGAGGTAAGCTATGCATACACAGTTCACTTAAACAAGATATTTCTCAATGTCTTTATTTTCCCATAAGATGTATTATCATCCCTTTTCTTGGAGCACTGATTAGGGATCAGAATTTTGCAAGGAATGAGTTTGATGATAATATTTTTATTTTATCCTACTGTACTGAATTGGAGATCATAATCATAGATTTTATGATTACTATAACATAATAGAAAAAGCAGTCTTCTGGGCCTCCCAGATGGCTGAGCATCTGCGTTTGGCTCAGGTCATGATCCCAGGTCCTGGAAACTAGTCCTACATTGGGATCCCTGGTAGTAGGCAGGAGGCCTGCTTCTCCCTCTCTCACTCCTCCTGCTTGTGTTCTGTCTCTTGCTGTGTCTCTCTCTGTCAAATGAATGAATGAAATGAAAGAATGAAATCTTTTAGAAAAAGAAAAAGCAGTCTTTAAAAATCAGACAAAGCATTATACAGTGAGATCTTTCACTAAGTGTGTCTGTCAGGGATATGACTTCTTTTCTGTCAGAAATGGGGCTGAACAGACCATGCTTCAAGAGGGATTTCTTTTTATTTAACCTGAGGACAGTCTGTATTCTTCTACCCACTTCTGTAGCCCCATTATCTTAAAGGTCAATAAACATCTCTGTAAAATTCCCTTTTAGGTTCCTGAAAAGTGCTTTTAGTTCTGCCAGGTTTAAATGCAATTTTAAATAATCAGGAAATGTCATTCTTTCTGGTTAGTTGAAAGTCAGAGAGGAAAAATTTCTGAAAGGTAAAATGGAAGAGGAAGATGGGTTTAATAGTTGACCTAAATAACTTTTCAGGATGGCTTCTAATCAAGCTGAGCTAAGATAGTAACTTTTTCAGTGGGACTTTTTCTGTGTTTGAACAAATGTATTAACAGGCCATAGTTCAAATCTCTCATAACTTCTGTTAGCATCCTGAGATTATGTACCAATGGATCTTTTCACCTTTGATAGCTCATCTTCTCTCTTGGTCTTCATCATCACCCTTCTCTTTCACCAGACCCACTCAGTGTTGCACATGTGTGTTGAATCCACACTTCGGGCAGTCCAACTAATGGGCAAGAAAAAATAGCATGAAGTGAGAAGCAAATGAAATCCATGCTTTGAGTTTGTGAAAATGCAAATAAAGTCATAATTTAATCAAACTTTTTAAAATTGAGCATTTCAAAATAAGAGTGAAGCTCTCACTAGCAGCATGTCTGTTAGACTGGTTATGTCCAGCTGATGCAGATGCCTTAAAGGGCAAAAGTACCAAAACATGTAAAGAAAGTTAGCTAACATCATACCCGATTATGAAAAACTGAGAGATTTTCCCCTGCAATTGGGAACAATATGGGGATGCCCACTCTCACCACATTTATTCAATATGGTACTGGAAGTCCAATTAGACAAGGACAAGACATAACAGGCATCCATGTTTGTAAGGAAAAAGTACAACTTTCACTCTTTGCAGATGACATGATACTATACATAGAAAATCCTAAAGATTCCATCAAAAAACTGCCAGAACTGATAAATGAATTGAGTAATGTTGCAAGATAAAGAAATCAGTATGTATAAATTTGTTGCATTTCTATACACTAATAATGAAGGAGCAGGAAGAGAACTTAAGAAAACAGTTCCATTTACAATTGCACCAAAAATAACAAAATACTTAGGAATAACTATAACTAAGGGCTGAAAGATCTATACTCTGAAAAATATAAAACATTGGTGAAAGAAATTGAAGAGGACACAAACAAATGGAAAGATATTCCATGCTCATAGATCAGAAGAACAAATATTGTTAAAATGTCCATACTACTCAATAAAACCTACAGATTTAATATAATCCCTTTCAAAATACCAGTTGCATTTATCATAGAACTAGAACAAATTATCCTAAAATCCTTATGAAACCACACACACACACACACACACACACACACACACACACAGAACCAAAAAACAAAAAAAAAAAAAACAGATCTCCAAAGCAATCTTGAAAAGAAGAGCAAAGGTGGAAGTATATCAAGATATACTACAAAGCTATACTAACCAAAACAGTATTTTACTGGCACAAAAACAGATCAATATAATAGAACAACAGCCCAGGAATAAACCCTTGCTGATATGGTCAATTAATCTAAGACATAAGAGGTAAGGATATGCAATTGGAAAAAGGCAATCTCTTCAGCAAATGGTGTTGAGGAAACTGGACAACTACATGCAAAAGAATGAAATTGGATGACATCCTAATACCATGTGCAAAAATAAATTCAAAATGGATTAAAGACTTAAATGAGAGACCCAAAACCTAAAAATTCTAGAAGATTATACATCTCTAAAAATGCACCCATTTCTTCCAGATTGCCCAATTTGTTGGCATATACTTGCTCATATGTTCCTATAATATATTTTTTAGTTCCTTGGTGTGGTTGAGATCTCTCCCCTTTCATTCATAATCTTATTTATCTGGGTCCTTTCTCTTTTCTTTTTGATAAGTCTGACCAGGGGTTTATCAATCTTATTAATTCTTTCAAAGAAGTATCTCCTAGTTTTGTTGATCTGTTCTACTGTTCTTTTGGTTTCTGTTTGATTTCTGCTCTGATCTTTATTATTTCTTTTCTCCTACTGGTAAACCCTAAACAGCTTTATTTGCTGTTCTTTTTCCATCTCCTTTAGGTGTAAGTTTAGGTTGTATATTTGAGACCTTTGTGATTCCTTGAGAAAGGCTTGTATTGCTATATATTTACTTCCCTCTTAGAAACACCTTTGCTGCAACTCAAAGGTTTTGAACAGTTGTGTTTTCATTTTCATTTGTTTCCATGAATTTTTTAAATTCTTGTTTAAGTTCCTGGTTGACTCATTCATTCTTTAGTAGGATGCTCTTTAGCCTCCATGTATTTGAGTTCTTTCCAACTTTCCTTTTGTGATGGAATTCCAGTTTCAAAGCATTGTGCTCTGAAAATACACATGGAATGATCCCAATCTTTTAGTACCAGTTGAGACAGTGCTTTGTGACCCAGTATGTGATCTATTCTCAAGAATTCTCCATATGCAGAGAAGAATGTGTATTCTGCTGCTCTAGGAAGGAAGGCTCTGAGTATATTTGTGAAGTCCATCTGGTCCAGTGTGTCATTCAAAGCCCTTGTTTCCTTGTGGATCTTCTGCTTAGGTGATCTGTCCATTGCAGTGAGTCAGGTGTTAAAGTCCCCTAATATTATTGTATTATTATTTATGGTTTGTTTTTTTCATTTTGTTATTAATTGGCTTATATAATTGGCTGCTCCCATGGTAGGGGCATAAATATTTACAATTGTTAGATCTTCTCATTGGATAGACACATTAATTATGATATAGTATCATTCATCTCTTATTATACTCGTTGGTTTAAATCTAATTTGTCTGATGCAAGGATTGCCCTCCCCAGCTTTCTTTCGAAGTCCATTAGCATGAAAAATTGTTTTGTACCCCCTCACTTTCAAACTGGAGGTGTGTTTAGGTCTGAAATGAGTCACTTGTAGATAACATATGGATGGTCTTGCTTTTTTATCCAATTTGATACTCTGTGTCTTTTGACTGGAGCATTTAGCCCATTTGCATTCAGGGTAACTATTGAAAGATATGAATTTAGTGCCATTGTATTACCTGTAAAGTCCCTATTTCTGTGCATTGTCTCTGTTTCTTTCTGGTCTATGTTATTTTGGGGCTCTCTCTTTGCTTAGAGGATCCCCTTTAATATTTCTAACAGGTCTAGTTTAGTGACCCAAATTCGTTTAATTTCTGTTTGTCCAGGAAGCTCTTTATCTCTCCTTCCATTCTGAATAACAGCATTGATGGATCAAGTATTCTTGGCTGCAAGTTTTTCTCCATTAGTACCCTGAGTATATCATGCCAGCCCTTTCTGGACTGCCAGGTCTCTGTGGATAGGTCTGCTGCCAGTAATGTTCCCAACCCTGTGTGTTAAGGACCTCTTGTCTCAAGCCACTTTCAGGATTTACTCTGTGTCCCTGAGCTTTGTAAGCTTCACTATTACATGTCAGGGTGTTGCCCTATTTTTACTAATTTTGAGGAGGGTTCTCTGTGCCCCCTGGACTTGAATGCCTGTTTCCTGTCCCAGATTAGGAAAGTTCCCACTATAATTTGCTCCAATATACCTTCTGTCCCTTCCCCCAATTCCTCTTCTTCTGGGATCCCAATTATTCTAATATTGTTTCACTTTGTGGTATCATTTATCTCTCAAATTCTCTTCTTGTGGTTCAGTAATTATTTATGTTCCTTTTTCTCGCTTCAGTACTCTCCATCATTTTGTCTTCTATATCACTAATTCTTTCTTCTGCCTCATTTATTCTAGCAATTAGAGCCTCCATGTTCTTTAATTAACATATAATGTATTATTTGTTTCAGGGGTAAAATTCTGTGATTCATAAGTCTTACACAACTCACAGTGCTCACCATAACACATAGCCTCCCCAAAATCCAGCCCCTAGATACCCCATCCCTACCTTCCAGCAACCCTCCGTTTGTTTCCTATGATTAAAGGTCTCTTATGCTTTGTCTTCTTCTTTGGTTTCAACTTGTTTCATTTTTTCTACCCTTCCCCTATGATCCCCTGTCTTGTTTCTCAAACTCCTTTCAGTGAGAACATATGATAATTGCCTTTCTCTGAATGACTTATTTCACTTAGCATAATACCCTCTAGTTCCATCCATGTCATTGCAAATGGCAGGATTTCATTTTTTTATGAAATAAATATGTACTATATAAATATAATATTCATATGTGTGTATATGTGTATATATACATATGTACATATATATGTATATATGCATATATGAATATTACATTTACATTGGTTCAACCAATTGAATGTTCAACGATGTTGAACCATTGTGTACATACCCACACACACACACACACACATACATATAAACATATATATATATACATATATATATAAACACAATTGTGAGATATATCTCCACATCTTTTTTATCCATTCATCTGTTGATGGACATCTGGGATCTTTCCATAATTTCGCTATTGTGAACATTGCTGCTATAAACAATGGGGTGCACATGCCCCTTCAGGTGACATTTGTATCTTGGTGTAAATACCCAGTAGTTCAATTGATGCATCATACGGTAGCTCTACTTTCAACTTTTTGAGGAACCTCCATACTATTTTCCAGAGTGGCTGTACCAGCTATCATTCCCACTAACAGTGTAAGAGGGTTCCCCTTTCTCTGCTCCCTACCAGCACTTGTCATTTCCAGACTTGTTAATTTTAGGCATTCTGACCAGTCTGAGGTGATATTTCATTGTGGTTTTGATTTCTATTTCCCTGATGCTGAGTGATGTTGAGCATTTTTTTCATGTGTCTATTGGCCATCTGGATATCTTCTTTTATTAAAGTTTTTTTGTTATTATTTATTTGACAGACAGAGATCACAAGTAGGCAGAGAGGCAGGCAGAGAGAGAGAGAAGCATCCTCCCCACTGAGCAGAGAGCCCGATGCGGGGCTCAATCCCAGGACACTGGGATCATGACCTGAGCCAAAGGCAGAGGCTTTAACCCACTGAGCCACCCAGGTGCCCCTGGATATCTTCTTTGTGGAAATGTATGTTCATGTCTTCTGCCCATTTCTTGATTGGATTATTTGTTCTTTGGGTGTTGAGTCTGATAAGTTCTTTATAGATTTTGGATACTAGCCCTTTATCTGATAGGTCATTTGCAAATATCTTCTCCCATTCTGTCAGTTGTCTTTTGCTTTTGTCAACTGTTACCTTTGCTGTGCAAAGCTTTTGATCTTGATGAAGTCCCTATAGTTCATTTTTGCCTTTGGTTCCCTTGCCTTTGGAAATGTGTCTAGCAAGAAGTTGCTGTGGTCGAGGTCACAAAGGTGGCTGTCTGTGTTCTCAAGGATTTTGATGGATTCCTGTCTCACATTTGGGTCTTTCATCCATTTTGAGTCTATTTTTGTGTGTGACATAAGGAAATGGTCCAGTTTCATTCTTATGCATGTGGCTGTCCAACTTTCCCAATACCATTTGTTGAAGAGACTATCTTCTTTCCACTGGACATTCTTTATTTTGTCGAAGATTAGTTGACGTGATAGGGTTGAGGGTCCATTTCTGGGCTCTCTATTCTGTTCCATTGATCTCTGTGTCTGTTTCTGTGCCAGTATCATACTGTGTTGATGATTACAGCTTTGTAATAGAGCTTGAAGACCAGGACTGTGTTGCCACCAGCTTTGGTTTTCTTTGTCAACATTGCTTTGGCTATTCAGGGTCTTTTCTGGTTGCATACAAATTTTAGGGTTATTTGTTCCATTTCTTTGAAAAAAGTTGATGGTATTTTGATAGGGATTGCATTAATTGTGTATATTGCTTTAGGTAGCATAGACATTTTCACAATATTTGTTCTTCCAAACCATGAGCATGAAACATTTTTCCATTTCTTTGTGTCTTCCTCAATTTCTTTCATGAGTACTTTATAGTTTTCTTGAGTACAGATTTTTTGCCTCATTGGTTAGGTTTATTCCTAGGTATCTTATGGTTTGGGGTGCAAGTGTAAATGGGACAGACTGCTTAATTTCTCTTTCTTTAGTCTTGATGTTGCTGTATAGAAATGCAACTGCTTTCAGTGCATTGATTTTATATACTGCCACTTTGCTGAATTTCTGTATGAGTTCTAGCAGTTTGGGGTGGCGTCCTTTGGGTTTTCCACATAAAGTATCATATCATCTTCAAAGAGTGAGAGTTTAACTTCTTTCTTGATTCAGAAGCCTTTTATTTCTTTTTGTTGTCTGATTGCTGAGGCTAAGACTTCTAGTACTATGTTGAATAGCAGTGGTGGTAACTGACATTGCTGCCATGTTCCTGACCTTAGGGAAAAGCTCTCATTTTTTTCTTCATTGAGCATGATATTCACTGGGTTTTTCATAGATGGATTTGATGATATTGAGGTATGTACCCTATATCCCTACACTGTAAAGAATTTTGATCAAGAAACGATGTTGTACTTTGTCAAATGCTTTTTCTTCATCCATAAAAAGGATCGTGTGGTTCTTGTCCTTTCTCTTATTAATGTATTGTATCACATTGGTTGATTTGCGATGCTGAACCAACCCTGCAGATTGTGAATAAATCCCACTTGGTCATGGTGAATAATCCTTTTAATATACTGTTCAATCTTAATGGCTAGTATTTTGGTAGAGTTTTGGCATCCCTATTCACCAGGGATATTGGTCTGTAATTCTCCTTTATGATGAGGTCTTTGTCTGGTTTGGGGATCAAGGTAATGCTGGCCTCATAAAATGAGTTTGGAAGTTTTCCTTCCATTTCCATTTTTTGGAAAATCTTCAGAATAGGTATTAATTCTTTCAGTGTTCAGTAGAATTCCCCTGGGAAACCACCTGGCCCTGGGTTCTTGCTATTGGGGGGACATTTTTTATTACTGCTTCAATTTCCTTGTCTGTTCAGATGTTCTATTTCTTTCTGGTTTAGTTTTTGTAGTTTATGGTCTCTAGGAATGCATCAATTCCTTTCAGATTGTCAAATTGCTGGCATATTGTTGCTCATAATATATTCTTATAATTGCTTGTGTTTCTTTGGTGTTGGTTGTGATCTCTTTTCTTTCATTTATGATTTTATTAATTTGGGTCCTTCCTCTTTTGTTTTGATAAGTCTGGCCAGGGGTCTATCTTATTAATTCTTTCAAAGAACAAGCTCCTAGTTTCATTGATTTGTTCTACTATTCTTTTGGTTTCTATTTCATTGATTTCTGCTCTGATCTTTATTATTTCTCTTCTCCTGCTGGGTTTGGGTTTTCTTTGATGTTCTTTCTCCAGCCCCTTAGGTGTAGGGTTAGGTTGTGTGCTTGAGAAATTTATTGTTTCTTGAGAAAGTCTAATATTGTTATATGCTTCCCTATTAGGACCATCTTTGATGTATCCTAAGGATTTTGAACAGTTGTGTTTTCATTTTCAGTTGTTTTGGTGAATATTTTTTAATTCTTTAATTTCATAGGTGACTCATTCATTTTTTAGTAGGATGCTCTTCAGACTCCACATATCTGAGTTCTTTCCAACTTTCCTCTTGTGACTGAGTTTCAGTTTCAAAGCATTGTGGTCTGAAAATATGCAGGGAATGATCTCAATCTTATGGTACCAGTTGAGACCAGATTTATTACCCAAGATGTGACCTATTCTGGAAAATGTCCCACGTGCATTAAAGAAGAATGTGTATTCTGTTATTTTAGAATGGAATGTTTGAATTTATCTGTGATATCCATTTGGTCCGGTGTGTTATTTAAAGCCTTTATTTCCTTGTTTATCTTTTGCTTAGATGATCTGTCAATTTCAGGGAGTGTTAAAGTCCTTTACTATTATTGAATTATTGTTGATGTGTTTCTTTGATTTTGTTTTTAATTGGCTTTTATAATTGGCTGCTCCCATGTTAGGGGCATAGATATTTAAAATTGTTAGGTCTTCTTGTTGGACAGACTCTTTATGTATGATATAGTGTCCTTCCTCATCTCTCACTATAGTCTTTGGTTTAAATCTAATTTGTCTGATATAAGGATTGCCACCCTAACTTTCTTTTGATGTCTATTAGCATGGTAAATTGTTTTCCACCCCCTCAGTTTAAATCTAGAGGTAACTTTGGGTCTAAAATGAGTCTCTTGCAGACAGCATATTGATGGATCTTGTTCTTTTCTCCATTCTGATACCATGTGTCTTTTGATTGGAGCATTTAAACATTTGCATTCAGGGTAACTATTGAAAGATTTGAATTTAGTGCCATTGTATTGCTTATAAGCTGTCTGTTTCTGTATATTGTCTGTTTCTTTCTGGTCTATGCTACTTTGGGGCTCTATCTTTGCTTTGAGGATCCTTTTCAGTATTTCCTATAGGGCTGGTTTGGTGTTTGCAAATTCTTTTAGTTTTTGTTTGTCCTGGAGGTTTTTATCTCTCCTATTTTCAATGACAGTCTAGATGGATATGGTATTCTTGGCTGCATATTTTTCTCGTTTAGTGCTCTAAATATAACATGCCAGTCCTTTCTGGCCTGCCAGGTCTCTGTGGATAAGTCTGGTACCAATCTAATATTTTTACCCTTGTAGGTTATAGACCCCTTGTCCTGAGCTGCCTTCAGGATTTTCTCTTTGTCTCTGAGACTTGTCAGTTTTACCATTAGGTGATGGGGTATTGACCTATTTTTATTGATTTTGAGGGGGATTTTCTGTGCCTCCTGGATTTTTGATGCCTATTTCCTTTCCCCAGTTAGGGAAGTTCTCCACTGTAATTTGCTCCAATATACCTTCTGCCCCTCTCTCTTTCTTCTTCTTCTGGAATCCCAATTATTCTAGTATTGTTTCCTCTTATGCTATCACTTATCTTTTGAATTATCTCCTTGTGATCCAGTAGTTGTTTAACTCTTTTTCCCAGCTTCTTTATTCTCCATCATTTGGTCTTCTATATCACTAATTCTCTATTCTGCCTCATTTACCCCAGCAGTTAGAGCCTCCATTTTTACTTGCACCTCATTAATATCCTTTTTGATTTGGTTAGATTTTAGCTCCGTTATTTCTCAGAAAAGGATTCTTTAGTATCTTCCATACTTTTCTTGTGCCCAACTAGTAACTTCATAATCATCATTTTGAACTCAAGTTCTGATGTCTTACTAATGTTCATAATGATTAGGTCCCTGGCAGTCGGTACTGTCTTCTGTTATTTTTTTTTAGGTGAGTTTTTCCTTTTTTCATTTTGTCCAGAGAGAATAAATGAATGAGAGAGTGAAATGCAAAAGGGTAACAATGACTCCAGAAAAATATGCACTAAACAAATCTGAAGAGACCCAAAACTGGGGGAGGAAAGAAAACAAAAAAAGAAAAGAATATGATCAGGCTGGTAAATAGAACAGAGCCACACACTAGATTTTGGTCTGTTAGAAGAAACTGCTTCCCAAAATTTTAAAGAAATATATATATGTATATATATATATATACATATATATGTAAATATGATGAAGATATGTAATATGACTGTAAAGATGAAAATTTAAAAATATTTTAAAAAACGAATTATAAAATAAGAAGTTGGTTGAAAAAAGAAAGAAAAAGATTTTTAAAAAAGGAGAGAATATGATTAGGTGGGAGACTAGAACAAAGCTATACCCTAGATTTTGGGTATATTTTGGACTGTTAGAAGAAACTGCGTTCCAAAATTTTAAAGAAAGAAAAACATATGTATACAAAAAATAAGGTTATACACAATGAAGGATATAATATGCCTGTAAAAATGAAAGTTAAAAAAGATTTTTAAAAAGGAATTAGTAAGATAAGATGTTGGTTAAAATAGGAAAGAAGAAAAATTCAAAAATATAGAAAAAGATGGTTCTCCATCCCTTCACTTTCAGTCTGGATGTATCCTTATGTTCAAAATGAGTCTCTTGTGGACAAAATATGGACGGGTCCTGTCGTTTTATTCAATCTGCAACCCTGTCCCGTTTTATGGGAGCATTTAGGCCATTCACATTGAGAGTGATTATTGAAAGGTATGTTTTTATTGGCATCATGTCACCTGTGAAGTCCTTGTTTCTATATATTGTCTCTGTGAATTTCTGTCCTATGTCACTTTTGGGTTCTTTCTTCTTTTATAGAACCCCTCTTAATATTTCTTGTAGTGCTGACTTGGTGGTCACATACTCTTTTAAACAATGCCAGTCTTGGAAGCTATTTATCTCCCCATCCATTTTGAATGTCAACCTTGCTGGATAAAGTATTGTTGGCTGCATGTTCTTCTAATTTAGTGCTTCTGCACAGCAAAGGAAACAGTCAACAAAACAAAAAGGCAACCTCTGGAATGGGAGAAGATATTTGCAAATGACACCACAGACAAAAGGCTGATATCCAAGATCTATAAAGAACTCCTCAAGCTCAACACACACAAAACAGATAATCATGTCAAAAAATGGATAGGAGACATGAGTAGACACTTCTCCAAAGAAGACAAAGAAATGGCTAACAGACACATGAAAAAAACATTCCTCATCATTAGCCATCAGGGAGATTCAAATCAAAACCACATTGAGATACCACATTAAACCAGTTAGAATGGCCAAAATCAACAAGACAGTAAAAAACATGTGTTGGAGAGGATGTGGAGAAAGGGGAGCACTCTTACACTGTTGGTGGGAGTGCAAGTTGGTACAGCCACTTTGGAAAACAGTGTGGCGATTCCTTAAGAAATTAAAAATAGAGCTACTCTATGACCCTGCAATTGCACTACTGGGTATTTATCCCAAAGATACAGATGTAGTGAAAAGAAGGGTCATATGTACCCCAATGTTCATAGCAGCAATGACTAAGGTAGCCAAACTGTGGAAAGAACCAAGATGTCCTTCAGTGGACAAATGGGTAAAGAAGATATGGTCCATATATACAATGGAGTATTATGCCCCATCAGAAAGGATGAATACCCAACTTTTGTATCAACATGGATGGGATTGGAAGAGATTATGCTGAGTGAAATAAGTCAAGCAGAGAGAGTCAATTATCATAAGGTTTCACTTACTTGTGGAGCATAAGGCATAACATGGAAGACATTGGAAGATGGAGAGAAGTGAGTTGGGGGAAACCAGAGGGGGAAACAAACCATGAGACACTGTGGACTCTGAGAAACAAACTGAGGGTTTTGGAGCAGAAATGGGTGGGAGATTGGGTGAGCCTGGTGGTGGGTATTACAGAGGGCACAAATTGCATGGAGCACTGGGTGTGTTGCATAAACAATCTATTATGGATCACTGAAAATTTTTTAATTTAATTTTAAAAATTATATAGAAAAAGAAAAAAAATAAAGAAAAATTTAAAAAATTAACTTTGAAAGACTAAAGAATCATAAAGGAAAAGCCATGAATTCTATGTGCTGTATTCCCCTAGTACTGGACTCTTGCAGTTCTCATTGATCTGTAGACTTGGACTTGGCTTGATGGTCTTGCCTATATTCTGGGAGAGGGGCCTGTTGCAGTGATTCTCAAATGTCTTTAACCCAAGGCAGAACTGCACAGCTCTTGCCAGGGGCCAGACTAAGTAATCTTTGGTTTGTTCTCAGTAGCTTTTGTTCCCTGAAAGTTTTTCTATATCTCTGGAGGACAAGAATGAAAATGGCAGTGTCCCAATCTCTGGCTCCAGAGGGGCTGAGAACTTAGAATCCCACTGTTCAGTGCATCCTGAGAAAAGCAGTCAATCACTCTTCTGTCTCCCTGGTCTCTGGGCACACTCTGTGCTCACCTGGCCTGTGACCAACAGTTTCTATCTCTGGTTCATGGCCCCATTTGGAGTCTCCAAACTCAGCAGATTCCTGCAGTGCTCTCCCACACCACTCTTCCCGGTGGGGGGGTTCTTTTCAGATTTGTCACTGTGGGTCCCTGTTCAAAGGGCTGTGGCCCAATGGTGCCATAGATTTTGGTTTATGACAACCCCACGCTAAAAGCCCACTCCTTGGCTCTGTCTTTGTGGCCTGCTTCCCTGCTCGGATACAAGGGAGCTCTGCCACACTCAGGCACCTCTGGTCTTTCTGTGATCCTGAGGTTCCTGAGACCACACTGTCCTAGTAAGGATTCTGCCCCTGGCTTAGCCACTGGAGTGACATCCCTCAGTGGAGCAAACTTCTAAAAGTTCTGATTTTGTGTTCCACTGTTCCATCACTTGCCAATAGCCAACTAATAGCCAGTAGCCAACAACTAGCCTCCCCTACTCCACAGTCTATCTTCTGGTATATCATTTCAGATTCACTTCTCCCCATGTCCTACCTTCCAGAATATGTTTGCTTTTCTATTCATAGAATTGTTGCTATTCTTTTCATCAATCTCCCGTTGAGTTTGTAGGTGTTCAGAATGGTTTGATAACTATCTAGCTGAATTTGTGGGGCCAGACAAAACTTAGGTCTCCTACTCCTCTGCCATCTTGCTCCTGTGGAGTTTCCATTTTGTATTGCATCCCATTAATAGCTTATTTTTATTTCAACTTGATTAGATTTTAGTTCCTTTACTTCTATGGAAAGTGATTCTCTAGTGTCTTCTATGCTTTTTGAAAGCCCAGCTAATATCTGTATAATCATTATTCTGAATTCTAGTTCCAACATCTTACATATGTTTATACTGACTATGTCCCTTGCAGTCAGTAGAACCTCTTGTTCTCTCTTTTTGAGGTGAGTTTTTCCATCTCATCATTCTGTCCAAAGAACAGATGAGTGAGAGAATAAAATTTAAAAATGGCAACAATGATCCCGGAGAAATATACCTTAAACAAATCAGAAGAGACCTGAAACTGAAAAAAAAAATTATAAAAAATTGAAAGAATATAATCAAACAGGTGAGTAGACCCGCAAAATACACTGGATCCTGTGTGTGTGTTGGTCTATTTGTTAGAAAACTAGATCTCAAAATCGTAAAGAAAGAAAAACTCAAATATGTAAAATACATACATACATACATACATACAATGAAAGGACAGAATATAATTGTAAAAATAAAATTAAAACACAAAGTAAAAAAGGAATATAAACAAACAAGTGAACAGAGCAATACATTATATGCTGGGTATATTTTGGTCTGTTTGTTAGAAGAAATTACATCTCGCAATTGTAAAGAAAGAAAAAATATATATATGTATATATGCATATATATATATATATATATATATATATATATATGCACAAAATTAAATACAATGAAAGGGTAGAATGTAACCATAAAAATGGAAATTTAAAAAGACTTAAACTTAACAGACCCATAGCCAGCAAGGAAATTGAAGCAGGAATGAAATATTTCCCAACAAACAAGAGTACAGGGCCAGGTGGCTTCCCAGGGGAATTCTTCACACATTTAAAGTAGAGTTAATACCTATTCTTCTGAAGCTGTGTCAAAAGTAGAAATGGAAGGAAAACTTCCAAACTCTTTTATGAGGCCACCATCACCGTGATCCCTAAACCAGACAAAGACCCCACCAAAATGGAGAATTACAGACCAATATCTCTGGTGAATAGGGATGCCAAAATTCTCACCAAAATAATAGCCAATAGGATCCAACAGTACATTAAAAGGATTATTCACCATGACCAAGTGGGATTTATTCCAAGATTGCAAGGGTAGTTCAACATCCACAAATCACTCAATGTGATACACTCCATAAATAAAAAGACAAGAACCATATGAGTCTCTTAATAGATTCAGAAAAACCATTTGACAAAGTACAGCATGATTTCTTGATCAAAACTCTTCACAGTGTATGGATAGAGGGAACATACCTCAATATCATAAAAGCCATATACATAAAAGCCATGACAAATATAATTCACAAGCTCTCAGCTTTTCCCCTAAGGTTGGGAACATGGCAGGATGTCCACTCTCACCACTGCTGTTTAACAGAGTACTAGAAGTCCTAGTCTCAGCAATCAAACAACAAAAAGAAATAAAAGGCTTCTGAATTGGCAAAGAAATCAAACTCTCACTCTTCACCCGATGACATGATACTCTATGTGGAAAACCCAAAACTTACCAACCCCAAATTTCTACAACTCATTCAGGAATTCAGCATAGTGGCAGGATATAAAATCATTGCACAGAAATCTGTTGTGTTTCTATGCACTAACAATGAAACAGAAGAAGGAGAAATTAAGGATTCAATCCCATTTACAATTGCACCCAAAACCATAAGATGATGATGATGATAAGATGATGTTGATGAGGGTGTGGGGAAAGGGGAACCCTCTTAGACTGTTGGTGGGAATACAAGCTGGTGCAGCCACTTGAAAGGAGTGTGGAGGTTCCTCAAAAAGTTGAGTAGAGGTACCCTATGACCCATCAGTTGAACTACTAAATATTTACACCAAAGATACTAATGTCACTTTAAGGGGCACATGCACCCCAATGTTTATAGCAGCAATGTCCACAATAGCCAAACTATGGAAAGATCCCAGATGTCCGTCAACAGATGAATGGATAAAGAAGATCTGCCATAGGGGTGCCTGGATGGCTCAGCCAATTAAATCAGTTAAACCACCCTTTAGCTCTGCCTTTAGCTCAGGTCGCGGTTCTGAGGTCCCGGGATCAAGTATATATATATACATATATATATGTGTGTGTATATATGTATATATATACATGATGGAATACCACTCACCCATCAAAAAAATGAAATCTTGCCATTTGCAATGACATGGATGAAACTAGAGGGTATTATGCTAAGGGAAATAAGTCAGTAAGAGAAAAATAATTATCATATGATCTCACTAATATGTGAAATTTAGTAAACAAAACAGGATTATAGGGGAAGGGAGAGAAAAATAAAACAAGACAAAATCAGAGAGAGAGAAACAAACAATAAAAGACTCTTAATCATAGGAAACAAACTGAGAGTTGCTGGAGGGGAGGGACTGGAGGTATAGGGTTGCTGGGTGATGGACATTAAGGAAGGCATGTGATGTAGTGATCACTGTGTCTTATATAAGACTGATGAATCACTGACCTTTACCTCAGAAACCAATAATACATTATATGTTAATTAATGAATTTAAATAAAAAATATAATTTAAAAACCATAGAAGAAACCACACAGGGTGTAATTTCCTGATATTGATTGTAGCAATATCCTTCTAGATATGTCTTATAACGGCAAGGGAAACAATAGTAAAAATAAACTATTGAGGCTGCATCAAAATAAAAAGCTTCTGCACAGCAAAAATCAGCAGACAAACAAAAAACAACTAAAAGGCAACCTCTAGAATGAGAGAAGATATTTACAAATGATATATCTAATTGTTACTATCCAAAATATATAAAGAATTTATATAACTCAACACCAAAAAACAAAATAATCCAATTAAAAAGGACAGAAGACATGAATAGACATTTCTCCAAAGAAGACATACAGATGGCCAATAGGCAAAAGATGATCAATATCACTTGTCATCAGGAAAATGCAAATCAGAAAACACAATACCTCTCTCTCTGCCTGCCTCTTGGCCTACTTGTGACCTCTGTCAAATAAATAAATAAAATCCTTTAAAAAAAAATATGTACCCCTATGTTTACTGCAGCATTATTTACAATAGCCAAAATATGAAAGCAGCCCAAATGTTCATCAATAGTTGAATGAATAAAGAAGTGGTATTTATATACAACGTAATATTACTAAGCCATAATAAAAGAATAAAACAGTGCTATTTGCAACTATATGGATGGAGCTAGGGGGTATAATGCTAAATAAAATAAGTCATTCAGAGGAAGACAAATATTATATGATTTCACTTATATGTGGAATTTAAGAAACAAAATTAACAAAGAAAAAGAAAGACAAACCAAAAAACAAACTCTTAACTGTAGAGAACAAATCAATTGTTACCAGAAGGAAGGATGGTGTGCAGGGATGAGTGAAATAGGTTAAGGGAATTAAGAGTACACATAACATGATGAGCACTGAGTAATGTATGGAATTGTGGAATCACTACATTGTACAACTGAAACTAATATAATGCTGTATGTTAACTATACTAAAATTAATATTAAAAAATGTAGACAGAGATTCAAGTCCTCTCTGTGGAGTGTGTCCTCATGGCCACTCTGCCCACAAATTCCTGAGCCTATTGGGCTACATTGAGCACCTGAGACATCAGCTCCTCCTAAGTCTCTGCAAGTGTCTTATTCATGAAGGGCAAGAGAACACAGTACAGCTGGCTGACACCCAAGTGATTCAGTTTAGGGCATTGCAATGGAGCAATGTGTGTCTTGATATTTCTCACTGTGCTTGTGAATTAAGGCAACCAAAGAGATGCTATTAGATGTTAGTCTTCTCTCAGGCCAGGGAAGACTGGCTAATGCAGCTCACACCAGAGCTGAGGGACCTCTAGTTTCCTGGCTACCCTGGTATTGGGAGGATAAGTATGGGCAAGTATAAGATGAGACTCATTTTTTCCATTTTCATACTTCCCTTGTCTATGAAAGTTATAAAACTCAGAATTGGCAAACTGTTTTAGTTATCTCTTGCTGTGAGAAGAAAAAACAAACCAAACAAAAAGACTAAAGTTTCCATATTTAAAATGATGATAAGAGGATTCCCATTTCTGGGAAGATAAAGTAGACATCCTATTCCCCATTCATCCCATAAGGTAAAACAAACATAAAAGCCTCTGAAAGGTAGGGGAAACAGGCAGAAAAGCTAGGGACCTGGGGTCCAAAGGAATAACATGGTTGGGATCATCAGGTTTTGGTTTTCTCCTTATATATCCCATATTGGGAGCTGAAGAAGCCAGTAAGCTGGAAACAATCAAAAAGCACAGACAAAAATGCCCCAGAGTGTTTACTTTCTCTAACTGCTGGCACGGGGAAGAGGAAGGAAACCTCTAGCAAAACTGCCAAAGGAGGGACGCCTGGGTGGCTCAGTTGGTGGAGCGGCTGCCTTTGGCTCCGGTGATGATCCCGGCGTTCTAGGATCGAGTCCCGCATCGGGCTCCTTGATGGGCGTGAGCCTGCTTCTCCCTCGGCCTCTGCCTGCCACTCTGTCTGCCTGTGCTCGCTCCTGCGCTATCTGACCAAAAAAAATTTTAAAAATAAAAAAAACTGCCAAAGGAAAGAGAGATGATACAAAACTTTAAACTTTAATAGAAGCAGGGGCGCCTGGGTGGCTCAGTGGGTTAAAGCCTCTGCCTTCGGCTCAGGTCATGATCCCCAGGGTCCTGGACCTTCGGCTCAGGTCATGATCCCCAGGGTCCTGGAATCGAGCCCCGCATCGGGCTTTTTGCTCAGCGGGGAGCCTGCTCTCCCCTCCCTCTCTGCCTGCCTCTCTAGCTACTTGTGATCTCTGTCTGACTTGTGATCTCTGTCTGTGAAATAAATAAATAAGATATTTTAAAAAAAAAAAGACTGGCAAAGGTGCTGTGTGATATCACTCACCATTTAAAAAAAAAAAAACTCTAATAGAAGCAATAAAAGAAAGACTACAACTATAGACTCTACAGACATAAAAAGAATAACAAGTAAATTCTACAAACAACTATATGCACATATTTTTGCAACTTAGATGAAATGGATCTACTCTTTGGAAACACAAATTACTACACCAGTGTATATAAAATAATCTAAATAGTTCAATAACTATTGAAAAAATTTAATTTACAATTTTAAAAAACTCTCCCAAAAAAAGAAATTTCAGGTACAAATTATTTTAGTAGAAAATTCTATCACAGATGTAAAGAATTAACAGCAGTTCTACAAAATATTTTCCAGAAAATATGAGGCTAGAACTCATTTCATTTTATGAAGCTGGTATTATCCTGACATCAAAACCAGGAAAAGATAGTACAACAAAGAAAGCTACAGGCTCATATTCCTTATGAATATACAGGCAAAAAATCTTTAAGTATATTAGCAAATAGAATTTGGAAAATACATCAAAAATTATACGTGGTGACCTGATAGAGTTCACTGAAAAGATGCAATATTCAGAAATCAATGTAATCTACCATATTAACAGACTAAAGAAGAAAATATTTGACAAATTCAACACGTTCATGTCAAAAACTTTTGAAGAAATAAAAATAAAAGAGGTAGTTACTTCAACCTGATGAATAGCATATACGAAATCCTTATAGATAATGTAGTACATAATAGCAAAGAACAGAATGTTTTCTCCCTAAGATTGGGAAAAAGACATGGATGTTTACTCTCACTGGTCTTTTTCAGCATAGTGCAAGGTATTCTTGCCAGTGCAATAAGGTAGGAAAAAGAAGTAAATGGCATACATACTAGTAAGGAAAATATTAAACTGTCCCTATTTGTGGAGACACACACATAGAAGATCAATAAATTGTGAGAATTCATAGTTGAATTGAACTTTCAATTTTGGACTCATGACTTTTTTATTTATAGAAAATTCTCATCACCTACCTCTTCAGGTTTTGCTTCACTACTGTTCTCTCTATTCTTTTCTTCTCTAATTCCTATTAGATTTCACAGTTTTTAAGTCTCTTTTAAATGTCTGGAAGTAACAGAGGCATGTGGGTGGCTCATTTGCTTGTGTCTGACTCTTGATTTCTGCTCAGGTCAGGATCGCAGAGTTGTAAGATCAAGCTCTTGTTGAGCCCTGGGTTGAGTCCACTGTTGAGTCCGGGTGGGGCTCCACACTCAGCAGGGAGTCTGCTTGAGATTCTCCTCCTCTTTCCCTCTCTTACTAACACTCACTCACTTTCTAAAATAAATAAATAAATGAAATCATGAAAAATAAAATGTGAATATTTGAAAATAACAGATATTTTATCTCATTGTTTATCTGGATACATTTCAGTCCATTCTTTTTCCCAAATTATTCTTTTCTTTTTCCATGAACACTAAAGTTTATCTTCTTCATGTCTTTTTATTTCAATGACTAAATTTTTCATTACCAAACTTTCTCTTTGATTATTTTATATTTACTAATACTTATCCAATTTCAATTCACTCTTTTCTTTATTCTTTCCTTTTTCTTTAATTTTTAGTTTCTGGCGCACAATGGCAAAGAGCTCCATTTCTGGAATCAGACCGCATGGATTCAAAGTTGAGCTCCATCACTTACTATGTTGAATTGGCCAAATCACTTAAATTTCCCTTGTCTTAGTTCCTCCATTTGCAAAATGATGATTTTCCTCCAAAGGTTGTTACAGAAATTATTGAGCTTTTATGTGTAAAACTCTCAAAACAATGTCTGGCACATAGTATTTTTGATATGTGTTGACAATATTATCATATTTTATTAATGTCATTTCTTAATTTGTCACTTCCAGAATCTAAAGTACATTTAATTTTTCAGACATTGCTCATATTTTAATTTCAGCCAGACAAATATATATTCGATTATAAAATTATTTTCTTATTAACAAGACCTTTTTTTCACTTATATGCTTTAGAATTTTTTAAAAATTATTTATTTATTTATTTGTCAGAGAGAGAGAGAGAGAGCGAGCGAGCACAGGCAGACAGAATGGCAAGCAGAGGCAGAGAGAGAAGCAGGCTCCCTACTGAGCAAAGAGCCCGATGGACTAGATCCCAGGACCCTGGGATCATGACCTGAGCCAAAGGCAGCCACTTAACCAACTGAGCCACCCAGGCATCCCTGCTTTGGAATTTTTATTTGAAAGCATATTTTGAGATGGAAGTCTTTTTCCTTTTTCTTCTTCTTCCATTCCTTACATCTCATGTTCATTGCTATCTTGAAATTAGGTTCTATTTCAGAGTTTCTTTTTCAATATTATAAGTAGCTAGCCAAAAAAAAAGTCAAGTGACAGTTTGATTTGGCTTTGTTTCTTCATTCCCCATCTTAGCTATATATTTCAAGTTGAAAAAAAAATTGTTTTTACAGTTCATGCTTCCTTCCAATCAATCCCTCCTTCCCCATTCCCAGAGTGAAACATTTTTATTTTCTAGATGAAAAGTCTTGGTTATAGGTTTTTCCACCTCCTGATGCTGCATGGGAGAATAATGAGGTACAAACAAGTCAGTTACAAGAGAATGGGAGTAGAGGATGACAGTAGAAAAGACTGCTGCCCCAAACAACTCCTCAGTCTCATATTTATTAGAAAGTGAGTAATAACCAACGAAGAAACCAGAGTAGATTACACATTGACCATAAGTCTTGTAGATACATAATAAGAAAGGCAAAATATGTCTGGTTACTTAGTGCATGACCTATAGTGAGCAAGCCCAAACAAAAGGATTGACTAACTGCTGATGCTCTCTGGGGAAGGGTAGATAATGGGAAAATGGAGCAGGCAGCATTCCACCCTGAGCTGACCAAGTGTTCCCAACTGCTCACCTTCAAGGACTAATACCATCCTTTCCCCCAAAGGCCTATTGACAGTACATGTTTTTCTTAAGGCTATACCTAAGTATGCTTGGTAACTAGTATAATTTCTCATAGGTTATATTTTAAGCAGTATTTTGTTCTGAGGGATGGTTACAGGTTTAGCTGTGAACTCCATTAATTCTGTGTTTTGGTCTGAGGCTTAGAAAGGAAATTAGTAGGGGCACCTGGGTGACTCAGTGGGTTAGGCCTCTGCCTTCGGCTCAGATCATAATCTTGGGGTCCTGGAATTGAGCCCCGCATCAGGCTCTCTGCTCATCGGGGAGCCTGCTTCCCCTTCTCTCTCTGCCTGCCCCTCTGCTTACTTGTAATCTCTCTCTCTGTGTCAAATAAATAAACAAAATCTTAAAAAAAAAAAAGGTAGTTAGTAGATTCTGTTCTACTGTTGTTTGGTTCTTGGAAGAACACTTGAAGAGGTTTATATTCCCCCTAATTATATCAGAAATTGAGTAAAATTACATACAGTGGAGATCCCATTTTGGGCAAAGAATGTGGCATTCTAAACTCATTCCTGTGTACCCCAGCAAAAACTTCCCTAAATATGTCAGAACCTGAGTAGAAAACCAAAGACATAAAAATCAAGGACAAGAAAACAGGGTAAGGAGAAATAATTTTTTTCTCTCTTTGTTCTAAAGAAAACATTTTTTTTCTTTAAAGTTCTTCTATGGAAGTTGAACCATGGTAAAAGAATTATTTACTATGTCAATATAGTTATAACTTTCATTATTATGTTAGTATAGTATTCCTTCCAGCTCCTTTAAAAGTCCACCGATTGTGCTCCTAGTAGGTAATATAACATATCATTTCTCCATAATGCAAGCCACACCCTTCGACTTTTGCTCCTCTTAATATTGGCATTGGGGCAAGAGCTTCCTCATGAAACTAAGCAAAATATTTCTTCATCATTTTGTAAATACATATCGTAATCATGATTAAAATATGCATCATAAAATAAGAAAACATTTTGACTGATTTTTACCTTGTTTACATAAATCTAGAACCACCTGCCTTTTATTAGGGAAAGATTTTTAATTCTAATTTAAAAAATAAATATTAATTTTATTATCATAGCCACTAAAAACAAACATAATATCCTATTAAGCTACAGAAACAGCAATTGCATTTTTAGATGTTCTTTATCTCTAATTCTCAACAGCTCTGACCATTAGCTTTGTGATATAATTGACTTTCAGTGCTTCTGGGTAGGCAAGCTCTGTTAAATGAAATCTGAAAGTGCTCAATGTACAGATCAGTAGGAAAATATTGTGGTCTTGATACCTTCTCCTGGACACAAGCCACAGTGGTTCCCTTCCTCTGTCATTACTGGTTTGCCTGAGAAGGCTTCTGGGGGAACACTGGAGTAAAGAGGCTAGCTTTAGAAGTATAGCTCCTGCAAATTATGGGAAGAACCTGTGCTTTATTCATTATTCAGCAAAGTACTCATATAATATATTCTTAGCATCTTATAAGTGTCATATCTAAGCCTCCAATATTCACTGTAATGATTTCTCTAAGAGAAATATCTTAATAGAGGGAAGAATAACAGCCTCTTATTGGTGCTGGGAAATGGTAAGGTTTACAATCCTTCATATTGATTTCTGCTAGAAAGAAACATGATATATTTCTCAGTTATTCTCTTATATTAAAAATATTACGGGATGCCTGGGTGGCTCAGTTGGTTGAGCAGCTGCCTTCGGCTCAGGTCATGATCCCAGCGTCCTGGGATTGGGTCCCGCATCGGGCTCCTTGCTCGGCAGGGAGTCTGCTTCTCCCTCTGCCTGCCTCTCTGTCTGCCTGTGCTCGTTTGCGCTCTCTCTCCCTCTCTCTCTGACAAATAAATAAATAAAATCTTTAAAAAAAAATATTACTCTACCTTTAATCCTAAATCCAATCCCAATTCCAGCACCAACCCCAACCCTAACCCTAGCCCTACTATGAAATCAGAGGGAGTGATTTTTTTTCACGAACTAAAAGTGACTTTAGTGGACTTGACTTGGTTGCCTTTTCCCAGAAGCAGGAATTCAGACACTGGCATTTTTCTTTGTGCAACTCAATCATCTTATAGCCATCCCCCAATCTCTATCCATGTGGGTAAGAGAAAGAGCAAGGATGAGACTAGTCCACTCTTAATTTTCTTACCAGAAATCACACATTACTTCCAAGTTATATTCCATGTTGAGAATGAATTATGAGAACACATTTACATTCAGGGTAACAATTGTATATGATTATATTGTGAATAATAATATCATTTGACATATTCACAGGCTCTTTTTGTTTATTATTTATTCGTGTTTATGTTTTTCCTCACTACATGCAGAGAATAGGCTTCCAAGTTCTTACATATTACCATCACCGGACGCAACAGTGAAGCAATCACACACCTGTAATCCCAGCCATGTGATCACTTCACTTAGGTAGGTGTGCAGCTACTGCCAGGGAAGAATAGCCTATTTCTGCTCTCTGGTTCTTTCTTGGTTTCTTGCCCTTCATGCAAGACAGACTTCCCCTAAAATGAAATCATCAGCTTTTAGTTCTTAAATTCAGGATGCTGGCGTAGCGTTTTGGGTCTTCTATTCCCTTCTGCTCCATTCCTCTTTGCTTCTATCTTATATAAGTCATTCTCATAGTCTATGGGTCTAGTTTTGTTGTATGTTTGCTCCCTATAGCCTAAGCTTTCTTGTTCAAAAGAACAACTGGTGGAATAAGAATAGGAAGTGGCAAAAAATAGCACCTCAAATTCTGCAAAATATTTTATCTCCTTCTAAAATAGTCTTGCTACAGAAGAGAGAACTCCTGGGGTACCTGGGTTGCTCAGTCAGTTAACTGTCTGCCTTTGGATCTGGTCATGATCCTGGTGTGCTGGGATTGAGCCCCACATTGGGCTCCCTGCTCAGCGGAGAGCCTGCTTATCCCTCTCCCTCTGCTGCTTCCTCTGTTTGTGCTCTCTATGTTAAATAAACAAATAAAATCTTTAAAAATTAAAAAAAGAAGAAGAAGAAGAAGATGAAAGAACTCCTGCTGAGGAAGGAGGAAAGTCTCTATTGTGTGTATATTTTCTTTATTTTTTCTTAACTCCATCCTTCTTTTTTCCTGTCTGACATTTTTCTGTCTTGCTTTTCCCTTTTATCTCTTCTACTTTTCCATATATATGTATATAAATTTATTAATACAGTATGTTTTCTTAAGAGTCAGAGAAAGAGTTAAAATCACATTGGAAGTCATAAGATTTGGGTAAAATTGAAAAGAATATCACTGACAACCAATATACGTAACTCAAATGACCAATTTTCAAAGCTCTTCCACACTTACCCATTTTTCCATTTTTAAATTCTAAAATTTAGAATTTAAATTTAAATTTAAATAAATTTAAATTTAAATAAATTTAAATTTAAATAAAAGGCCCAGAGCTGGATGCTCTAACACTTAAAAAATGCATCTTAGTACTCCAAAGTAATTGAAAAAAAAACTGATTTCAAACTTGTGTCTATGGATGTTCAGTAATGGGGATCAAATATATAAATAATAGGATTACTTGCAAATACCCCCATTCCTCTGTACACCAATTCCCTTATACTTATAGCAGTTCCACTTCTTCTTCTCCACACTCTCTTTGCTTAAAGGCCATTAAAAACATCAATTCATTCACAATATTTTCTTTCCACCTTTCTCAACTACCTATTTTGTATCCTTCTCTTGATGCAACCAATCCTTACCATAACGTCTAGGACAGTATGGAAAAGATAGGACTTCATTTAGAATATGGGTACGAGAAAGAAGTTTAAGAAGGCAAAGACAAAACTATCTCCACATGGGCAGAGAATTTGGGGCATGCACCGTGGCTCTGTCAGTAGAGTGTGAGCTCCATGAAGGCAGGACATATTTTCAGTGTTTACTGCTGAATCTCCATTTGCCATAACAATGCCTAGTACAAAGTAGGTGTGAAGTAAGTATTTGCTGAATAAATGAATAAATTTGTCCATCCACTCATGCTTTCATTCATTTAACTAATCTTTTTTGATCCTGACAGCCATTCGGTGATTTAGTGTAATTACTTTGATCTCATAGATGAATTTCACATGTATTTCTCTGGATGGCTGAGAATGCATATCCTTAGAAGAAAGTTAATTTAATAATATTTGAATAGGTAGAGGGATTCCAGGATGGAAGGGTGAGGGAAAAGGAAGAATAAGTCAGAAAAAGTTAATCTAAGGGCAATCCCACTGAGCTGGTCACATCATTACAAATGCATTTGGTTTCTCAGTGTCAGGAGACATCCTCCTAATATTTACTTGGGAAGAGTAATCCAGGGGCTTTGGAGAAAAGGGAGTAGAATTTGTCCATGACTTTCTCCTATCCTCTGTCTCTCATTAGTCCAAGTTAAAACGTCCACATTTCCTGGTTGTTATCTGGCCTCTCCAAGAAGCTGTTTAAGAAGCAATAGTCTCAAAGTCTCGATTGATCCAGTCAGTGCACAGTGAAGCACAGAGCCAGAACGCCTTGCCAGTGGGCACTGTGTGGGGTGTAGCAGGGCCACCCTACTTCTAGATCTTAGGGAAAACACAAACATTTCTTGAACTTCTCCCTCTGAGAAACTGGGTGAGTATGCACATCTGGGATGAGCATAACCTGAGGTTGACATTAACAGTAATCCAAATCTCTGACAGTCCAAGGGTCCTGCAAAGTGTGAGTGGCTGAACTGAAACCTCAACCTTTGGTATTTTGATGACATACTGTTTTATTAAACATGAATTTTTTTCTTTTCATCTATTTCTAGTCTTAGGTGTATAAATTTAAGTCAAAAGGGAATGGTGCAAAAAAAAAGAGAGAGAGGGAGAGGAAGAAAGTAGAATTGAAGTTCTTTTAAACACACACACACACACACACACACAACATTCATATATAAAGAGCAAAGTTTTCTGAGTCCTGCTTTTTCTCAGAAGTTCCCTGATCCATTAATCAGTAATGTGTTCATGTAAAAAACTAAAATTTCATCTGTGGAATCATGTCTGCTTGCTTTTATTTGTTTAATA
Organism: Taxidea taxus jeffersonii; assembly: GCA_003697995.1. Lineage (NCBI taxonomy): Eukaryota > Metazoa > Chordata > Mammalia > Carnivora > Mustelidae > Taxidea > Taxidea taxus. The sequence continues at coordinate 58,032 of ML103001.1, forward strand.
TATTACCATGTTTTCTTTTTAAACACATTTCACTGCTAAAAAATGTTTGGGGAAAAATAGAAATACAGACATCATCAACATTAAGTCTGTTATTTGCTAAGTGAAATTGTATGTGTGGATAATGGGCACTTTGGACCAAATATAAAACTTCTCTATTCATTAAACTATAGGGGGTTCTGAGGAATCAGAAGACACATAGGGTTTATAGCTAATTTACTCTCTTACAATTTTAGATTATACCATTTACATAGTAATAGATTCCAATTTAGATATGAATCATAACACACCTGGAGATAGCTGTGGAAATATTCAAAGTTCCTTGCTTCCAGTGGATGGGGTGGGATGTATTATTACATGAAACCCAGGATACTGCAAAATAATTGCATGGTAGTTTTTAGTCTAGTTGCTTTCACTGAAAGCATAGAATACATTATTTCTTTTTCCTTTAATCAGATTTACTAAATCTCTGCTTTTTTATGGAGGTAGAGATCTGACTTGTACCTTTTCTCCTTCCATTACTAATTTCAAATTGATCCTACTCTATTTTCATTTTAACCCTACTTTACAGTAAAATAGTATGAAATATCTCAGAATTGCTTCAGTTAATAATGATCAAAAGAGAACAATCATAAAAAGAAACTAAGCATTAAAACTAGAATTTTTCACATTGCTAATCCATTCTCCACTAAAGGAAAATGAAAAGTTTTATTTATTCCTTTTTTAGAAAGCTACTAAAATAACCCTGGGAGTATACAAGATCAAATAGAATCAATAAAAAAGACTTAGAGTTTACATAAATATTTTTGGAATTTAAAGACCTTATATAAGTTAGGCATTAACAAAGTCAAGAGTTGGTTCAGGCCACTAATTTTTTTTTAATTAATCTTTTTTTTTTTTTTAATAGGGGAAGAGTTGGGAGGAGCAGAGGCAGAGAGAGATAATTTTAAGCAAGCTCCACACCCAGCGTGGAGCCAGACATGGGGCTTGAACTCACAACCCTGAGATCATGACCTGAGCCAAAATGAAGAGTCAGATGCTTAACCAACTGAGCCACCCAGGCACCCCAGACCACTAATTTCTAATAGAGAGATCTAGCTCTGTAAAGAAAAGATAATTCATTAAGTTTTTTTTAAAAATAATAAGTATTATAGAAAATCTCAATAATCTGGCAAATACATCCAAGTCTACTGATGCTTTACCATGAAAACACCAGAGCTTATACACACTACTTTTGTGTTTAATGAACTCACTATGACTTCCCATTCCCAGTATTAAATAAATAAAATTTTAAGACATAAAGAGTTTAGTTTGTATTTCTAAATAAAGAAGACCTATCATAGTCATAGCCATTTTATACATTTCTTAGCTTGTCTTCTGCATTGTTAAGAACTGAACAAAAGTTTAAATGCTTAAAAAAAAAAAACCACTGCAATTGACACTGTATTACTTATGTTCAGGTTTCATATATATTTCTTTTTGGATTTCCAGTCAAATTTCTGTCCAACGGTACAAAATTCACTTGAGAAAGATGAATCCCATCTCCCAGACATCACTGTCCTTCATTGTCTGAAGTCCATTGTCTTGAAAATTATTGTTTCAAATTTTTTTTTTCTAGTTTTGTTGTTGTTTCAGGCAGGGGAGTAAATATGGTCCCTATTACAATGCCTTGGCTAAAAATGGAAGTCTGTGTGATAAGATTTTATTTTTCAAAGTTAAATCATAGGATAACAATACACTGAATGAAAGATAGTGGTTTGGGAAGATGTTTTGCTGCACAGCAGGTTCTAGAATTTTTAGTTTCCTAATAATAAAAAACAAAACTTGTCTTATTATGAAAAGACATTGATTGGCAATTGTTCATCCAAAATACCAATAATGAGAAAATCTACAGCTTCAGAACCCAAAAAGATGACATATCCAACAGTTCATATGATGGAGAGATGTTCAATAAGCTCCTGCTGGAGGGAAAGAACTGGAAGTTAAGAGGACTGCCTTATGCTGATTTCTCCCTGTTATGCTGGGAAAAGAAAAAGGTCAAAAGCATATGTTACCTTTGCAATATTCCATTTTTTTCTTGAATGAGGATTTTTACATATTGTTTTGAATTATTTAAAAATGAAAATTCTTTATAGGCACATTTTAATGTGTAAGATACAAAGAGAAAAGCTAAATAAGTTTCCAAACTCATAAACAATAACAGAAAAGCTGTCAATATTTTGTTTATTTCCTTTCAACTGTTCTATGAATAATTTATTTCAGTTTCAAACAGTTCGGTTTACAAATTATATTCAGGTTTGTTATGCTGCTTTTTTCTAGCTACCTGTATAACAGAAGCAAAGTTTACATACTATTATAAGCTCTTTAGACTCATAATTTTTAATAGCTATATCTCATTATAGTGATTCATTTTCCACTAATTTTCTTAGAAATTTAAATCTTTTTAAATATTTCCCTTTTTTAAAATGCCCCCTGTTTTCAGTATTTCCTTAGGCTAGATTACTTGATGTCAAATTACAGTGTCAAAGGATTTAAGTCTTTTGAAGGCTTTTGACATATTTCGTCAAAATGTTTTCTAAAGGAACCTACTATTCTTTGGAAATAAAATATATTTTATTGTAATGTATGGCATTTTCTTCTAATTGTATAATCATACCATAAATAATTTTGATCTTGTGCTCTAGTTTAATAATATTTTGCTTCTTTTTAAAAATAGTTATTTTACAGTTGAGGCCCTAATGTAGTAAGTGCTCAAAAATTTCCATCATCTTTCCCCAATGAAGAAGCACGTCTATGTACATACATTCCTCTAAACTTGGTTTATAATAATTTCATAAAACAACTCATTATAAGCTATAAACTATAATAAAATAGCTAAATAAACTATTAAGTAAGTAATATCTTGTCATAGGACATATCAATAGTCTATGGAGACATAATGTTGGAACACAACCCAGATCCTCACCAATGTGACTGGGGTCGCCTTGGATCTGTGAGAAAACTCCAGGAGATGAAGGGCAAGAGTCACATGGGAGGAATCTCGGAGTACCTTCATGTCCTCCGTTAGATGGATATGATAAGTGAAGAATCCTTAACTTGCTCTTGTCATTTAAAGCTAAGAGATAATCGTTGTTGTCACTTGTTGCACTTGATTGCCTGCACGTAGCCCACATCCCACACATAACCCACATCCCACATGCAGTTCATGTTCTGCACGTAAAACTATATCCTGCTTGTAAATGGATCTTGTGTAAAGTATAAAAGAAGTGGTTGTAAGAAATAAAGTCGTCTCCTAATCATCAGTCCATAGTCCCCCCCATCATTTTGGCTCCAATCACCAGGATTCCCACCTCACGAAGGTGACAAGTATACCCCCAAATACAGCTGGTCTCCTGCTTGGACAGAGTAGTTTAACTATGAAAGGAGTTACAGTACATACTGGAGTTATAGACTCTGATTATTATGGTGAGATTCAAATTATGGTTTCTGTCACCATTCCTTGGACCTTTTCAGCAGGCGAACGAGTTGCCCAACTTTTGTTACTTCCCTGTATTATGCCTGCTCAATCTTCAGACTTCAGGGAAGGACGATTAAGTAGTACTAATAAAAAGATTCATTTTTCTAAGAAACTGTTTGAAGGAAGTTGACCCCAAATGAAACTTTCTGTTGAGGGATGAATATTTAAAGGGCTTTTAGATTCTGGAGCAGATATCTGTATCATTTCTTATTAATATTGGCCATGTCTATGGCCTACAACGCCTGCTGATTATGTCCTTGAAGGTCTTGGCTTTGTAACTATTCAACAATTGAGACAAAGCATCTGACCTCTGTCCTGTACGGACCCAGAGGGATTACAAGGTCATATTCAACCTTACATTGCCCCCATACTTATTAATCTCTGGGGACTAGATTTATTACAACAATGGGATGTTGAAATTCACATATCTACATCCTCACTTGTAAAAAACATGATGAAAAACATGGGGTATATTCCTGGGAAAGGCTTAGGTAAAAACTTACAACATAATTTGTATTTCTTAAATTTTCTCAAGTTACCGTAAGAAAGAGAAACCACTCTTTAAACTGTTAAGAAAATGAAATCATTTATACTGAAACAGCTATACTGAAACATCTTCAAATGTTTATTTTTTCACTTTTATAGGAAACATTATACTCCTTACACTACCTTTATTTATTGTGCTTCTTGTCATACATAGCAATAGAGAAACAAAATCTAGAAGGGTAACTAAGTAGTTCACATTTATTAAGACCATAATTTCATAGCAATTTAAAGCTGAATTTGTCATCACTTAAAATACAGATACCTTTCATCACCTAATACAGTAAATATCCGATAAATGTTTTTTATGCCAAATGTAATTCCTTTTGAGACATTTTATATGAATTCAGTGTTGGTTTTAGCTTTATTGTAGCTAATATAAATTAGTCCAGAGATTGATTCATTTTATTGAGGAATCTGATGATCAGTGATATATAAAAGTGAATTTTTTTAATAATCTTACTAACTAAACCAATTCAATTACTGGTTATTTGTACTATAAAAGGCTTACATCAAGAAATCAAATCCTACTTATGAGTGCTAAAGTGCCATTTTCTACCAATCTACTCCCACTCCTCAAAAAAGTACAGCCACACAGAAAAGTCTATGTCCTAAAATAACATTGCCTACTCTCAAGTCATGGGGTTGTTTTATTCTTTTCTGAAAGATTTATAGTTTTACTTTTTATTTTTCAATCTCTTATCCATCCCAAATTAGTTTTTGTGTATGTGTGAGGTAGAGGATGTGTATATTTTTCTTCCATATGGATATTCAGTTATTCCAGCAACATTGCTTGAAGTTTTCCATCTTGCATTATATATTACTGGTTCCTTTATCAAGAATCAACTAAGGGTATAATAGCATTTTCATAAGTTTCCAACAGAAATACCCTTCCCAAGATGAATAACTTTACCAAGAACAGAAATGCCACAAGCTATGCTATTTGCTTAGTACAAATCCACCCATCATACATATATATATGCATATATATATATGTACACACAAGTATAATTTATTTCTAAGATGATGATAATATATCATGGCTTTAAAAAAAAAGCAGTGTTCTTTTTTTTCTCCTGAAAAATCTTACTTAAAAGATGTTTACCCTCTCAATGTAGCTATCCTTAATATTTGAATGTCCACCACAAGATGTCTCTTCTCTTCATTTGGATTGTCCTCACCCAAAATAGACAGAATATATCATATTTATATTTTTATTTTTAAATATACATTAACATCTCATAATGATTTTTCTACTGTGGCATATGTTATTCAGCATGGACATTCTGGCCTATTTGCCTTTCTTTCCTACTTGCCTTTGAGCTTACTTAGATAATCATTTTACCTTGTAGACCTTGCTTCTCATTTCTACTCCTGGGTCATAGTTCTTGATATGCATGAGTTTAATTTTTAAAGTTTGAACATAACTATTTGGGCTTAACTTTAATACCACCAGTAATCAAAAGAAAATTCTATAACTGAAATGCCATGTGTTCAGTGAAAAACATTTTAAATGATAACACCTGAATAATGTCTCTAAGTGTACCATTGTATCAGGATAATATGGGTCACCTGGTAAAACCAGGGTGTAACCTCGACCTGGTGGGTCAGAAATTCTAGAGGTAGAAATTGCCAATAAAAATTTCAGGAAATACAGGCTAGATTCAAAGAAATCTGAAGCTAGTCAACAGGATTCACAATTTTTACCGTGTTCACTGGAACATATTCATTTTTGTTTCCTTAGCCCCAGATATAGCCTTTTCACTGAAAAAAAGAAATCTTTCAGGGACAAAAGCATACTAATATCTGCAGTTTTTAATATATATTTTCCTAAAGAATATAGGTAGTTAATCATGAGGATGTTTGATTTGGGTATGATCATTATAATTGATTAATTCATCTTTCCACATCTCAGATAAGAGCAATACATTTTATATTGTTTTACAAATATTACAAAGTGACATTAAAATGATAGTTTACTTAAAACATAGAGGACAGGGCCACCTGGGTGGCTTAGTTGGTTGATGCCTCTGCCTTTGGCTCAGGTCATGATCCCAGGGCCCTCTGCTCAGCAGGGAGCCTGCTTCCTCCTCTCTCTCTCTGCCTGCCTCTCTGCCTACTTGTGGTCTCTGTCAAATAAATAAATAAAAATCTTAAAAAAAACATAGAGGACATATTTATTAGCAGTTACATCCAAATAAAATCACACACACACACACACACACACAGAGAAAATTGTGATTACAGTGCTGATGGGGTATATGGAAATAGTGAACAGATCTGACCAACTCTGTATAGATAGAGTCTCTTAAATTCAGCACTACCTCAGATCTGGCACAAGGGAACTGGACAGGGGAATCAAACTGATGTATGCAGATTCCAAGTCTTGACTTTCGCCAGAATCAATACATATCCTCAGGAAACATGTCTGCTTGTCAGCTCAATTTGAAAGGATTCTCCAAGTTCTAGAATTTTAGTTCATCTAATCCTCATTGCTTCTACCTTATTCTTATGCCTTTAAAACTTTTTGTAATTCAACCAGCTGTTGCAGTGGGAACTTTGCCCTGTCACAACCTATTTTACCCAATCCAGAACCAAAAGATCTGTCCCATTTTAAGTTCAAAATAAACTAAGCAATAAGGGTTAAAAGTTTTTATTTTCATTTGTTTTTTTTTAATATAATGCTTGCTGTAATTCCTAGAATTCTTATGATCTACTAATGGTGAGGAGCATTTTGTTAAAGCTTTAGAAGCACAAAGTTAATGAAAATAACATCTCATTTGCTACATGGCTGTGGTTCATATGCAGTTGTGCCAGCTTCATTAGAAAAGGGACAACATAAAATTGCCATCCTTCTATTAGCCACTTTTTTCTCCTCTATTTTAGGTACATATTAGTTTACTGGGAGTATTGCTAGATGGTTTGATTACTACATAGAAACAAATCATGGTTAACCAAAGGCCAAATCATGGAGATTTCAAGAAAGTTGATCATTGTAATGAATATAACTTTGGAGTAAAAACACCAACCAAATTTTAAAAATTAAACACAGGTGCTCCTAGGTGGCTCAGTCAGTTAAGCATCCTACTTAATCTCAATTCAGGTCATGATTTCAGGGTTGTGAGTTCAAGCTCGGTGTTGGGCTTCATGCTGGGTATGGAGCCTACTTAAAAAAATAATAATAATAAATCCATTTTTAAATTTTTTTAAATTTAAAAATAAAAATTAAGCACAATGACCAACATACATCATAGTCTATGTTTTGGTATTATTTGATACTCTATGTTAATACTTTACACAGTGAAGAATTTAAGGATTTCTTTCAATAGGATAGTTTCCATAATGTATAGACTTTTATAAATAACATGAGAAAGTCTCCTTACATTCAAAAAGCTAAACAACCAAATATAATGCAGCATTTAAAACTTCACAATTATTATCCTATTAGTGAAGCAAAGCTTCATTAGTCACCAGAAATACTAGTTGCTTAATAATTTACTAGTACATTTTGTGTATCTTTCTGCAAAGAATTTTTTTGGTAAATTTTTATTTTTTTTTAAGATTTTGTTTAAGATTTTATTTATTTAATTTACACAGCAAGAGAAGGAACCCAAGCAGGGGGGAGTGGGAGGAGGGGAAGCAGCCTTCCCACTGAGCAGGGACCCGGTGCAGGGCTTAATACCAGGGCCCTGGGATCATGACCTGAGCCGAAGGCAGATGCTTAACTACTGAGCCACTCAGGTGCCCCTGCAAAGAATTTTAATTATAATGCAAAGAGAATAATTCAAAAGTTAAACATAAAAATTAATCAAAACATGGAAAAAACATTTGTAGAACATACAGTGTTAAGTTCAAAGGCTTATATTGTCTTTTGAGTGTAATCCCAAGAACTTTAGTAGGAAAAAAAATATTTTAAAGTTATTTAATAAATACACCTGAAGAGTGTTTAAATACTCAGCTCTAAGAATTTATTTCAGCACTGGTGTTAACATGGAAAAACTGAGTTTCCATTTTAAACCGAGTCCCTGAAATTAAGAGTATCATCAAGTGGTGAGGTGATTGGGTAATTCCCACTCCACCACTCACAAAATACTTTACTTTTTCAGCTTGGTTCTTGACCTGATGTGAGAGCAGAATGGATAAGATTGTGAATTTTCTTCTACTTTGTACTTTTGAACATCTCTTCTTTAAGGCAGAGTTGGAAAATATTTGCTATGGGCTGAACTGTGCCCCTCCCACTTCCAATTCACATGTTGAAATTCTAACTCCAAGGTGATGGTATTTCAAGAAGGAGCCTTTGGGAGATAGTTAGGTTTAGATGAGGTCTTGAGAGTAAGCACTCTCATGATGGGCTTTAGTTCCTTTATAAGAACAAATACCAAAGAACTTCCTCTCTGTCTGCCATGTGAGGATGTAATGAGAAGATAGTCATCAACAAGCCAGGAAGAGAGCTCTTACCAAAACATGATCATTCTTTTACCCTGATCTCAGGTTTCCAGACTAAAGAGCTATGAGAAAATAAATTTTTGATGCTAAAAACACTCAGTCTATGGTATTTTGTTTTGGCAACTTGAGCTAAGACAACTGTGAAACAAAATATTTATTCCACGTTAATTCAGTCAAATAACTAGATTGGATAGAAAATATTGACTGACTTACACTTCCAAACACCCTTCGCTCTCTATCTTAGAACACAACCGCTCTGCTTATATCTTGTCTCTATTTTTCTTTTGTCCTCTATGACCTGCCTGTGACATTATCAGACCATAATGCATTTTTCCTACCATCCACTTCCTCCACTTTTTCTTAACCTTTTGATGATTTCTGATCTGTCAAGATTGCAGTCAATGTCAGGTTTTATTGTTCCCTTTATGTCAGAAAGCCATCTGCCCAAATCACTCAGTAGTTAAAGTAGATGACTGATAGAACTAGGATAACTATGAGAAATGAATAACCCAAAGACAGAAAGAGAACAAGCACATGGAGAGGAAGAGGAAGAAGAAGAAGGAGGAGGAGGAGGAGAAAGAAAAGGAGAAGGTAGTGGTGGGGGAGAAGGAGAAGGAGGAAGAGGGGGAAGAGGAGGATGGGGAAGAGGAGGGGGAAGGAAGAAGAGGAGGAGGAGGAGGAGGAGGAGAACAACAAGGACAAGAACAAGAAGAACAAGAAGAAGGGGAGGAGGAAGAGGAGGAGGAAGAATGAGGAGGAAGAGAGAGACAGGGGAAGGAGGAGAGGGGAAGGGGGAAGTGGAGGAGAAAAAGAGGGAGGAGTAGAATGAAGAGATGAGGAAAAAGAGAATAAAGCTAGCAGGAATATAAAATGCTTTCCATTCTTTTCATTCTAAGATCAAAGACAACCAAGAATTTGTTTTGTCCTAGGGAAGCCAGATGTCTAAGTCAAAGTAGCCTTGTGCATTCTCTGTTCCCAGTTAACCCCTTTGAGGAATGAGTTTATACATAGAAAAGTTGCATGCATAAAAAGATACACTGGTTAGAGAAAGGGACACATATGATATCAATACTCAAGCCTGGGAAAACATCTGAAGGAGTTTAGGATATGTTTTTTCCACAGGCAAATGACATTGTAAAGGGAAATATTATGACAAGTGGCTAGAAATGATAACTTGACTGGGTGCTTGAGAGAGCTTTCCTGTCTTCTATGGACTTTGTTTGGAGTCAGTATTAAATAATAAGTCAGGTAGTTTTAGAACCTCCTTGTTTCTCCTGGTCTCCAGCATCATAAGTGGGCAGAAATCCCCAGAAAGCAGAATCGCCAGATTAGGGGGAAAAAAAAAGATTCTCTCTCTTCCAGTGTCCTGGGTAAGGATGCAGAGTCACCCAGGCCACATTCTGCTTGCACTGTTTTCCTTGCCTGGATTATTGGACCCACCCTGGACTCAGGATAAGACACAGAGGAAAAAGTGAGCTATTTCTAAGAATGAAAATACTTTGGTACTGAATACATCAAAGTTCTGAGGGGAAATACTTCACTTTCTCAGTGTCACACTGTTTTCCTATTTTACCAATCACTGATTCTCAGTGAGTATAAGAATGTGGGTGAAATCAAACTTCCAAACCATTTACTTCTGGTCTTATGTGCTACTGGATAAGAAAAGATTGTTATATCTGTTCTATACATAAATAACACCACACATAACCAGATCTCTTTTTAAAAATACAATCTATTGATACATTAGTACATTATTTTAGATATGGTTTTATTACCTGGACATTCTGGGATGTATTTATTACTCCATTCTTCTCATTAATATTCTTACTACCCTGAAAGAACAGAGTGGCAGGCTAGTTCACCCTTCTACTTTGTTACTTTAAAGTTTATCTCACCTGTAAATTTATGTTATTAGGAAATTTGTTCAGAAGTACTGAGCACTTTACTTAACTCTAAACTTGAACTTTAATTAATAAGCCATTAAGGACAAGGAAATTTCTAGCAGTAGCTAGTAGCTTGGGGAGATCATTAAGAATACACTAATACCCACCTAGATTATTCATAGTACCGCATTTTCATCATTTAGAGATGGTAATAGTCTATGTACTAAGTGAGAACCATTCAGACACCTCAACCCATGTCTTTCTACCTTTTTTCCTTGATACTGACTTGGGGCTCAACTCAACCTTACTGACTCATGAGAAAATATGGTATGGCAACTATTGTAAGGCACAAAATTCCAAGTCAGTCTGACAGTTATTTATTTTTTCATTCCTCATTTTTTGTTGTCAACTTTTACATGAGCATCATTATTCACTGAGTCAACTTCAAAGTGTTCTTTTCCAAGCTTTCCTTTATGAGAAGGACACGCAGATTAGTGAACTGAAGATATGGTTCATCTGTCTGCACTATTATAGTCCTACGGTCCACCTCAAGTGGAGCTAATCAAACACTACTCTCTGCCTCAACTTATCTCAACCATCTGCAGATGGAGCCCAAGCACCATTTAATAATCATATAGCCAGTTTTCATTTCACATGCTTTCACTCGTATTTTTCATTGACATTCATGTGTGTGTCTCCCCCTTCATGTAACACACTTGAATTTTTAATATCTTAAATACAAACTGGATAAAACTAACAAAATGTCAAAATAAGAATCAAGATGCAAAATTTTTTATGAATTTCAAATTTCCCAAAAGGCTATTACTCAGCCCCTCCTATACGGAGAATACTAATTTATTTAATCATAGGCTGATAGATCACTGATATAGAAATAGTTGCTTGGGAACATGAATGTTATGATGGGCCATTTGGAAGCACTTCATTGAACTACTGCTAACCTATAACCAATGAGCTTTAAATTGTTAAGCTGTTAAGAAAAAAGCAATTTCCATTAGTGGCTATAGCAGCATTGGGTGATAGTTGAAAATATATTAATATCTGCCTAGATTATTCATAGTATTACATTATCATCATTTTGAGATGACAGCATTCTATGCGTAACCAAGAGTTGTTGGATTACCTGGACCCATGCCTCTCTACCTTTTTTTCTCTAATGTTTGTTGTTTTTTGATATTTTTTCATATAACATTTACTCAAGAAACAGAAGAGCATGTACTGCAGAGCAAAGACAACAGCTAAGTGCTCCTGCCTAAACCAGCGATGCCATCTAGGAGTCCATGTCATTCAAGAGCCATCTTGTGGTCCATAAAACTGCTACAGGTGCTGTTGGGAACTGGTATCTCATTATATTTATATTTGTACTAGGACAGCACCTGTTATTCTTGTTTCTGGCTGAAGTACATATTTTACATATAAAATAACTAATCAGAGGAGCCATCTTGAACTGACATGTCTAAAGACAGAATGTGCCAACCAGCAGCAGTTGGTCAGAATGTAATAATTTCAGTGGAAAAAGTACCACACACATTCTCTAAGTTTCATTCACTGGCGCTGACCAGCAAATGTTAGTGTATGCTCTAGAAAAGTGACTTCTGGGTGGTTTCCATCTTCATCTTTTCCAAATGGACCTCACACATTTAACATTTTACTGCCAGCATGTTGGGAGCAGAATATAAAGACTTGATTTTTCAATTTAAGTTTGAAATATTCTAAGCAGCAATAAGTACAATATGCTGCAACTCAACATTATGCAACCATCCCGCATACAAATGGAAATTGTTTACTGTCTCCCAAAAAGGAGACATTCCTAACAATTTCTGCATTTATTTCTAAGTAATTGTCATTCCTTTTCTAATTAAGTTATAATTACACATTGATAATGTGAAATGTACCAAGTTGTAAGGATAATCAGTAATAACACAAGCTAGAGAGTACATAAAATATAAGAGGAAAGAAAGGCATTAAATAAACTGGTTAATATATATATACATTTAAACCTGAGAGCAAGGAAGAAATTATAGAGAATTATAAATCCTAGCTATACTGATTTACTCTCACCATTCTTTTTTTTTTAAAGATTTTATTTATTTATTTGACAGAGAGAGATCACAAGTAGTCAGAGAGGCAAATAGAGAGAGAGAGGAGGAGCAGGCTCCCCACCGAGCAGAGAGCCGGACGTGGGGCTCGATCCTAGGAGCCTGCAATCACGACCACAGCCAAAGGCAGAGGCCCCAACCCACTGAGCCACCCAGGCACCCCTACTCTCAGCATTCTTTAACTTTTATGATTTGTTGAGACAGCATTAGGAGATGCCCAAAGGGATTTCTTAGATGTTATATGAATTTCTCTCCAATCTCACTTGTGGCAGCCATATTTCCCTACAATTTTCAGGATCAAACAATCCAGCCAACACAGTAACCCCTTCCTCTTTTTGTTTGTCTTTTAGTTCAATGCCATGAAAAACTCAAAAATAACCAGATATTCTCAACTGCCAATTCAGCAGAAACATTACTTTATCTCCTTGTGTAAATATTGTGCCTTAGCCACTAAGACCACAAATCAGTATAGCCCAAAGTCTTGGATTTAGAAATAAAAATTCTGTTAGAGGTCATTAAATGCACCAATGAAGTGCATGAGTTCTGCTTCTCTTTTTTTCTAGACTTATGTCTGTATGACCACAAAGCTAAAGCATGGCAGAGCCAGAGAAACACACATGCAATATACCTTCCCATTCCATAGTTTAAGGTAATCAAGATTATCAAAGGCAAAAGATGAGTTTTTGGAGACAAAAACTGTGAAACATGTATTCTAAAGATGCATTCTAAGATATATTCTAAACTCTCTTTTGTGTACTTACAAGGATTTTGTTTTCTATAAAATGTTAGTAATGGTATAAGTGACATAAATCATTTCTTTCTCTATATGAACAAAGATTTTGAAATGAACAATGATATTGAAATGAACAAAGAAGATGTACTTAAGGATATTGATTTAAAATAGAATAATTAGTGGTAGAACTGGAAAAAGTAATGGGTATGAAATCAGACCCTTTCATCATTGTCACATGCTCACTGAAGTGAAAAATTACTTCTGACGCTGAACAAATTCTTCTGTATGAGAGTTACTTTTTTTTTTCATTTTACAAATTTAATTTCTTATTGTTGGTATTATTTTTTTTCTTGACTGGGTAAATCAAGAGAGACAGTAAAAGAGGACATATCCAAGCAACTACAACTAGAAATTTATGATAATTCAATGAGCCACCTCTGGCATGGAATTCTTGTTTTATTTCTATGAATTCTGTTATTAGATACCTTTCAGTGACAGTGAGAAGTGTCTTGAAAGTATTCGCATATTTTAAATTGAGTACAAAATACTACAGTCACCAAGATTAATGGGAGAATATACTTTCTGAGTTTAGAAAATAACTTTCTGAGTTACAAAATAAATGAAGATTAAATCCTTGAGCTAACAGATTCAGGGAATTTTCCAAACATTTGAAAATTAAGCATCCCACTTCTATATACTTGATCAACAAACCAATAATAATGGAATTTAGAATATATTTAAAACTGATGATGATTGTGTGGTATTGACACAAAATGCAACTAAAAACGTGTTTAGAAACTTTAAGTCTTTTTTGTTTTTTTTCCATTCTTAATGCATGTGTTAGAAAAGAAGAAAGGTTGAAAAAATCAATAATTTAAGTTTCTATCTCACAAGCTAGAAAAAGCAGAGCAAATTAAACTCAAAGAATATAAAAGGGAAGAGATATTTTAAAAACTGAACAGAGACCAGGAAGATTTAAAGTACATATGCAATAGAAAAAATGTAAATATACACTAAAGAAGATACACTAAATAAAAACATGGTTCTTTGAAAATTTTAACAAAATTCATAAGTGCTAGCAAGACTGAAGGTGAAAAATGAGAGAAAATAAAAATTATGAATGTCAGAAATAAAAAGGGCATCATCATTACAGAACGAATAGACATGAAAAAGTCTTTAAGAGGAATTAAGAAAAACTTATTTATCAACAAAATCTATTTATTTATTTATTTATTTATTTTTGGTTTTTGAAATAGGACATTTTTTATTTTATTTTTTTTAATTTATTTTAATTTAATCTTTTCAGAGTTCCAAAATTCATTGTTTATGCACCACACCCAGTGCTCCATGCAATACGTGCCCTCCATAATACCCACCACCAGGCTCACCCCACCCCCACCCCTCCCTCCAAAACCCTCAATTTGTTTCTCAAAGTCCACAGCCCAAAACCTATTTAAATGAAAGAAAAATTACCTTGAAAAATAACTTGCCAAAACTGACAAAAAAGGCACCAAAAATCTAAATATTCTTAATCTATTAAAGAATTTGAGTCTAAAATTTCAAAACTTTTCCACAAAGTAAACTTAGAGCCAGATAGTTTCATATTCACAAAGGGATCTCTTCAAATATAAAAATGAAATAATGTCAGGGCACCTGGGTAGGCTCAATCAGTTAAGCATCTGCTTTAGGCTTAGGTCACGATCCTGGGGTCCTGGGATCAAGCCCTGAGTCCAGCTCCTTGCTCAAAATCTGCTTCTCCCTCTTAACCTTTGCTGCTCCCTCCCCCCATTTGTGTTCTCTCTCTCTCTAATAAATAAAATCTTAAGGAAAAAAATCTCACACAGTCTTACACAAATTCTTCCTGATAATTGAAAAAGGGAAAATACTTCCTAATTTGTTGTATAAGACCACATAACCTTGACATAGCCAAACTTGAAACCCATCAGATAGACTTGTGAGGTAAAGATCAATGAGTTATATGGGTATGTATAGTTAAGCGGAGGTTTTAATAGCCTATTTTTTACCAGGATTGAGAATCAATGCTAGGGAAAGCCAGCACATGGGACTTGCTTTTGGTCTATTGATTCCTTTCCTGGTTTGAAAAGCTTCAAGGATGAAATAAAAGGATAGAAAAGTTCAGTGGAATGTTGCTTAGTGTAGGACAGTACTCACAGAGACAAACATTGCCCTCTGAATTGATGAGATTTACCTATTTGTGAATGTTAACTTTGTAATTATAGCTTTTGACATTAATCAGAATTAACCTGAATCTTCATAAACATGTTGTAAATACTGCATACAATTTTAGAGTTGTA
Source organism: Taxidea taxus jeffersonii (assembly GCA_003697995.1). NCBI lineage: Eukaryota > Metazoa > Chordata > Mammalia > Carnivora > Mustelidae > Taxidea > Taxidea taxus. The sequence goes on from ML103001.1 coordinate 73,583, forward strand.
TGTAACTCATCTGATTTATTCTATAGCTTTATTTTGCTGATTACAATTACTTAATAGACTGTCATTTTAAACTCACTAGAAAAGCCTCAATATTTTCAGTAATCAACTATGATCTATTTATCATTTCATTTCCATCTGACTTCACATTTTAAAATATGTCTCACAGAATACTTAACTTTTTAGTAATTATTTAACATAAAATTACATACGGTCCCAGGAAAATAGTTTAATGGTTTAATGGTTTAAATAATTATAATTTGATTAGAAGGTTGGTAGGGCTTAAGGAAATTTTAATGAAAAGTTGAAGTTATAAACAGGAATTTATTTTTCTGAAAAGAGTGCTCACTTTAATTTTCTGAATGGCATTGGAGAAAAGTGGCTAAAGAACTGACTAAATATCTCTCTTGATTACTGAGGGAATTTCCTGAGAAAAGAAAACCAGCAGATAATCTAGTGTAATTTCTTTATAAATGTGCTGATAATTGACATCTAATAATTAGACTAATTATGTTAACATTATTAGCATAACTAGAAAAACAATTAAAAGAGCCTGAAAAAAATATATCTTAGCAGCATGCTCCACCTTTAGGATCATTTATGATAAATAAAATTAAGATGTTCCAATTTATGGGCATGACACCTTAGAAAATGTCATAAAAACTAGGTGACTCTCTGGGGTATAAAATAGGTTAAGTTTTAAAAACTAAATGTTCCTGGAGACATATCACAATGGTGGAAGAGTAAAAGAACTTAGTTTCATCTGGTCCCAGGAACTCAGCTAGATAGCTATCAAATCATTATGAACACCTATGAACTCAACCAGAGAGCTAAGAAAAGAATTAGAAAAGTGAACACTTTATGCAAGGTAGGAGGTACAGAGAAATGAATCTGAGGTGATGTATGAAAAGATAAATTGTGGACTGAGGGATCCTCCATCAGTTGGCTACTGGAAAGTGATGTAGCAGTGGAGCACAGAACCATCACCTTTAGAAATCTGCTCTGGTGAAGGATATCCTGGCCTAAAAGGCACTCAGGTGGCTAAGTGGGGCAGAACCGTAGGTGGGACAGTGTGGGCTCAGGATCCTTGCAGTCACAGGAAGACTGGGGGTGACTGAGTGAGGCAGAGTTCCTAGGCATAGAAGTAGGGAAGCCAGCCACAAACAGCGAGCCCAGGAGTGAGCTTTCAGCTCAGGATTGCCATAAACTGGGAACTGAAGCTCAGTCAGGTGACTGCTTTCTGAGCCGGGACCCAACGAGCAGCAAAACCAGTGAGATCCCCCTTATTCTCCTGGGAGAAGTGGCTCGGGAACATACTGCAGGAGTCTGCAGAGTTTGGAGACTTGAAAGGGGTTATGTGCCTGAGATAGAAATGCTCCACCACAGGCTTGATGAACCTGGGGTGCAAAGACCAAGGAGACAGGAGTAATTGATTGCTTTTCCCTGAGGGCGCACTGAGGAGTGGAACCATGAGCTTTCAGCTCTGGAGCCAGAGATTGGGAGGCCATGATTTTCATTCTCATCCTCTAAAACTGCATGGAAAACCTTCAGGAAACAAAAGCAACATAGATTAAGCCACACAGAGCATATTACTTAGCCTGGTCCACTGGCAAGGGCAGTGCAATTCTGCCCAGGGAAAATACACTAGAGAACCAAAGCAACAGACCCTTCTCCCAGATCACAAAGAACATCCAGCCAAGACCTAGTTTACCTACCAATGAGAACTGCAAAAACTCCCACTCTAGGGGAATATAGCATACAGAAATCAGGAGTTTTCCCCATGAGTCTTTGATTTTCAATTTTAATTTTTTTCTCATTCCTTTTTCAACAAATTTCTTATTTTATTAACCCTTTCTTTAAGTCCTTTTTAATTTTCATATTTATAGTTACATTCTATCTTTTCATTGTATTTGTATATATATCAATTTTTCTTTCTCTACAATTTTGGGATGCAGTTTCTTCTAACAGAGCAAAATACACCCAGAATCTAGTGTATATCTCTGTTCTCTTCACCTGTCTGATCATATTCTTTTCTATTTTCTTTTTTTCTGTTTTTTTTTTGTTTCTTTGTTTTGTTAAAGTCTTTAAAATTTTCATCTTTAGAGTTACATTCTATCCTTTCAGTGTATTTAATTTTATTTTGGTATATATATATATATATATATAAAAGTTTTTCTTTCTTCAAAATTTTGAGATGCAGTTTTTTTCTAACTGATCGACCAAAATATACTCAGGATATAGTGTATTGCTCTGTTCTGTTCACCTATTTATATCCCTCCATTTTTGTTGTGGTGGTTGTTTTCTTTTCTCTCTTTTTTTTTTTTTGTCTTTTAATTCTCATTTTTACAGTTACATTTTATCTTTTCAATGTATTTAATTTTATTTTTACACATATTTAAGCTTTTCTTTATTTAAAATACTGGGATCAGGGCGCCTGGGTGGCTCAGTGGGTTAAGCCTCTGCCTTTGGCTCAGGTCATGATTTCATGGTCCTGGAATTGAGCCCTATGTCAGGCTCTCTGCTCTGCAGGGATCCTGCTTCCCCTTCTCTCTCTGCCACTTCTCTGCCTACTTGTGATCTCTCTCTCTGTCAAATAAATAAATAAAATATTTTAAAAAACTAAAATAAAATACTGGGATCTAGTTTTCAAACAAATGGACCAAAGTCACAGAAGGTCTAGTGTATTGCTCTATTCTCTCCACCTGTCTGATTATATTCTCTTTTTTTTCCTTTTTTTCAGTTTTTGGTCTTTTCTGATTTCTTTAGTATATATTTCTCTGCAGTCATTGTTACCATTTTTAGTATTTTGCTCTCTTATTCATCTTTTCTTCTATGGACAGAATGAAAAATGGAAAAATACAACTCAGAAAAAGAGAACAAAAGGTTGTACTGACTGCCAGGGACCTAATCAGTATGAAAATAAGTAAGATGTTGGAACTAGAATTCAGAATAACTATTATAAATATTCTAGCTGGGCTTAAAAAAAAAGCATAGAAGACACTAAAGAATCCCTTTCTAGAGAAGTAAAAGAACTAAAAGCTACTCAAGTCGAAATAAAAAAGGCTATTAATGGAATGCAATAAAAAAATGGAGGCTCTAATTGCTAGGATAAATGAGGCAGAAAAGAGAATTAGTGATATAGAAGACAAAATGATGGAAAGTAAAGAAGCTGAGAAAAGAGAGATAAACAATTACTAGGTCACAAGAGGAGAATCTGAGGGATAAGTGATACCATAAAGTGAAAGAATATTAGAATAATTGGGATCTCAGAAGAAGAGGAATTGGGGGAGGGGACAGAAGGTATATTGGAGCAAATTACAGTGGGAACTTTCCTAATCTGGGATAGGAAACAGGCATTCAAGTCCAGGAGGCACAGAGAACCCTCCTCAAAATCAATAACAATAGGTAAACACCCTGAAATATAATAGTGAAGCTTGCAACTCAGAGACAAAGAGAAAATCCTTAAAGCAGCTAGAGACAAGGGGTTCTTAATGCACAGGGTTGGAGACATTAGACTTGCAACATACCTATCCACAGAGACCTGGCAGTCCCGAAAGGGCTGGCATGATATACTCAGGGTACTAAATGAGAAAAACATACAGTCAAGAATACTTTATCCATCAATGCTGTTATTCAGTATTGAAGGAGGAAAAAAGAGCTTCCAGGACAAACAGGAATTACAAGAATTTGTGATCACTAAACCAGCCTTGCAAGAAATATTTAAAGGGATCCTCTAAGCAAAGAGAGAGCCTCAAAGTAACATAGACCAGAAAGAAACAGACAATATACAGGAACAGCGACTTTACAGATAATACAATGGCATTAAATTCAAACATTTCAATAGTTATCCTGAATGCAAATGGTCCAAATGCTTCAATCAAAAGACACAAGATATCAGATTGGATAAAAAAGCAAGATCCATTCATATACTATCTACAAGTGACTCATTTTAAGTCCAAAAATACCTCCAGTTTGAAAGTGAGGGGGTACAAAACAATTTATCATGCTAATGGACATCAAAAGAAAGCTGGAGGAGGGCAATCCTCATATCAAACATTAGATTTAAACCAAAGACTATAATAAGAGATGAAGAAGGATACTATATCATAATTAATGCGTCTATCCAACAAGATCTAACAAATGTAAATATTTATGTCCCTACCATGGGAACAGCCAATCATATAAGCCAATTAATAACAAAATGAAAGAAACACATAAGTAATAATACAATAATATTAGAAAACTTTAACATCTGACTCACTGCAATGGACAGACCACCTAAGCAGAAGATCCACAAGGAAACAAGGGTTTTGATTACACACTGGACCAGATGGACTTAACAAATACATTCAGAGCCTTCCATCCTAAAGTAACAGAATACACATTCTTCTCTGTACATGGAACATTCTCAAGAATAGATCACATACTGGGTAACAAAGTGTGTCTCAACTGGTACTAAAAGATTGGGATCATTCCCTGCATATTTTCAGACCACAGTGCTTTGAAACTGGAATTCCATCACAAAAGGAAAGTTGGAAAGAACTCAAATACATGAAGGTTAAGAGCATCCTACTAGGAATGAATGAGCCAACCAGGAAATTAAAGAAGAATTTTTAAAATTCATGGAAACAAACAAATTAAATGAAAACATAACTGTTCAAAACTTTTGTGATGCACCAAAGTTGGTCCTAACAACGAAGTATGCAGCATTGCAAGCCTTACAAGCCTTTCTCAAGAAACAAGAAAGGTCTGAAGTGTACAACCTAATCTTATACCTCAAGGAGCTAGAGAAAGAACAGCAAAGAAAGCCTAAACCCAGCAGGAGAAGAGACATAATAAAGACCAGAGCAGAAATCAATGAAATAGAAACCAAAAGCCCAATAGAACAGATCAACAAAACTAGAAGCTTATTCTTCAAAAGAATTGATAAGATTGATAAACCCCTGGCCAGACTTATCAAAAACAAAAGAGAAAAGACCCAAATAAATAAAATCATGAATGAAAGAGGAAAGATCACAACCAACACTGAAGAAATACAAATAATTACCAGAACATATTATGAGCAACTATGTGCCAACAAATTAGGCAATCTGGAAGAAATGAAAGCATCCCTAGAGACATACAAACTACCAAAACAACCAAAAAAAAAAAAAAAAAAAAAAAGAAAGAAAGAAAGAAATAGAAAACCTGAACAGACCCATAACCAGCAAGGAAATTGAAGCAGTAATCAAAAATCTCCCAAGAAACAATGGTCCAGGGACAGATGGCTTCCCAGGGGAATTCTACCATATATTTAAGGAAGAATTAATACCTATTATTCTGAAGCTGTGTCAAAAGTAAAAGATGGAAGGAAAACTTCCAAACTCTATGAGCCAGCATTACATTGATCCCTAAACTAGACAAAGACCCCACCAAAAAGGAGAATTACAGACCAATATCCCTGGTGAACAGGGATGCCAAAATTTTCACAATACAATACAAAATTTTCAAAATACTAGCCAATAGATCCAACAGTACATTAAAAGGATTATTCACCACGACCAGGTGGGACTTATTCCTAGAATGCAAGTGTGGTTCGACCTCCACAAATCACTCAATGTGATGCACTACATAAATAAAAGAAAGGACAAGAACCATATGATACTCTTAATAGAAGCAGAAAAATCATTTAACAAAGTACAGCATCATTTCTTGATTAAAACTCTTCACAGTGTAGGGATAAAGGAAATATACCTCAATATCATAAAAGCTATGTACAAAAAGCACAAGAAATATCATTCTCAATGAGGAAAACTGAGAGCATTTCCCCTAAGGTCAGAAACATGGCAGGGATGTCCACTCTCACTACTGCTGCTCAGTATAGTACTAGAAGTCCTAGCCTCAGCAATCACACAACAAAAGTAATAAATAAATAAATAAATAAATGGTATCCAAATCAGGAAAGAAGTCACATTCTCACTCATTACAGATGACATGATATTCTATGGGAAAGCCCAAAAGATTCCATTCCAAAATTGCTAAAGTTCATACAGGAATTTGGCAAAGTGGCAGGATATAAAATTGATGCACAGAAATCAGTTGTGTTTCTATGCACTAATGGTGAGACAGAAGAAAGAGAAATTAAGGATTTGATCCCACTTACAATTGCATCTAAAACCACAAGATACATAGGAATAAACAAAACCAAAGAACAAAGGATCTGTACTCAGAAAACTATAGAATACTCATGAAAGAAATTGAGGAAGACAAAGAAATGGAAAAATGTTCCATGCTCATGGATTGGAAGAATAAATATTGCCAAAATGTCTAGGCTACCTAAAGCAATCTATACATTCAATGAAAGCCCTATCAAAATGCCATCAAGTTTTCCCAGAGTTGGAACAAATAAACCTAAAATTTGTATGGAACCAAAAAAGATTGTAAATAGCCAAAGGAATGCTGACAAGGAAAACCAAAGCTGGTTGCAACACAGTCCTGGACTTCAAGCTCTATTACTAAACTGTAGTCATCAAGACAGTATGGTACTGGCACAAAAACAGACAAGAGATGAAGGGAACAGAATAGAGAGCCCAGAAATAGACCCTCAACTCTATGGTCAGCTAATCTTTGACAAACAGGAAAGAATGTCCAATGGAAAAAAGTCTCTTCAACAAATGGTGTTGGAAAAATTGGACAGCCACACACAGTAGAATGAATCTGAAACATTTCCACACCACACAGAAAAATAGACTCAAAATGGATGAAAGACCCAAATGTGAGACAGGAATCCATCAAAATCCTTGAGAAGAACACAGCAGTAACCTCTGTGACCTTGGCCACAACAGCTTCTTGCTAGACATATCTCCAAAGACAAGGGAAAGAAAGACAGAAGTGAACTATAGGGACTTCATGAAAATAAAATTTTTAGCACAGCAAAAGAAACAGTTGCCAAAACCAAAAGACAACCAACAGAGTGGCAGAAGATATTTGCAAATGACATATCAGATAAAGGGCTAGTTTCCAAAATCTATAAAGAAATTGTCAGATCAAAAACCCAAAGAACAGGGGCAGCTAGGTGGCTCAGTGTGTTAAAGCCTCTGCCTTTGGCTCAGGTCTTGATCCCAGGATCCTGGACTCTAGCCCTGCATTGGGCTCTCTGCTCAGCAGGGAGCCTGCTTCCTCCTCTCTATTTGCCTGCCTCTCTGCCTACTTGTGATCTCTGCTGTCAAATAAGTAAATAAAATCTTTTAAAAAATAAAAATAAAAACCCAAAGAACAAATAATCCAAACAAGAAATGGGCAAAAGACATGAACAGACATTTCTGCAAAGAAGGTATCCAAATGGCCAACAGACACATGAAAAAATGCTCCAAATCACTCGGCATTGGGGAAATACAAACCAAAACTACAATGAGATACCACCTCACTGGTCAGAATGACTAAAAGTAATAAGTCATGAAATGACAGCTGTTAGTGAGGGTGTAGGAAAGGGAAAACCTCTTATACTAATTGGTGGGAATGCAAGCTGGTACAGCCACTTGAAAGTAGTATAGAGGTTCCTCAAAAAGTTGAAAATAGAGTTATTCTATGACCCAGCAACTGCACTACTGGATATTTACCCTAAAGATATAATTGTAGTGATCTAAAGGGGCACCTGCACCTCAATGTTTATAGCAGCAATGTCCACAATAGCCAAACAATGGAAAGAGTCTAGACGCCCATCGACAGATGAATGGATAAAGATGTGGTATATATATACAATGGAATACTACTAGCTACCAAAAAAATGAAATCTTGCCATTTGCAATGGCATGGTTGGAACTAGATAGTATTATGCTAAGGAAAACATGTCAATTGGAGAAAGACTAGGATCTCACTTATATGTGGAATTTAAGAGACAAAAGAGAGGATCATAGGAGAAGAGAGGAAAAATAAAACCAGACAAAATCAGAGAGGGAGGCAAACTATAAGAGATTCTTAATCATAGGAAATAAACAGAGTTACTGGAGGAGAGGGAGGTGGGGGGATGGGGTAACTGAGTGATAGACATTAAGGAGGGCACGTGATATAAAGAGCAATAGGTATTTGTATAATACAGATGAATCACTGACCTCTACCTCAGAAACCAATAATGTACTATATGTAAAGTAATTGAATTTAAATTTAAAAATAGTAAAAAATTAAAAACTAAAAACTAAATGTTCCCTATTATAGGAGATAATATACTTTCACTTTACATTGAAACATCACTTACTCTGGACTAGTGAGTGTGTGTCTAGTAAAGGAAGATAAGATCTGGAGTGCTCCTCTTGACTTCTCTGCCAGTGCCTCTTGATTGTATCACTGAAATGAATAGTAAAGCTTAATCCTGGGTAAGATCTCTGACTTGAGTGAATCAAATCTGACAATCAGTATTGTATTGGATATGACTTCCCCAAAAAACAATTTAAGAAAATAATTCACTATTGCAAACACTGCATTTTGAAAAGAACGACCGATATATTGGTTAAGACATCACACAACATGGTGAGGTCACTCACAGTGTTAAAAAAGATGTAATAGGTAAATAGGCACATGTGTATATGCATCCTAGGAGATGTAAAATTTCATCCAAAGCTGCAGTATATCCTCAAGTAAGTTTTTTAACCACTAAATTTTATTTTTCCCAATGAGTCTGTTACTAACATGATAAAATTGCCATGAGTATCATGATTTTTGTTCGACATTTTTATACAGATGTTGATTTGTACATGGTAACTCAAATATCTCCCTACCCCTACAAAAAATATCAATGATTGTTATAATCTAGAAGAAGATGATAGAAATTAAATTTTAAAAACATAAAAGCTATAACTTACTGATTTTATACCTCTGCAACTCATAATTTTCCATATTAATATATATACTATTGCTTAAAAATTGTTCTATGTTAATATATACACTATTGGTCAAACTATGACTTATTAAGCCACATTTAATGTTTTATTTCATTTATTTATTTTTTTTGTCATTCTATTTCATTTCTTTTTTTTTTTTACTTTATTTAAGCTTTATTTAAACATATGATGTAACCCCACCACCCTCACCCAACCCCTCTTCCCCCCACCCCCCTCAGTTTGTTTTATGACATTAAGAGTCTCTTTTGATTTTTCTCCCTCCCGATCCCATCTTCTTTCATTTTTACTTTTCCTACCACCTTAACTCCCAACCCCGTTGCATCTCCACTTCCTCATATCAGGGAGATCATGTGGTAGTTGTCTTTCTCCAGTTGACTTATTTCGCTAAGCATAATACGCTCTAGTTCCATCCATGTCGTCGCAAATGGTAAGATTTCATTTCTTTTGATGGCTGCATAGTATTCCATCATATATATATACCACATCTTCTTTATCCATTCATCTGTTGATGGACATCTAGGTTCTTTCCATAACTTGGCTATTGTGGACATTGCTGCTATAAACATTCGGGTACACATGCCCCTTTGGATCACTACGTTTGTATCTTTAGGATAGATACCCAGTAGTGCAATTGCTGGGTCATAAGGTAGCTCTATTTTCAATTTTTTGAGGAACCTCCATGCTGTTTTCCAGAGTGGTTGCACCAGCTTGCATTCCCACCAACAGTGTAGGAGGGTTCCCCTTTCTCCACATCCTCGCCAGCATCTGTCATTTCCTGACTTGTTCATTTTAGCCATTCTGACTGGTGTGAGGTGGTATCTCATTGTGGTTTTGATTTGTATTTCCCTGATGCCCAGTGATGTGGAGCACTTTTTCATGTGTCTGTTGGCCATCTGGATGTCTTCTTTGCAGAAATGTCTGTTCATGTCCTCTGCCCATTTCTTGATTGGATTATTTGTTCTTTGGGTGTTGAGTTTGCTAAGCTCTTTGTAGATTTTAGATACTAGCCCTTTATCTGATATGTCATTTGCAAATATCTTTTCCCACTCTGTCAGTTGTCTTTTGGTTTTGTTGACTGTTTCCTTTGCTGTGCAAAAGCTTTTGATCTTGATGAAGTCCCAATAGTTCATTTTTTCCCTTGCTTCCCTTGCCTTTGGCATTGTTCCTAGGAAGAAGTTGCTGCGGCTGAGGTCGAAGAGGTTGCTGCCTGTGTTCTCCTCAAGGATTTTGATGGATTCCTTTCTCACGTTGAGGTCCTTCATCCATTTTGAGTCTATTTTCGTGTGTGGTGTAAGGAAATGGTCCAATTTCATTTTTCTGCATGTGGCTGTCCAATTTTCCCAACACCATTTGTTGAAGAGGCTATCTTTTTTCCATTGGATGTTCTTTCCTGCTTTGTCGAAGATTAGTTGACCATAGAGTTGAGGGTCTATTTCTGGGCTCTCTATTCTGTTCCATTGATCTATGTGTCTGTTTTTGTGCCAGTACCATACTGTCTTAATGATGACAGCTTTGTAGTAGAGCTTGAAGTCGGGAATTGTGATGCCACCAACTTTGGTTTTCTTTTTCAATATTCCTTTGGCTATTCGAGGTCTTTTCTGGTTCCATATAAATTTTAGGATTATTTGTTCCATTTCTTTGAAAAAATTTTATTCAAATTTCACTAGTTTCTCCATTAACGTCCTATTTCTATTCTAGAAGCCCGTCCCAGATAACACATTATTATAGATAATCTGTCTCCTCAATTTCTTCTGGGCTTCTATGGTTTCTCAGTCTTCCCTTGTTTTTCATGATTTTGAGAGTTTTGAGGAGTACTGGTCAGGTATTTTGTAGAATCACCTTCAGTTTGGGCTTATTCAATTTTGTTTTTATGATTAGAGTGAAGTTTTAAATTTTTTAGACACTACAGAAGTGAGGCAACCTTCTTATCACATTATATGAAGATAATATCAACATGATTTATAACTGGTGTTATAAGTTATGTTAACTTTTATCTCTCGACCAAGGTAATGTGTGTTGGATTTTTCTACTGTAGAACTACTTTTTTCCTTGTTTCTGAACTCTAGTTTTTTCAAAGGAAATCACAGATTCCAGCTTGCACTCAATAGGTTTGAGAAAAATTAGGCTCTACCTCCTGAAGTAGTGTCTACCTAAATTATTTGGAATTTTTCTGAAGGAAGATTTGTCCCTTCTCCCTTATCTATTTACACAGTGATTTGTGTATTAATACCAATATGGACTCATGCATATTTATTTCATACTTTGTGATATAATTCAATCCTATCTTATTTGTTTTATTGCTCAGATTATTCCAGCTTAGCTATTAGTAGCTCATTCAGGTTGGCCCCTTTGATCCTTTGACATGGTCCTATCTTTTGGTTATGAGAATTTCCTTATTATATGACACTATAAGAGTTCCATTTATATTGTTGTTTAAGTGCCTCTCTCATTTGTAATTAGTTATTACAGGAAATCAAGGACTATGCAGGATACCTGGGTGGCTCAGTTGGTTAAGCGTCTGCCTTCAACTCAGGTCATGATTCCAGGGTTCTGGGATTGAGTCCCACATTGGGCTACTTGCTAAGCAGAGAGCCTGCTTCTCCCTCTGCCTGACTCTCTCCTTACCTGTATACTCTCTCTCTCTCTGTCTGTCTCTGACAAATAAATAAATAAAATCTTAAAAAAAAAAAAATCAAAGTCTATGAAAGAAACTTTCATCATAGTATCATTTTCACATGGTTGAGACAAAGCATAATCCTAACGGCATTCCCACTTATCTCTCTTATAACGTTATAAGTACAGTAAGTCCAGTGCCAGTAAACCATCAAACATTTGAGAACTTCTTAGTAAAAAATTAAGTATTACAATAGATCTTTGGATGAGAAACAGATTGAGGGCTACAGCATGGTTTACCAATGGAACAGTGACACCTAGAGGTCCCACTTGACATTAACTGAAAGTTCCTGAGTGTTCTCATTAATTGAAATCACATGGATTTCAACTCAGATACCTTGATGGGGAAGGAACAAAAAGACAGAAACCCTACCCTATTACTAACTTGAAGATACTAAAAAGTGTACAATTGTGAAGAGTTGACAAAAATCATTGAAGCAATTATGCTTCTACCAATGTTCAGATACTTTAAAGATCTTTCCTAAATAATTAGCAGAGGTGACAAGAGGAAATCATCAGCCCACAGTATTAAGAGAAAAAATTAAAGATTTAATTTATTGCATAAGTATGGCCAAGGGCAATGAAACTTTCATTAAAAGAAGTATAATCCATGAAGATCTAATGCATGGAGACAATAAAACCTTTGAAAGAATACATCAGCTTTTATCACATTAGGAAACTGTGAACTTTATAAAATAGTGAACATGGATTTGCATAACCTAATTTAACAAAAACCTATTAGTTGTTTAATGTGTTCACTTTGTTTTTGTAAAGTGTCATGATAAACTATTAGCTTGAAAAGATATTTTGAAATACGTTTATTGTTTTGTTCTTTTAAAAATAGGATACCAAAGCTCCACTCAAGGTTATGATAAAGTAAATGTAGCACGCCTTCCTTACAGGACAACCAGGAAAAAAAAGAAGAAAGAAAAAGAAAAGAAGAAAAGGCAAGACAAGACAAGACAGGGGAGGAGAAGGGAGGGGAAGAGAGAGAAGGGAAGGGAAGGGAAGGGAAAGGAAGGGAAGGGAGGGGAGGAAAGGAGAGGAGAGGAGAAGAGAGAGAAAGAGAAGAGAAAGAAGAGAAGAGAAGACAAGACAAGACAAGACAAGAGGGGGAAAAAACCTGGTTATTTGAAGGTAGAGGAGAGTTGTTGTGATAACCAGGACTTTAAATTAGAAAATCAAGCAGAGGACTGAATTGCACAGAGAGGTGAGCCAACATTCTGACATGGCTGTGTTCTTTGGTATTTGCTGATTATGGGCTGAGATCAAGAGGATGAGGATGCAGCAAACAGGGTAACTTCTACTACACCAGAAAAACACTAGAAAAAATGGCAGAAATTATAGACATTTTTTGAGCCTGAAAATATAAAGACTGGAGACATGAAGGTTAAGTAAGGAGCAATATTAGAGAATCAATCTATCTGTTGGCTTAACTGTGACAAAATAATAAATTCTAAAGCTGGGCAGAAAACAGTTTAAATAGAAGCCAAGCAAAATATTCAGAAGGGCAAAATGAAGTTTTAAGCAGCCTCATAACACTCAAGAGCAGGAGGAGGGGGCGGGGAGGAGAGGAGGAGGAGGGGAAGGAGGGGGAGGAGGCCAAGGAGGAGTAAAGAAAAAAATAATATTAGACTGAAGCACTTAGATATAAAAAGTGAAGAGGAATGGAAAGAGAAAATATGTGTGTAACACAAGTGCATATTAACAGTATATAACAAAACTAACAAATTGTATTTGAAATAAAACATATAAACAATTAAATACGCAAGAATATTAACACAAAAATTAGATGGTAGTGAAAGTGAATTAGATTTCTAAAGTCCTGACACTACTTACGAGGTGGTAAAATTATTGATTTTTGTTAGACTGTAGTAAGTAAGGGATGCATAAGGCAACCTTTAGAATGATCACTAAAATTTATTAAGATAATGAAAAATTTGTGATTATAATAAAGAGGAAAATACAATGATAATGTTAATGAAAGATTACTTCATTATCCAATAAAATACAAGGATGGAGGTGAAATGTAAGAGACAAGTGAAACGAATAGAAAACAGTACGTTCAAGCAGTAGTTTAAATAGAAGCCAAGCAAAACATTTAGAAGGGCAAAATAAAGTTTTAAGCAGCCTCATAATACTCAGGAGAGCAGGGGAGAGCGACCCCTGTGACTTCCCTAAGAGTTTGGTACCCTTAGAAGGCTCCCCACTAGAGAAAGCTTAGAACAAAGATGCTATCAATTTCATTGGTGTGAACAGATTCATTTTGCTGATCATAATGGCAAAACAGCTTGTATTTGGACTTGCCCTCCTGCAGATATTGATTATAGTTTCCAGGAAAAAAAAAAAAACCAAAACTCATGGTGCTGGAGAATGATGAATACAGGTAGAAATAGAAGTAAGTTTGGCCCTTTAAACTATACTTTGTAAGATTGAAGTTTGTGTAGCTTTTCACTGGAATACCCTCTTTAAACTACACACTGTGGAAGCACTCAGAAAGAAGATTTAATGGCTTTAGTGTCAGATAATAGAGCTTGAAGTTGCTAAAACAATTGCAAACAAACTAAGGGGAGAATTTCCAGGGGCAAGTGGCTACAGTAAAAGGAACAACAAAATCAGTTTTTAAGCTATATCCAAATCCCTGGCTGGTTCCTGAGTTATATGTCCACATAAAATAAACCTACAACCTACAAGTAATTGATGAAAGTATAAGAAAACATTTGAGATTTCACCCACTGCTCACCACAGGGAGAGTGTTTAGTGACAGAATGAATAGAACTACATAGAAGGTAGCAGAATCTGGAGTCTTACTAACCTTCATACACACTACACAAACAATCAAAAATATCTAGACATGGGAAGCAACAGGAAAATATGACCCATATTCAAAAGGAAGTAATAGAAATCAACCACAAGATGATCCTTGTGAGGAAATCATTAGGCAAGCCTTTAAAACAATTAAAATTCAAATATTTAGGGATTTAAAGTAAAAAAAAATGATCATAATGATGGAATAACTAGTAAGTTTTAGGAGAAAAAAAACCAGAAACTATTTTTTAAAAGCCAAATAAATATTATGGAAATGAAAAGAATAATATCTGAACTATAAAATACATTTAAACATCTTTAGAGATGTAAATGTGAATGTGAATGTGAATGTTTTAAGAGACATTCATGTGAAATTGGAGACAGAGAGAGAGGGAAATTGTTGATTCTGAAAAGCAAAGAAAAATACAGAGAAAAGGTGGTGGGGTTACATTATATGTTTAAATTTAAAAAAAAAAGCATAAATAAAAAAAAACACAGAGAAAAATAAAGGCCCAATTGGATTGTAAGATAGTATCAAACAGTTTAACTCCCTGGCTGCTACAGATCACATCTTGTGCTGCGCAAATCTATTCCTTCATGCCCATTGAGCAGCAACTCCTGTGATCCTCTCTTCTGGAGAGGAACTTGGAAAATGGACGTTCGTGGAAAGAAGTAAAGCCCTCATGATTGCCCGTTGTCTCCGCCTACAGCTAATACACATTACCGCCATCCTGCATTATCCATTCTGAGTTCTCA
Organism: Taxidea taxus jeffersonii; assembly: GCA_003697995.1. Taxonomy (NCBI): domain Eukaryota; kingdom Metazoa; phylum Chordata; class Mammalia; order Carnivora; family Mustelidae; genus Taxidea; species Taxidea taxus. The sequence continues at coordinate 88,693 of ML103001.1, forward strand.
CAATTCTGAGCTTTCACCTCTTCAGTTCTTGGCTTACCTGGCAGAGTTACTTTAAACCCTCATTTCTGAGGGCGTCTATGCCACTGGTTTTTTTTAAAGATTTTATTTATTTATTAGAGAGAGAGAGCGAGCACAGGCAGACAGAGAGGCAGGCAGAGGCAGAGGGAGAAGCAGGCTCCCCGCCGAGCAAGGAGCCGGATGTGGGACTCGATCCCAGGACGCCGGGATCATGACCTGAGCCGAAGGCAGCCGCTCAACCAACTGAGCCACCCAGGCGTCCCCAATATGCTATTTTCAAGGAAGGTTTGTTATTTATGTTTATCCATGGTCAGGCAAGGGAGTAGGAGTTCCACACATACTACTTCCTGCATCCATTGTATCATAAAGTCTACCTTCTCCTGTTGTTCAGGGTCAATTATACTGTCAAGATTGTATGGATCTGCTTGGACCACAACCTGCCCTTTCCTATGCCAGGCACTTCTCAAATATGGGTCTTCTATTTAACCCCATATATAAGAAGGATTACTAGATGTAGAATGTGCTTTTTCTAGAACCTGAAGAAGTTTGGAAAGCATCGTGCTTCCTTCTTTACAGTACTGGCTGCATAATGCAGCAATTTGCCTTTTACTTTGTATTTCACCAGAATTAGAGTCAACAAATTAAATATGGACAATAAAAAATGTTAATAAGCATAATTATGGGTAAAGCTGATCTCTATATAATTTTGTTTATTAAACAAATAAAATTATACTATGACATTTTTTAAGCTTTTTTTTTTTAAATATTTTATTTATTTATTTGTTAGAGCGAGAGTGAGCACAGGCAGACAGAGTGGCAGGCAGAGGCAGAGGGAGAAGCAGGCTTGCTGAGCAAGGAGCCCGATGTGGGACTCGATCCCAGGATGCTGGGATCATGACTTGAGCCAAACGCAGCTGCTTAACCAACTGAGCCACTCAGGCGTCCCTATACTATGACATTTTTAAATTTTAAATCTTATTCACATCTAAATTCAGCAGTTGATTATTTCAGCATACAGTTTCTCAGCATTTTGATTTTATTTACAACTTGACTTTTAAAAATAATACTCCGGTGAAAATAAACCTTATAATTTATATTTCTTTTTTGTGTTTTTTTCAGGGATTTAAAAAATTACACCATGAAATTATAAATGTAAAAATTATAATGTTAAATACATATCTTCAAAGCTAAATCTGATAACTTAGTGTTAATTAAGTTGTAAAAATGAAACTAACTGGGCAAAATGCCTAGTAAACACTTCAGACAGCATAATAACTAAACAGAAAACAAATGCCCTGCATGAGAAGCTGGAGGGGAAAAAAACAAAGTTTAATGTGCTCAGAGTGTTGAGTGATCTGAAAATTGTGGGGTCTTGCCTTAAGACTTAATGTTTCTATTCCACTTTTAACCATTAGTGCAATATTTGCCAGGTGGTTGACCTGAAATTGGCCATTGGTCATATTCGTTTCAATGTTGCAAAAACAAAAATTGAAACAACACACTTTCCTTCTATAAGTATTGACAATTGGCTTAAAAGTGAAAAAGTCAGTGTGTCCAGCTAGAATAAAAATGAAAAGTAGTTATTAAGATTTACCTAAATCCATTATCTACCAAAATATTGTGAATGATTCCTTATAGTCACATCCATAGAACATTCAACTCTATAAGTACCATACAATATACTAACATTTCTTATAGCTGTTCAGTGAAAGTTATGCAAAAATATACCATATTTATTTTGGTAAAAGTGGAATTAATGTGGGTAGCATGTTGAGGAAGTCTATAGGAAAAGAAGTTGCTATAGTTAACTCTCCAATTAGGAATATTTTCATAAAACTCTCTGATAAAATGTACTAATTCAGTAAAAATTCCAGTAGTTGGAACAAATCACATTTTCAATTTAACAATTATTTATTTTACTCATTTTTTGGTCCAACCATTACCATCAATGACTTACTTTTTATCTCACAGGCAGCCATTGGCCATAACATAAAATTATGTATGATAAGAATCATTCATGTCCAGACTACAACGGACTTAGCTATTGTTACAAATAATAATTATTACTGGTACTAATTTCAGGTCCGATATTAAATTGTGCTGACACTCCTTTGTTCCTTTCTGCCTATATAGATGCTCTTTTATTATTAAAGGTCCCAGTTTAAGTCCTTTCCTTTATGTAAAATATTTAAATGGTGCTTACACACAACTTTAGTGGGTCTACTTTCATTTCTAGTTTAAAATATGCAATTATCATCTGAAAATTTACCCTCCTCTTTATTTTCTCTATTTCTTGGGACAAAAAAAAATTATTGTCAGTACTTAATACTAATATATGCACAGAAAATGTTACATAGACTAGAAGCATCTTCTGTAGAAAGAAATCATGATTTACTATTTTTATCATTATCAGTCATGTCCTACAAATTCCCACAAAATTCCCCTAAATGCTTCTTGGTTGAATAATCCCTTACCCTGTCTGTATACAGTGCTAGTGATATGATCAAATATGGTGTCAATGTTAAGAAAATCAAGACCTTCCATGCTAATGCAAATCTCTTTATATGAAATGAAAGTCCAGTGCCTCGCATTTCCTAGATACTAAACTAACCAAGATTTGATTGAAAGTATGACTGAGAACGATGCAGGAAGACAATGTCATAATCCAATGCTAGAGCCTATTTTCAATAGTGATGCTGAATCTTCTGTCAGACTGCTGCTTGCCCTTTTTCTCCCTCTCCAATGAATTTTCCACTTGTATTTTCCCTTCTCTATGCCTTCGGAGACTGTAGCTATGGGCTCCCTTGCTGGCTGGCTTGAGACTAGGTTCTACAAATGCAAGGCATGTACAAAACAGCCAGGAGAGAGGAACTCAGGGCATTTTTTTTTTTGTTCCCTGCCTTGTTCCAGGGAGCTTCTCTGAACACAAGTAACCTTCCTTTGTGATTATAGCTTCTGCAGGGCAGCCCATCTCCCATGGCTGCTGATTTCACAGGGCAATGGTAACTCCATTTCCTCTCCTCGAAGGTCTAGTCCTAGGGGTGCTAAGAGAGGCCACCATTGCTAAATCCCACATGTATCAACAATTCTTTTTCCTTAGCCCTGTCTACTCTTCTATTAAATAGTCATTTTATTAAACTCTCTCCATTTAAATAAACAACCTGATTCTCTTACCTCCTGAGACCCTGACTGATACAAAACAAACAAACAAACAAAAACCATTCTTCTTTCTTTTATACCTTTTAGTAACAACTTAACCATATTAAATACCAGTCTGTCCTTGAATTTAAAGAATTAACTCTCAGCCATCCCTCTGGATTTCATTTGGTAGAATGGAGATTTGGAGCAGTTCTAGCATTTCCGTTTAGATTTCATGAGATGCTCTTTCTTACTACACAGTGTCTTCCCCAAGATGTTTTGTTTAGCCTTCAAGTAGTGCTCAGTGTTACAATGTATAATTGCCAACAGGGGACAAAAATTTCTACTTAAAATGTCTTTCCTAACATTAAATAATTATTTTGTTGTAGTTAATAGCATTTCTACTATATAACAAAACAATTTGCATTCTTATTTATGACTCAGTGTGCACAATTAAAAATTTTTTAAATGGTCAAAATTGTATGTTTAGCCCAACACAGGACTTGAACTCATGACCCTGAGATCAAGGCCTGAGCTCAAGTCAAGAGTCGAACGCTTAACTGACTGAGCCACCCAAGCAGCCCAAAATTGTATGGGTTTTTTTAGATTGAACACTTTAAATGGTTTTTCATAGTCTTAAGTGTGAATGTACATTCATATGACTAATTTTGTTGCTTCAGGCAAGGACCACAAAAGCAAGAGAGAAGTTTGTAAATAAATAAATTTGTTTCCATTTGATGTCATCACTTTAAATCTTGCAATTAAGGGTCTCCTAATTGAGCTATGTGTTGTATCTATTTCTAAAATTTATTTTCCTTTCAATTTTTCAGACATAAAAATTCTTCCTCTAAATTAAAAAATTGTAAAATATAAACTTTTTTAAAGTTTTATACAATCTTACATATAATCTGTTATTCTATCTCCTATTTGTTCAGTTTTTATCTTTTTTTGTCTATTTCTCTTACTGACTTCTCCCCTCATTTTTAGTTCAAAGATATTTTTATGATTTTTTGAAGCTACAATGTCAGAAATGCTTTTTGTGACATTTACCTGCCAAAGATTTTGTATGTAGCAATTTCCCCAAGAGAGCTCTAATACCATGCTTTAAAAAGAGAGAGCGAGCATAAGAACACTTATGGTGTTTAACTCACATTTCTAGTGCAGAATTATCATTTTGAACTATAAAAATATAACTGAAAAAGAAATCATATGTTCTACTATTAACAATAATGAAGAGAAATTTCAGTTTTCCTAATAATATTTAATGGTGAGAGCTCTGTCCAGGGACAATAAAGTACTCATACCTCTGAGTTGGGTTAATAATTAAATTCAATTAATCTAAAACAATGATGAAGGATATCTTGTTAGACCTCTAGTCAAACTTCAACACCAGGAATGGGTATCAACTCTATGAAATCAAATGTCTCTGAGTAATTGAGTAAATTTTTCCATTTTAATTTGAATTTCTGATCTTACTGTGAAAATAATGATTGTCTCAATCACTCAAACACCATTAGGTGTCAAAAGAAAAAATCTACCAATGTGCCTTAACAAATTGAAAAATGCATTTTTCCCTTAAAGGATATCGATAAAGACTGATGGTGGGCATAAGAGCACATCACATGGGGAAGTTAAAAGGTAGTCTAAAATAATTCAAAGAATAAAAATTTAAAAAAATAAAATAATTCTTAGAGTCTATATGTCCGTATTTTTAAGACATTGCTATGAGGTACTGGGCTAGATAACATGGGATATCAAAATCGCAAGCTCTGCCACCAAGTGAAACATCACTTTAAAGAGATGATTCAGATATACGTTTCCCTTCTGTAGTCATATCATTTAATTACTTCTGTGAGTTGGGGAACATGTGCAAAAACAATGGCTAAAACCTCAAAAGTTACCTGCAAATAAATTTACATATTGTAAATTTGCTTCTGGTGATTAATTCACATGATAATATAAAATTTAAATGTACAAAAACAAGTTTTACAAAAATATTTAACCTACAATTATTTAGACCCCCATCTAGCAAAAATCATATTTACTTTCCTAATTTTATTTGAATTTATAAGAAATGCACTATAATAAGAGCAGATATTCTCATTTAAACTATAACTTTTCTAAGAGCATATGTATTATAAAAATCCTACTAATTGATTAGTCTTCTTTGTAATACATTTTTACATTGCCAGCATACATAAAAAAGCAATAATTTTAAGCAATAGCATGTAATGCTGTGCATACTATTTGGCAAAAGTGCAATCATTGCTGATGGAAAAATGTTAGAAAAAGCATAAGCTATATGTTAATAACATGGTTTAAGGTGGGCCTGTTGTTCAAATGGGTGAGACAGCGGTAGAATAACCATTCAATTCTAAATAATGCATAAATATTGCACTAGGCATTTTCAAATTGTAAGGAACAGGATGTGGCCAGAAAAACTGTTTGGCATTTATTATCTGAACACAATACATTAAGAAAATCCAGACACCTTTTTTGTGCCTCGCAGAACTGAAACAACAGTTGAAACCATTCCAGTTACTATGACTACCCTTGTGATCCAAAAGAAACACGGGACAGCTGCATGCCATCCTTTAGAAGCCAGCTTTCGCTTCCTCCCACTCTATTGATGTCCCAGGAATTATGATCAAGTTTCTTTCCGGTTTTTGACTCTGCTATAACATGGTCCCTGATTCTGTAATGCAGTTCCTCATTCTACTTCTCTCCTAAAATCATAAGGAGGATATGAATGAATGTCATTATAGTCATCATCCCATATGAGCAGAGTTCTCAAACTAGGTTACCTCATAGGCTCTGGGCTCTGGATATCTAGCCTATACAGAAAACGTCTGTTGGCTAGTGTTGGCTCAATCAGTTGTGTCCATGGAAGCTAAAACACGTGAAAATTTTTGGTGAATTATAAAAAGAAACTGCTGCAGTGCCTGGGTGGTTCAGTTAATTAAGTATCACACTCTTGGTTTCAGCTCAGGTCATAATCTCAGGGTCATGAGATGGAGTCCCCCCTCAGGCTCTGACTCAGTCTTCTTGTCCCTCTTTGTCATTCCCCTCTGCTCCTTCCCCCATGCTCACCACCCATGTGCTCTTTAAAATAAGTAAAATCTTTAAAAAAAGAAAGAGAAAAGAAAAGAGACTGTTGGTGGCCATATTATTCAGAAAAGAGGACAACCCCAGCAGGTCCTTGGTGCTTCATGGATTTGTGTCCTGTGCCATTCTGCAAGGTTATGTATTATACAGATTATAAAAATGATTAAAGAAAATTCCTGTCCTTTAAGGAAGTATCAATCTCAATCCATTATTCGGTGGCTTCAATGTAGAATCTTACGTAAACTGTCTTCATAAGAATTCTAGGTTATCCTTCCTGTATAGGTTTATAAAATTTCCCTCTCTGAAATATTCAGAGTTTGAGTTATCATAGGTTATAAAAATTTTTGAAAATGGGTAATCAACATTCTTAAAATGACATGTATCACTTTTCCTAGGAGACTGTGCTATTTATCTATATCTCTATACAAACATATCTACAGAAATATTATTGAATTCTAGTTCATGTGTCATATGTATTTAAGTGGCTGAAAGATAATATTCAGGTTCTAATAAAATACGAGAGAATTCTAGAAGATAAGACCTATGCATTGCCATAGCATACAAAAACAGTTATTTAGGGAAATAAACAACTTGCCTTAATTTTTAAAATTGTGATGTTCTTTATTTACTTATATTAAATGGTTACTGAATTGACAATTCATGGTTTACATCAGAATCAATTTTTGTAAGCAGTATCATCCTCCAAGCTTAACAAATTTCTTCTTGAGTTCCAATAAATTGTGGAATTCTTTAAATTAGAAAATATTCATGCTCCTAGATAAGTGAACATTCTTCACTTGATCTCAGCCAAAAGGCTGAGAAGCGATAGATAAGTAAACATTCTTGATGAGCATATAACAAATATCATGCCTCTGTCAAGAAAATAAACCTTTTGAGTTGTTGCCTTATATTTAATGACTGTTTCATGTCCACTGTCCTCACTGAACTCTAAGTTCCTTGAGACCCTGAGCAGTAACTTTTACTCTATATCACCAATGCCTAGAAAACTTAAGATATACGACTTCCTGAATTTAGTTGCTTTGAAAAATAAATGACTTCAATAATAAAGAGTTAATATTCATTTGAGATGACTAGATTTCACAGTTCATTAAGTCAAAGGATATAGGGAACTCTTGAAAAGGCAATGGAGGGGGCCTGGATGGCTTAGTCCTTAAGGGTTTGCCTCCGGCTCAGTTCATGATCTTAGGTCCTGGGATCAAGCCCCAAGTCGGGCTCCCTGCTCTGCAGGAAGCCTGCTTCTCCTCTCTCACTGCCTCTGCTTGTGTTCCTCTCTCACTGTCTCTCTCTTTGTCAAGTAAATAAATAAATAAATAAATCTTAAAAAAAAAAAAAAAGAATGGATTCTATTGGGGTCAGAAACCAGTGGGGGAAAAGACATAAGTGAAAGCACCATAGACATTTCCAAGGTTCTGAAATGAAAAGGAGAGAGCTGATTTAGTGTAAGATCAAGGAAGGAAACTTTAATTGAGGAAAAGGTGACTGAAATCTGTGTACATGAAGAATGAACAGGTAAAGCAGGAGAATTTGAAGGTATGAGAAAAATAGGACCTATTACTTTGGGAAAAAATAAATCCAGCAAGAGACAAGAGAAAAAAGGGTTAAGATCAAAAGAAAACACAAGGAGGGACTCTTTCTCCTTTGGAATTGGATGGAAGATAATAAGGATATATTGTGAATAAGTATCCCGTTAGTCTGTTGAATAAAGTATTATATGATTATAATTTCTGAGTTATATTTTGTCTTGTTTCAGTGGCTACTGAAAAGTAGAAATGAAAACACCATTTTGAAAATCTTTTCTCCCTGATAACCAACAAATTCTTAATTCTTACATATAAATTTCATATATATAGCTGTGTATATATGATAAGCATATATTATATATATTTGTGTATGTATAAAGCTTTTTCTGGCAAAATATTATGTAAATGGAGTTACTATTCAATTTTAAAAATCAGTGAAATGACAGCTGATACGGTTAAAATTAAAAAGTGTAAACGTTTCTATAAGATCATTTAAGCATGAAGTCTTCTGAGTCAGCAGCTTACTCATACTGTTACATAAATGAATAAGCCCCCAAACGGAAATAACTTCTTTATACACAACTTTAGCTTTTTTTTTTTTTTGCTTAATGGATCTTGGTTAAGATAAAGCAAACAAATAAAAAACCATTTCAGCATGAATCATCCAGAAATATATTGATGAATATACATGTGGGTGCTCACATAAATACACACAGCCATTACAGATAATTTTGAAGACTGCTTTAAAAAAAAATGAGGAAAGCCATTGACAATAATCAAATAAACCATGGTTGATTCATTCCAGAGAAACTCCCTATGGTTTTCTGCAGTTTTCATTGGCAAGCTAGTGCAGAAATATGTTGTTGAAATATTACAGTGAAGAACACACATTATGCTGAAGAGAAGCAGCTCCTGTGAGGGGACAAGACTTGCCAGCAAAAGCAGCATTCAGCCCTTAACTAACCTTGGAAGCTCTGAGCATGTCCACCGTGACTGCAGAGCTCAGATTTCTCAAGGATATTTCATCCAGCATCTTTGCGCCACCTACACTTGCATCCAACTTTAAATGCACAAAGAGGTTTTTCTCTCTTTTTGCTCTTTCTTTTTATTGTACCTATAGGAGATGATGGATGCTAATTACCACAGTAATTGTTTCATAGTATACATAAGACGAGCTGTTATGCTGTATGCCTTAAACTTATTGAGGCATGTCAATTGTATCAAAATAAAACTGGGGGGAAAAGAATAAAACTAATTATCCTTTAACAATAATCAGAATAAATGCACAAAAGACACAGTGACCATGGGTTCTGCCACCTAGCCACTCCCTTAGCATTAGAATAAGGCTTGGATATGACTTCTGCCTACAGAGTGTAGACAGGAGCATAGGAAAGGTACAGCAAGCACTTATGCAACAGTGGTGTGGCCAGCCAAAGGAGGATGTGAATAAGAGGGTTACCAAGAGATTAACAAGGCATGCCCTTCTTTCACCTGAATGCCTTAGAGACTCCTGAGAGGGAGACCTCTTTGCAGCATCCCACTATTATCTTTTGGCACTTGGAGTGATTCTGCTAGAGGTGATGATGACTGCCAGATTGTGAAGGACAGGAGCCAGTGTTAGCAAACAAAGGGGACAAAAATGGGTTCCTTTTAAGCGGGGTTGCATGTTAAAACTGGGTGTGCCCCACCCTCCCTGTGTTAGAGGATCGGAAGGGACTTACAAGTCCTCTGGCCAATAATAATAAAAGACCAATCAATTATAGTGAGCTGAATTTTGAACAACTCTGAATTTGCCAACATACATTCAACAGCACTTTCATCAACTTGTAAGACTAATATTTGAAGACTACAGCATATCCAGGAGTTTGCCTCAGAGTTCTTGTCTCCCAGGAATGCTTTCTGCTCCAAATAATGACACTTCACATGGTGCTAATGAATTTACTAAAACCCAACACATGTATCTGGTCATATTACTATCTATACCATTTAGGGAACTTAAATGGAACTTTGGTTTCAAGTGGAAGTTATTGTTAGCTATTTGTTTTAAATTATTTTAAAGGAAAAATGGAAAAGTGACTAGCATTTATTCCCCAAAAGAAAGTTTTTGTCAAATGTTCAACATACCCATTAAGTTATAATCATTATACATTTATATCTAATTGGTTACAAGTGCAATTCATCTGAAGGGTGATATAGATTATAACATTTTTTCAGATTGGAACTAGAAAGGTCAATCATAGTTTATGGAGACTTTATTAGTTATATTCTGTTACATTTTATAATAATATACTTTTAATTTAACCCCCAAATTTTCTCATTTTGTAATACTTAGATACAGATATTATTTACTATATAGATAATTCTGAAATTAGTTGAGGCTTTTTTTTTACTATTTTTCCATTTATTTTTACTTCAGAGTGTTGATGAAGGTAACAGTGATTCTACAATGTCTCCAGGAGAGTGTGGAGTATTATTTGGAGAAATAAAGGAATTCACAGAAATGAAAATTCTTAAAATGTTGGTTCAATATATGAATGATAGCCATGAAAGATAAATGCTGTCAGTAGTATCCAAGATGACAGGACACAAGAAAGACTTACCCCAGAGTGCATCTCATTATCTTCAATTGGCACAAAGTGATCTAATCTACCTAATTCTGTCAGAGCTACAGATTGTATACATCATGAACTGAAAAAGCGAATTTATGCCACACACAAACTTTTATACCTTCTCAGTCCAAATAAAAGCATCTGCAAAATTTGTGAATGTCTGTAACAGCCTTATTAGCATCACCAAGAATGGCAAACAAGGGAAATCTTTCAGTGATGGAAATAGCCTATATTTTGATTATGTAGATAATTTTTGAGTGTATAAATTTGTCAAAAGACATCAAAATATACATTTCAATTTGAGGTGTTTTCTTATATGATATAATTTTCTTATATGATATAACCATACCTCTGTAAATTTCACTTAAAAATGCCCTAATATTTTTAAAGATTGCTCTATGATTTTAAGGAGAGCTGGAAAGAAGTAACTTAGCAAGAAAAATCGAATTATTAAGCTATTAATAATAAATTACTAAATATCTAGGAAGAAATAGTTTAGTAAGGAAAAAATAATTATTTGATTAGGAAATGTTCAGTTTAATGAACAATGTCACTTTGATAAAGGCTTAAAGAGTACTTAAATAACTTTGACTCCAGGGGTGCCTGGGTGGCTCAGTTCATTGAGCATCTGCCTTCGGCTCAGGTCATGATCTCAGGGTCTTGGGATGGAGAACCACATCAGGCTCCCTGTTCAGTGGGGAGTCTGCTTCTCCTTCTCCCCCTTACTCCTGCTCTCTCTCGCATGCGTGCTCTCTCTCAAATAAAATAAATAAAATTAAAAAAAAAAACTTTGACTCTAATTCTTTCCTAAAATAATTTCCTAAAATATGAGAAGTTCTGCCTCTTGGAGATGTAAAACAGAGGGATAGTGCAAATTAGAATAATGAATAATTGTACTGGGTTGAATCAAATCTTTTATGGAACAAAACATGTTTTTTTAAGACACATATATTTATTAAATAGCTTTATTTAAAAATCATTATCTGGCTGCCTGGTGGTTAAGTGATTAAGTATCTGCCTTCTGCTCAGGTCACGATCCCGGGGTCCTGGGATTGAGCCCACATTGGGCTCCCTGCTCAGCGAGAAGCCTGCTTCTCCCTCTCCCAATCCCCCTGCTTGTGTTCCCTCTCTCACTGTGTCTCTCTCTGTCAAATAATTTTTTTAAAAAATCATTACCTGTTAAAATATTCTTTCTCAAAGTACTTTTATCATCATGAATTTTGTGTTTTACTAAACTACAGTATTTATTTCTCCTGAACACATCACTGATTTTAACTGAAGGATGAAGAAAGTCACAGTACTCTAAAGCATGAGAAGAACTGGTTTCATTTAAAAATTGACTTATTTCAAGAACAGTAACTGAAGAGTAACTGTAACTGATACACAGAATGCCTATCACTCAGCATGTTTGTACCTTCAAAAATTATTTTCAATGTTTATGATGTTCATAATCCAGACATATAAAAGATATTATCATCTTCAAATATAATCATCTTAAAAGATGACTAAATCAGAGAAAAAATATATTTAAGGAATAGTATAATAAAAATGTTAGTGAGACTGTCATCAAAATACTGAATGATCCATTAATTCCACTATGGGTATTTACCCAAAGAAAACAAAATACTGATTTTAAAAGATATATGTACCCCTATGTTTATCACAGCATTATGTACAATAGCCAAGATACAGAAATAACCCATGTCCATCAATAAATAAATGGATAAAGGAGATATAATATATATACACACACAAATATGAGTATATATGAATTATATATATATGAATATGATGTCGAATATTACTTACTCAGAAAGAAGAATGAGATCTTGCCATTTGTGACAGGGACGGGCCTAGAGGGTATTACATCTAAGTGAAATAAATGAGACAAAAAAAGAGAAATACTATATGATTGAAATTATATATGGAATCTAAAAAACAAAACAAACAAATAAGCAAACAAAAAGCAGAACCAGACCTATAATACAGAGAACAAAATGATGGTTGCCCAAGGGGAAGGAAGCGGAGGATGGGCAAAATGGGTGAAGGAGAGAAGGAGTTACAGGGTTCCAGTTAAGGAATGAATAAGTCATGGGAATAAAAGGTACAGCATAGGGAATGGTTGATGGTACTATAATAGTGTTGTATGATGGTAGACAGTAGCTATATTTGTGGTGAGCATAACATAACGTATAGATTTAGAGAATCACTATGTTGTATGCCTGAAACTAATATAACATTGTTTGTCAACAGTACTCAAACCAAGAAAAAAAAAATAAGAATACAGAAGCATTTATCTACAACTTACAACATCTAAAATAAATATTTCTTACCCCCTCTGAGTTTCAGACCGTGCCAAATTTTTTCCAGGTTGTATTCTGATCAAGAAGAGAGATTCTAAATTACTACACTGGCCATTATGTTAATTCTTTTTATTAGATGCACATTAGGAAGGAGAAGAAAATTAAAGAAGTGCATATTTGAAAAGCTGTTTTAGAAGAAGAGTGTTTTAGAATGCATTGTTAACTGAAAAAAATTAGAACTAGTGGGGCGCCTGGGTGGCTCAGTGGGTTAAAGCCTCTGCCTTCAGCTCAGGTCATGATCTCAGGGTCCTGGGATCGAGCCCCATGTCGGGCTCTCTGCTCAGCAGGGAGCCTGCTTCCCACTCTCTCCCTCTCTGCCTGCCTCTCTGCCTACTTGAGATCTCTGTCTGTCAAATAAATAAATAAAATCCTTAAAAAAAATTAGAACTAGTAAATATTGGCATATCTCAAATTATAAGACATTATTTTTAAAAAAGATTTTCATTTGTTTATTTGAGAGAAGGTGTGAGAGAGAGAGAGAGCATGAGCATGGAGGAGGGTAGGGGGAAAGGGAGAAGCAGACTCCCTGAGCCCAATGTAAAACTCAGTCCCAGGACCCCAGGATCATCACCTGAGATGAAGGTAGATGCTTAATTGACTGAGCCACCCAGACACCCCTAATATAGTCTTTATTCAAAAGAATAAGTAGAAAAGATAGTGCAATTCCTTACTACCTGGTAATCATAGCTGACAACACAATTCTGCTGAAATTGACAAAAATAGGCATTGATATAGATGACATAGATTAGCTATAGATGATGATATAGATATGATATAGATATAAGATACATGTGAAAAATTTTTTGTGAAAATAGTCTAACTTCATCAGTAAATATTATGAATTTAAAATGAGAGTCACATTGGGGCGCCTGGGTGGCTCAGTGGGTTAAAGCCTCTGCCTTCGGCTCAGGTCATGATCCCAGGGTCCTGGGATTGAGCCCCACATCAGGCTCTCTTCTCCACAGGGAGCCTGCTTCCTCCTCTCTCTCTTCCTGCCTCTCTGCCTACTTGTGATCTCTGTCAAATAAATAAATAAAATATTTTAAAAAATGAGAGTCACATTTATTAGGCTTCATACTCAAGTTATAAAATTATAATTTAAAATTTTAAGTAATTACAATGTAATGTTACCACTTTATTTGTATGGGGGAAAAAAACCCTTGAATTTAAGCATTAAAATCTGAAGCCATATTTAAATGGAATTGTAGAAACTACTCAAAAAGAAGTAAAGTGTTAGGATAATGAAATTTCAAAAAACAGTTGAGAGGAAATTGCATTATTTGGAAAGAGAAAATACAGCAGAAGTAATGTCTATCGTCCAAGTGATTTAAAGGAGCGAAGTGAAGAAGGTGTAAAAAAAGATCATAAAGGGTTGGAAGTGGAGTCAACAGGAGTAAGAATGTACCTCAAGGGGACATTTATCATTGAGTTTTACAACACTAGCCAGTGTTTTCTTTGCTAATTCAGTTCCATTGCTCCCAAAGTTTTCAAGTTTTTATTAGAAATCTAAAGTCTGGACTTGTGTGAAATTGCCTAGCTTTTTAAAATGGTAGCAGTTATTGCCCACCCAGAATACTCCCATCTTCTACACAAAACTGAGGTGTAAGCCCAGATAATACTTAGGATCCTCCAGGTAACAACTGTTGGTCTGCCCATAACGACATAACCTAAGAATGTTAAAAATCTAAATAAATCAGTGACAAAAGGATAAAAAAATAGACTTCTAAGAAAAGGGTAAAAAAAAATCCACTAGAGAAAGATAAGCAATAAGAAGAACATATAACCAGATATTTTGGAAAGAAAAAGAAAGAGAATGACTAGATTAGCACATTTCACATAATCTCCAGAATTAAAGCAAGATCAGTGCCCCCATATTGAGTTGATTCAGAGGTTTTTACAAGGGAAAACTGGTGAAATAAACCCATACCTAGATAAGAATTTTGGCAATATATTTGAACTATGAAGATTAAAAGGACAAATAAACAATATCAAAAGTATAAAGAAGCAAAAAGTCAGCATTCTAAAAAAAGATTAACTACAAAATGTAAGTATGATGTTCTAAGATATTTTTTCCTGCAGTACTAGATGCCAAAATACAATGGAAAAACTATTACAAAACTTTTAATTTGAAAGTTGCAACTAAAGAAGTTTATAAATAAATTCCAATGGGAACATATTTCATTAACAGATTTAATACTTACTGAAAAAAAACCAACAACAAAGTACTTGAAGAATTTGTTCAAAGGCACAGAGTTCCTTAGCAGCATGATAACTATTATAAAATAAAAAAACCAGATAGAGAGAACAAACAGCCATTGGATGAGTGGGAAAAATAAACATGTGGTTATATGAAGGTAGAAGAAATACAATGTGATTGAGAAGAAAATATGTATTTCAGGGGATCCTAATAGTTCAAAAACTTGGAGCTGATAAGCAAAGACTAGGGGGTAATGTCTCAGTAAAACAAAATGTGGGTGACACTTGCTAAGTTATGTAACTCCTTAATAGGAGTTTATAGTAAAATGAATAAATTTTATCTACAAGATCCATGAGGACCTTCCTAGCTAAATACTATATGATACATAACATAGTGGAGAACTGGTTCAAAAGCAGAGGGTGAGTACGCCCGCATATCTCCCTTCTATCTACATTTGCTGTTTGTGTGTATCGTGAATAGTATTTTATATGTTCGAGCTGACTACTGCTGAGACACAGAAAGGTTATTGATTTTTACTATTGATGTTTAGTCTAGCAGGTACTGAATTCTTTTATTAGTTATATAGACGTGTAGTAGATTCTATTGGCTGGCCTGTGTGGACAATCATATTATCGACAAGCAGCAGTATTTCCCTTTGTCTCTTGAAATCGTTTTACCACTTAATTTTATTTTCTCCCTAATTACACTGCCCATGAATTACTATTGTCAAATAAAATTTCTTCAGGCGCATGTTTACAGTTTTCAGTGTCTAAATCTATACACTCAATTGATTTCACTGTTCAACTCATAATTCTTGAGAATTTGATTTTTTAAAGACTGGTTTTGATTCAAAAGTCAGTCAGCTGAGATGACTATTTCTGTTTGTTATGCTTTAAAGAAAGAGAAATTTTGGAGGCCTACATATCTGAGGCTGACTTCTTATTTGCTCTCATGCATGAATGGTAGCTAGGCTAATTACAGAATTTTTATAGTGGATAATTCCACATCTGAAATGAAGGGTCATCAAATGAATATAAAGTAAGTAAAAATGATTGTATTTTGCACAAGTATTTTCTCTGTACTACGTGAGGAAATTAAAAATTAAAGAATTAGATCATAGTTTTACAGCAACAAGTCTCAAGGAAATCATTTTGAATCTTTGAAGATAGTTTTGAAAACTGAGTCCAAAATGATGAATCTCATTTTCATAGATGTCCCCTAGAGAACTGAAAGAAAGAGCCTTTATATTAGCAAACTCTGGCCAATTTCTGTCAAATCTAACATTTTCAGAATGTGTGTGTGTGTGTGTGTGCATATGTGTGTGCATATGTGTGTGCTTATGTATGTACATATATACATTTGTAGTTATGTCATTGAGAACAGTAGTATTCTTCGTGAATATCAAATGACAGTTCTTCATAGAAAATGTCCTTTTTGATACAATTATATGGATCATTGTACTATTAGAAGTCAGTTTCAGAATACGTCTAATACATGTTGGCCCATATCTTATCTAGTGGTTATATTTTATTTATAATAATCATAGCACTTTCAGAAAGAGAAGTTCTACCATCAGTAAAAATGTTTGTGGTTTCCTCTTTAAAGGCACTCTTTTGTTTGTGCAGGTTGTCTTCCTTCTCCTCCTTTTCAACAGTCCACAGAAACATCACCCATTCTGTCTTTTGTTCTGATGAAAGAATTTCTCAAAATGAGTCTGCAGATGACCATCTTCATACATGAAATCAATCAACATGATAGTTTATAGGATCCCTTCCATTTTAAGAAAATTCCAGGCCTTCTTTCTGTCTAAACCTATATGAATATGTTTTTACTGCATTTCGCATACTTTGTATACATCAGCTCGAATCTGAGATTACCTGTGCGTTTAAAAAAATGATTGTTTCTCATGTGTTTGCTGGTAAGTGTTTCTAAATACAAAACAATAACTGTGGATAAATGTTTTGTTATTTGATGAATTAAGCAAAGTTATCACTATATTCTTTTTAACATCGCACTATAGTGCAATTTCATTTTTTATAAAGAAGGTGATATTGTCGATGCCATCTTATATTTTTATTTGAGTATTACTGTGGTACCTTTATTCCAATTTGTAATGTCCTTGCCACAACCTTGTGCAGTACTTAAATGACTATGATAGAATGTGAAGTGTTGCCAAACTTAGGAAGAGTTCTTGGTATTTGGGAACTTCAAATATATCAAAACAGTAAAGAGAATAAGTGCATTTGTATTATTGCCACAATAAGATAAATAAATGAGATTCAGTTATGTCTTCTTTCATATTTAGAAGAAAACCTGTTACTTCTACATTAGTTAGAGAGAAAAATTATCTCTTTCCTCTATAAACCAGCAAGAGCTTTCATGCATGTGTTCATAATAATCCAGCTTCTGAATATAGGTGTGGGAAGTGCATATCTATCTCAAAAAGAATCAGAAAAATTAGGTTTGAAAATTGAAATACACTAACTACTCTGTTCTGACATGATACACCGAGTAAAAAATTTTCTACTGTGTTGGATTGAGAAACACTTTTTTAAGTTTTAACTACTAATTTAAATCCTGCTGGAATAAAAACACTCTATTGGCTAATGTCCTTTGTATATATTATCTCCCAGTTTGTAGCTTTTCATTTTTTTAACAGTGTCTTTCAAAGAATAAGTTTGATGAGGGCCAAGTTATCTAATTTTATTTTATGGATCATGCTTTCAGTGTCCTATCTAAGAACT
This sequence comes from Taxidea taxus jeffersonii, assembly GCA_003697995.1. Taxonomy (NCBI): domain Eukaryota; kingdom Metazoa; phylum Chordata; class Mammalia; order Carnivora; family Mustelidae; genus Taxidea; species Taxidea taxus. Next base: position 106,408 of record ML103001.1, read on the forward strand.
AACCCACAGTCACAGAGATTTTCTCCTGTGTTTTCTTCTAGAAAGTTATAAAGTTTTAAGTTTTGCATGTGTCTCTCATTCATCTTGAGTTAACTTTTATGTTAGGTATGAAATATGAGTCGGGGTTCATTTTTTCATACAATGTCCAATTGTTCTTGCACTGTTTGGGGAAACAACTAAACTTCTCAACTGAATTGCCTTTGTTCTGTGCATCTTATGTATTTCATTTTGAATGAGATTTTTCTTCCATTCTTAAATTGGTTTTATTAATATATAAAAATCAGATTTTATATCTGACCATGTTGTTGAACCATTATTTTTAAAAGGTTTTTTATATCTGTTTCTGTGAATTTTATGGGAAAACACTTATGTAGAATTTAAATTATGATAATCTTTTCCTTTTAAATATTGATGCTCTCACTCAATTTCCTTTACTTACTATCTATCTATCTATCTATCTACTATCTAACTAGAAGGGGAGATAATTTATTCTTGAATTTGATGACTTACTTCACATAGTTCACATTTTCTGGTTTGTCAGATTTCTGTTAGATACAATTTTATAAGGTAATAGAAATGTCCTATTTTTGGTTTTTCTTAGAGTTATAATAGTTTTTTTTGAAATTATATTTATTCATGCAGTAATAGATTTTCTAATGCTGAAGCTCCTTTTATATTCTTTGGAATGAATCTAACTTGTTCAAAATGAGTTAATCTTTTAATACACTATTTAAATGTAAAATATTTTATATTGTTTTTACACCTATATTCATTAGTGATATAGACACTTAACTTATGTATATGAGTATTCTTGTTTCCTGTAATGAATTGAGAGATTTTCATCTTCCTATTTCTGTTTTTGCTGTTTTTCTTGTTTTTACCCTAGTCACACTATTGACTGAAGTTCTTTTTCAGGGGCATCTAATTTTTCTATGCCTCTGGATGGAAAGTTTGTCATTCCCTTTCTTGTTTTTTTTTAAATATTTTCACTTAAGATTTGTGAATAACATATACACAAATATGTACAAATTTAAGAATCATCTTAAAGCAGAGCACCTGGGTGGCTCAGTCTTTAAGCATCTGTCTTTGGCTCAGGTCATGATTCCAGGGACCTGGGATGAAGTCCCACATTGAGTTCCCTGCTCAGCGGGAAGCCTGCTTCTACCTCTCCCATTCCCCCTGCTTGTATTCCCTCTATCACTGTCAAATAAATAAAAATCTAAAAAAAAATCATTTTAAAGCAAATAGTTGCGGAACAACCAGGTCAAAGAAAAGAACATTTACATATTCCTAAGTCCTGGCTAATCAATATTCATTTCTTTCTTCTCTCATCTTTCTTCTCATCTTCCTTCTTCATCGGACTCTGTGACTATTAATTTTATTGATTTTCCTTTAGAATTTTGTCTATTATAGATGCTTATCCAAGCAATACATTGTACCTATTTATGAAATGAATATAAATGAAACATACTGTACATATTATCTTGTATCATGCCCTTTAAGTCAGCATTTTGGTGAGAATTATTGATGTGTATAACTGTACTTCATTCATTTTCATCACTATATATGAGTGGTTGTAGGAATATACAGCAATTTATAGATCCATTCTCCTCTTGATAGATATTTAGGATAAATTCAGTTTTGGGGTACATTAGTTGTGAACTCTTTTTAGTGACAAGCTCCTGGAAACAATACCTTGCAGAACATTTTTTTTTTATGTATCTTCGCACACATATACAAGAGTTCCTCTAAGGTACACAAATATGTCCTGTAAGTGAAATAGCTGGTTTATAAAAAAAATGCAAATCTTCCAACTTACTAACTAATGCCAAATTGTTTTCCAAAACCTACTGTACCAATATATATTCACACCAGCAGATTTCCCATTGCCAATATCCTTTAAAAAACTTGGATTTGACACTTTAATTCTCTATACATGATCATCAATGCTACTAAGGACTTTTTTGTATATTTGTGTCCATATCTCCTAAAAAGATGAAAGACATGCCACACATTAACTTTCTGTCCCAGTAGTAAAGAAAAAACAGCATAAACTTTGAAATTTGGAAAGTTTGGTTTCAAATCCTGGCATTGATTTTTATCAAATGGAACTATACTTTTGTTTTCAATGAGGCTTTAGGGGTAAAATAAGCTGAGGAGAAAAAAGGACACAAAAGAGTGCATTCTGTATGGTTCGATTTTTATGATTCTCTGGAAAAGCTGAATGCATCAAATATATGACCTTGAACTAGTCATGTTAATTCACTGGGTCTAATTACTTTCATTTAAAGTGGGACTAATAACTACTACAGGTGTTATTTTGGGAATTCAGATGTATAATATATATAATAGCATCAAACACAAAACCCAACCCATATTAGATGAATTAATGCCCTCTATGTCCTTTGCTTTATTTTTCTGTTACTTTACATGACTAATATCAGAAATTTGTATAGTTAATGTTATTACTTGTTATCTGCATGACACAGATATGAAAACATACTTCGTTTAAATGTCATTAGTTTATATGTATTTTTAAAACTTCAGGTTGATTTTGCACAAGGAAACATTTTTGAAAACAGCATATCTCTTGGTCTTATTTATATACCTAAAGAAATATGATTTTACATTGAAGGTACAAATTTATAATTTTTGATAAGATGTTTATATTGTGGTTTCTTGGGATTATGCAGAACTAGGCCAAATTAATCATTCAACTGTCTTCTACTTCTAATTATACACAAATTCCCATCAATGTTCCAATTTTCCTGGTTTTTAGAGTCAGTGTGCTGTGATTTATTAGATTCCTGCATATTCCAATTATACATACATATGATCAAGAAAGCTTAGAGATAAAAACTAATAAATTTGAAAGCTGGAGATACACCCTTTTCTTCCTCCATTTCATCTGTGTAAATTACAAACAAAACCTGGCTGGCTGCTTTGGAACTTTGTCCTAGTAGTGACAGAAAATATCTTTGGAGAACAAGAAACATCAAATCATGTAAAGGTGCTTCTGAAGACCTGCACTCATTTTGAGATACAGAGAATATTTTTTAAAGGTAAATGACACATAATTATTAAGCATTCATTGTTTGGTCAAATATATAAGTCACAACAATTTTTGAATTATAAATTGTATAATGGAAATACAGAGTGCTTATTTTGAATTTCTAGCTTCAGAAAATCATTTTTACTGTGTTGTAAAGAACTCAGAAAGAAATCTGGCTGTGTCCAATCTAATGGAGAACTGAAACCACATTCCCTACCTTTAAAGAAAAAAAATGTTGTTCTGATCAATAAAACGAGTCCATGTTACTAAAACTAATTTCAAAATAACTCAAATGTTTTTCTTAAGATTTTATTTATCTAGGGCGCCTGGGTGGCTCAGTTGGTTAAGCAACTGCCTTCGGCTCAGGTCACGATCCCAGAGTCCTGGGATCGAGTCCCACATCGGGCTCCCAGCTCCATGGGGAGTCTGCTTCTCCCTCTGACCTCCCCTCTCATGCTGTTTCACTCTGTCTCTCTCTCTCAAATAAATAAATAAAATCTTTAAAAAAAAAATTTTATTTATCTATTTAAGGAAGGGAGAAAGAAAAGAAAAAAAAATGAGTGGAGAGGAGCAGAGGGACAAGCAGACTCCCCACTGAGCAGGAACTTTGATCCCAGGATACCAAGATCATGACCTGAGCCAAAGTCAGATGCTTAGCATAGTAACTCAAGTTCTTTACCATTATCTTCTGAATTCCAGAAAGAGTAAGACATGACTGCCGTAATACTAATTCACTCATCCTTTCCTCTCTCTCCCTTAAAGTCCTTAAAAAAAAAAAAAAAAAGATTTTATTTACTCGAGAGAGAGAGCCCAAGCAGGGGTTGGGGGAGGAATAGCAGGGTAAGCAGACTCCCTGCAGAACAGGCAGCCCAACACAGGGCTGGATCACAGGACTCTGAGATCATGACCTGAACCTAAGTCAACCACTTAACTAACTGAGCCACCCAGTGCCCCACTCCCAATCTTTGGCTAAAATTAGGTTAAGTCATAACACTGCGTGTGATGATATTGGGTAAGAACTCCCTTTTATGTATCCAAAATAATGAGGCAGAATTTCCTGTGATTCATAAAATGGCTCTAAATGTATCTCAAAAGAGAGTCAAAAAGTATTCTAAGTCATGATGTATTTGCATTCAAATTTTTTGGAGACATTAAAACCCTAGTTCCAATCTAGATTTTAAAGTAGATATATCAATAGCACACACAGTTGTTTTTTTGTAGGTTAATAATAAATTGTGATATTAAAAGTGATAATTATGCAATGTGCTCAGCAGGATATTAAAGTACTAGGGATACAGAAAACGTGCCATAATGCTTCTGTTGGCATTAATGTTAATTACAACCAATTAATTACTTTGAAGTCTTCAATTGTGTATTTGCATTTGCAACTAAAGAAGAACAGGGGAAGTAAAATCAGACTATTTTAACTAAGAAAATAATAAAATAATGTAAATAAAGTAGGTGGCTAATAATAAATCAGAAACCAATGAATTTGTTATATTACAATTACAGAAGAAAGCCACATAGAGACTATAAATACTCAGTCACATATGAGCTTAAAATATTAATAGATCAGGAGCAACTTCTTATATCTGAACACAGAAGGAAGTTTATCTTTCAGACAACAATTAAGAAATCACTGGTTTAAGAAAAAAGAAATCTTAGAAATTGATAGGTGATTAGGAGAGAGGTAAAAGGATTAACAGGTTTTAGAGGAGAGAGAAAATGAATGTGATCATTAGAGATGGATAGGTTAAATATAGATGAGTAAACAGGGTTTTAATGAATCCATATGCCATAGATTCCCCACTAATTAGGAAATTAACAAAGTCGACCAGATAAAATGTGTGACATTTAGAAATAATCTTTCAAAATTAGTTAGGAAGTGTTAAGTTACTAGAGAAATTTTTTTCTAAATCATACAAAAATATATATGTACCTCACTAGGGCAGGCTTCTCCCATTGGCTTATGGTTCTTTCGTGATGGTATCTAGAGCAGTGGTTCTCAAACATTAATGTATGTAAGAATTCCATGGTGGGCTGGAGAAAATGTAGCTCCTGAGCCTCACTCTCAAGTTTCTGATTCAGTGGGACTGGGATAGGGCCAAGAATTGCCTTTCTAATGAGTTCCAGGTGATGGTGATACTGCTAGTCTTAGGACTGGGTTTTGAGAACCACAGTTTTGGAGTCTTTGTAAACAAAGTCCATGCCCTCTGGGAAAAGAACACAAAGAACAGGAACCTCACAAAGCAAGGTTGAGGTCACAATAATGTAATGAAATTTGTTGGTAGAATGGCAGAAACACCCCTTCACACACCCAATCACCCTTGGAGATTTTTTTCCAATGTCACCTTGCAATTAGTCTCCAATTTACAAATGCACTGGCTCTTACGCAAAACACTTATACAGAACTTAACTTGGTTTACTAACTTGCTCCAACAATCTATAATGTTTATTTTCCGAACAATTAAAGATAATCTTGCTGAAATGCAGTCTTCTTACTGTGTATGAAACACAACTAGGTTTACAGGTTTTTTGTATCCTACATTTTCTCTCTCAATTTAGGCAGAGGGAAATGAGGTGATGTCAGCCAAAATATTTCTAGCCTATCAAATTATTCTTTAAGAACTTAGATGTTTATAAAAGAAAAATAACAATTTTGGAGGGATAATTTCTATTCTATAAATAAATATGATCATTTGCTTTTTCACTCTATTCTTATATTTGTATTGGTTATATTTTTATTGCTCTTTGGAGATATCCCAGTGACAACTCAGGAGTAAAGGCAATATGAAAATCTCTTCATGATACAAAGCATTTACTATTCTTAACAGAGGAAAAGTGTTAATGTATTTAAGCTGAGAATGAGACAAAAAGAATCAAGTTCCTGGTTCAGGTACATTTGTTCTAGTAATGAAATGAATACGTGTTACATAGAATAGCTTCTGGCTACCTTATCAGTATTCCCTCTTAATTCAGCCTGTTTAAACTGAATTGAGCCCATGTTAGCACTATGCACTTAAAAAGATGGAGAAGACTCAGTCAGGTGAGTTGTAACAAGGTAGGACCAGAAGTGGCGCCAACTGCCCTTTCCCTGTGCTCTGTTCCCAGGGTAAAGCACTTACCTTGTCCATTTACACTCAGAATGAATATGGCTGGGGACAGATTACATGTTAACGAGCACTCTTGAATTACAAATGGTTGTTTCAGGGAATCTCACAGGGATCTAATTAGATTTCAAAGAATAGTCATTCTGTCCTCTCAGTGAGTCCTGAGTGTTCCAAAAGACTGGGCTCACTTATGTCCTATATCTGTGCTCTCATAGGCCCAAAAGACTTTTGTTCATGAGAAACAGTTTTTCTCCTAAATGTTAAATCTGAATTGGGAGTTTCTCTTTCATTGCTTTTCTTTCATAGCTCATTTCCTCTTAAGAACCAGTGGAGAATTAATGGCTCAAATACTTTATCTGTTTACATGACCCTTGAAGACTGGCTTTCTTGTTCATTTTAAAGCAAAAAGTATTCAACACCTAACCTGAACATATCCAACATTAATTATAATTCTCATTATCTAAAGGTTGATAACCATAAAAGATATTCTGTGGAAAAGTGCTCATAATAAACATGATCAAGCCTCATAGTCTTCCCTTCTATTTTCTAGTTTCTTTATGTCACCAAGATTAAATAATCAGAGTCAGGACTGTTTTGGGTTTTTGGTTTTGGTTTTGGTTTTGGTTTGTTTTTTTTTTTTCATTTTTATTTAAATTCTGGTTAGTTAACATATAATGTACTAGTTTCAGGTGTAGAATTTAGTGATTTATCACTTCCATACAACATCTGGTGCTCATCACAAGTGCCCTCCTTAATTCCCATTGCCTATTTCATACACGCACACACACACAAACACACACACACACACCTGCTCCACACACTTACCTCCCCTCTGGTAACCATCAGTTTATTTTCTAGAGTTAAGAGTGTTTCTTGGTTTGCCCTTTTCCCACCTTACTCCCCCCGCCCCATGTTCATTTGTTTTGCTTCTTAAATTCCACATATGAATGAAATCAAATGGTATTTGTTTTTCTCTGACTTACTTCACTTGGCATGATACTCCCTAGCTCCATCCACATGGTCACAAATGTCAAGATTTTATTCTTTTTTTATGTCTATGTAATATTCCATTGTACATATATACCATATCTTCTTTATCTGTTCAACACTCAGTGAGCATTTGGGCTCTTTCCATAATTTGGCTACTGTTGATAATGCTGCTATAAACATCAGAATCCATGTATCCCTTTAAATTAACATTTTTGTATTCTTTAGGCAAATACCTAGTAGTGCTGGAAAAATATCCCATTTTTCTCCTGCCCATTTTTTAACTGGATTATTTGTTTGGAGGCATGTTGAGTTACATAAATTCTTTATATACTTTGGATACTAACCTTTACCAGGCATGCCATTTGAAAATATCTTCTCCCATTCCACAGGTTGCCTCTTAGTTCTGTTAATTGTTTCCTTTACTGTGCAGAAGTTTTGTTTTTTTGCGGGGTTTTTTTTTTTTCATGAAGTCCCAATAGTTTATTTTTGCTTTGGTTCCCTTGCCTCAAGAGACATATCTATTAAGAATTTGCTACAATCAATGTCAAAGAGGTTATTGGCTGTGTTCTCATCTACGATTTTAACTTCCTATCTCACATTTAGGTCATTCATCCATTTTGAATTTGTTTTTGTGCACGGTGTAAGAAAGTGGTCCAAGTTTCATTCTTTTGCATATTGCAGTCCAGTGTTCCCAACACTATTTGTCGAAGAGACTTTTTTCCATTGGATATTCTTTCCTGCTTTGTTGAAGATTAACTGACCGTATCGTTGTGAGTTCATTTCTGGATTTTCTATTCTGTTCTATTGATCTAGGTATCTATTTTTGTTCCAGTACCATATGTCTTGATCACTATAGGTTTGTAATATAACTTGAAATCCAGAGTTGTGATGCCTCTAGCTTTGCTATTCTTATTCAAGATTGCTTTGACTATTTGGGGTATTTTGTGGTCCCATACAAATTTTAGGATTGTTTGTTCCAGCTCTGTGAAAAATACTGGTGGTATTTTGATAATGATTGTATTAAATGTGTAGATTGTTTTGGGTAATATAGACATTTTAACAATACTTGTTCTTCCAGTCCATGAGCATGAAATGTTTTCCATTTCTTTGTGTCTTCCTCAATTTCTTTCATTAAGTGTTCTATAGTTTTCAGCATACAGATCTTTTACCTCTTTGGTTAGGTTTATTCCTAGGTATCTTATAGTTTTTAGTGCAATTGTAAATGGAATCAATTTCTTGATTTCATTTTCTGCTACTTCATTATTAGTGTAAAGAAATGCAACAGATTTCTGTATGTTAATTTTATATCCGGCAAAATTGTTAAACTCATGTATCAGTTCCAACAATTGGGTGGTGATGTTTGGTAATGTTGGTGATGTCTTTCTGGTTTCCTACATAGAGTATCATGTCTTCTGCAAATAGTGGAAGTCTGACTTCTTCCTGCCGATCTGGATGCCTTTTATTTCTTTTTGTTGTCTGATTGCTATGGCTAGGACCTCCAGTACTATGTTCAATTACAGTGCTGAGAGTGGATGTCTTCTTGTTCTGACCATAAAGGAAAAATTCTGTTTTTTCCCACTGAGAATGATATTAGCTGTGGGGTTTTTATATATGGTCTCCATTATGTTGAGGTTTATTCCCTTAAACCTTACTTTGTTGAATGTATATTATATTTTGTCAAATATTTTTCTCCATCTATTGAAAGGATCATATGATTCCTATCCTTTCTTTTATTAATGTGGTATATCATGTTGACTGATTTGCAAATATTGAACCATGCCTGCAGCCCAAGAATAAATCCCATTTGATTGTGGTGAATAATTCTTTTAATGTACTGAGAATTTTTGCATCCATAGTCATCATTAGATATTGGTCTGTGGTTCTCATTTTTAGTGGAGTCTTTATTTGGTTTTGGTATCAGGATAATGCTTGTCTCATAGAATGAATTTGGAAGTTTTCCTCCCATTTCTATTTTTTTGGACTAGTTTGAGAAGAACTAGGTATTAACTCTTCTTTAAATATTTGGTAGAATTCATCTGCAAAGCCATCTGGCCCTGGACTTCTTTCTGTTTGTTGAGAGATTTTTGACTAGTGATTTAGTCTTTGCTGGTTATTGGTCTGTTCAAATTTTCTATTTCTTCCCATTTCCATTTTGGTAATTTATATGTTTTAGGAATTACCCCATTTCTTCCAGGTTACCCAATTTGTTGGCACATAATTCTTCATAATGTTCTCTTATATTTTTTTGTATTTCTGTGGTGTTGGTTTTTACTTCTCTCTCATTTGTGGTTTTATTTATTTGAGTCCTTTCTCTTTTCTTTTTGATAAGCTTGGCTAGGGGGTTATCAATTTTATTAATTTTTCTCACAGAGCGGTTCCCAGTTTCACTGATCTGTTCTATTGCTTTTTTCCATTTCTATACCATTTATTTCTGCTCTAATCTTTATTATATCCCTTCTTCTGCTGGTGTTAGACTTCATTTGTTATTGTTTTTTCTAGCTCCTTTAAGTGTAAGGCTAGATTGCTTCTTTAAATTTTTTCTTGCTTCTTAAGGTAAGCTTGTACTGTAATATACTGCCTTTTAGGACACTTTTGCTGCATCCTAAAAGTTTGGACCATCATGTTTTCATTATCATTTGTTGGCATTTTTTTTTATTTCTTCTTTGATTTCCTGGTTGATCTATTCATATTATTAGCATGTTGTTAAACCTCCATGTATTTGTGGTCTTTCCAATGTTTTTCCTCTGGTTGACTCCAAGTTTCATAGCATTGTGGCCAGAAACTATGAATAGTTTGATGTTAATCTTTTTTTCCTTTCTGAGGACTGATTTGTGACCTAGCATGTGATCTAATATAGAGAATGTCCCATGAATCACAGTCAGAATTTTCAAAGACATTCTTTGTAACACATCCTCAGAACTAATACATTTCAAACATATTATGAGCAGAATGAAGTATATTTCTTACTCTTGGCCAAATTTCTTTCTCTGGAATTTTTTGCCATATATTTTTACTGCTTTATTATATTTTTTCATTAAATTATTTCATAAAATTGTGAACAGCTAATAACTACTTTGAGTATATATATTTCTTATTTTACAGTACATTTTGTTCTTAAGTTAATTGAATTAAATCCCTTTTAATTCTTTAGCTTGAAGGTGAGTCAGAATCCTGATTATTGATATAGCAATTCCATTGAAATTTTAGCTAATAAATATCATTTATTGGTTACTTAGTTTATGCCAGAAACCATGTCAAGTTCTTGATATGTGTTATTTCATTTAACTCTCGTAGTAACTTCATGAGCTAGATATTATTATATACTCATATTTTAAAAATAATATGAAAGGAAGTAATTAACTTGCTCAAAGTCTCAAAACTCTTAATGACTGATCCATGATTCAAACCCAAATTATTTTTATTCTGAAATGCATCTTTATATAAACACTAATAATAACTTTTCAAGACTTCAAGGCTGTATGTACATTGCTGAAGTAAGCAGTTACTTCTGGAATATAGAAGGCCTCTCACTATCAAATATCTCTTCTATGAGTCTATGGTAATTTGAAGATTTATCTTTCAAAATGCATTTTTTAAAAGATTTTATTTATTTATTTGAGAGAGAGAGAGAGAGCGACAGAGGGGTGAAGGGCAGAGGAAGAAGTGACTCCTCACTGAGCAGGGAGCTCAATGCAGGACTTGATCCAAGGACTCCAGGATGATGACCTGAGCTGAAGGCAGGAATTTACCCAGGATCCCCTCAAAATACATTTTTGATTAAATCTTTTCCCTTATTTTATGCCTACTAGAGGCAATAAGTTATATCTTATATATTAATCTGTTCTCAATTATCACCTAACTCTCTTCCTTTCCTCTTATGTATTTTTTTCTCCTTCTTTAAGGAAGATTCTAGCTGGACTTTTGTTTCCACCTTTCCCTGCTTTCCTCTCCTTAGATCAGGGGCTGACATAACTCTTCACATGAGGCCTCTCAGCAGAGAACTGACCCCAGAGAGGGCGGGTGTCTAGACTTGTAGCCAGCCTTTACTCAGAACAGCTCTGCCTTTACCTGCTTCAGGTATTGAGTAAGAGTATTTGGCATACTAAATCTTTCTCCTTCTACTACCTCCTTGTCTCTGCTTAAGTGGCAAGAGGTAACTTTATGTTACTTTGTTCCAAATTTGGAATCTCCTAGAGTGGCCAGAATTCATTGGGTGGGCAGTCCTTTGCACTGATGAACCATATAACAGAGCCTCTGGGCCTTTTCTCTGAAATATTTTCTCCAATGGTTGGGCTAATCATAACATCCATCCTCTTGTTGTCTCTTGAACCAAGAAAGATAGGGTGACACCCCACAGAGTGACCAAAATTTATCTTGTAGTGAGCTTCCACAAGATAATTTTTGACAAAATATAAGGTTTTATTAACATTCTTTTCCAGAAATGGCTTTCTTCAATATTATAATTTCAATAGTTACTGCTTTCCCCTTACATTTAAACTTTAGACAACTAATAATTTTCTTAATATCTGCTCTGGGTTATAATTTAGCTTTTAAAACAACTGCAAAAGATAGGCCTTATCATATTTTTCAAGTAAAGAACTTGAAGTTAAGAGAGTTATACCAAGGCAACACACACATACAGAGTTTTGATGAACAACCAGCACTGATTCATAGTAATATTAGTCCCTATATACTTTCTCCTAAATCATGTTTAAAGTTGCTTTGTAAATAATAACTTAAGATTTTGATCCCCAAACTTGCAAATTATTTATTACTTAAGAATGTCTACACCCAAAATAGGTTGTGTTTTAAGTGAAATTGATAATTTAAAATAAAAGATTTAAACTGGAGAAATAATATTAACTGAAGAGGAGCCCCAAGAAAAATCATATAAATTACTATATTAATATTGAGTAAAACAAAAGACTGATCAAACACACAGAAATGAAAAACCTATAAGTCAGGGCAAAAAACACTTTATGACTCATCTTCTGACTCACTCTCAAGTAGGACAAAAAAATCTAACTTGATATGTATAAAAGGTACAGGTTATTCATTCAAGAAAGGGAATTTTGAAATCTTGAAAAAACTAAAATACTTTAAAATAGATAGCACAAACTAAACTGGAAAATAAGTTGGCTAAGTGTCCTGTCTTTGAAAAAACTTTAGAAAAATTTATCTACATACATCCAAAAATAGAAAGAAATTATTGCCACTTAATTAAAAAATTTTAAAACATTTGATAACTAAATGAAAAATCAAGCAAAACATTTATTGAGAATAATTGGGAGATAAGAATAAGAAATATTTCTAAAGGCACATTATATCTTCATCATCCTTCACTTGGTAATGCATGATTACGTCTTTGACAAACTTACTCTGCAATAAACCAATTGCTAGTTCTTAGTGTCATGAAACATTAGGTTTACCAGTAATGCTTTGAAATAGTCCCATATACAAAGCTGTAGTTTAAATGGATTAAATCTGAAGGCCTCAACACCTCTGAGCTATTCATTGACACCAGTATGTATTCAGCATTTTGGAAACAGTTTCTAACTCTTACATAAAGACAAAGAAGACAAAACAAGCTCATTCAATCAAATGATGTAATTTTAAGGAGTCGGGTCAGCTCCTCGTATTTCCACAGTACTTCTCACTAAAGGCTGGTGCCTGGAATTCCATTATTACAGATGGTTTATGTGGTACGAGTGTCTATATCTTGGTTATGTTATATCAGTTATGATTCTTGGGCTTTGACCAAGTTTAAAAATATTTATTTAGGAAGGGATATATAGGGTTTAGACAACTGACAGAACAGACGTGAAAAGTTAATCAAACAAGTCACAGTTCAGAAAGATCAACTAACAAAGCAGATCTGTCAGGAACAGGCTGGACATCACAGCCATCACGAGACTTCTGTGCGTCTGTCCCTGGACACATCTCTGTGGCTGTCTCCAATGGATTATCCATTTGAGCTTCACCTCCCAGCCATGACCCATGCTTGGGACTTAAGCCTTAGCTCCCATAGGAAAAGCAGCAGGAGGGTTCTGCTTTTCTGGATCCTGTAGTGAAAGGCAGGTCGTTTCCTGTGTATAAGTAAGGACTCGGTCAGAAAAAGAGAACCCTTTCTAAGCATTTCAATCTGAAGAAACTTAATAAAAAGAACTAACTAGGTGCTTATTAAATAATTAGAAAATCTTCCAACCTTCAGATTTTTGCTAGTCTTTAGACATGCTGGATGTGGCTAATGCTGCTTTGGTCAAAAATTGTATGAGACTATTAGCAATAGCCACCTTCGCATTTCAGCCCCTAAATGTATGATTTGAGTTGGAATGCATGGAGATTGCTGTAAAACTTCATGCTTGATGATGGCCCTGAATTTGTCTGTTGCTGCTAGAAGAAGGATAAGGACTTCTGCTTTGTGTCTACCTTCCAAGGTTTTGTGTGAATGCCTAATTGGCTGAGTCTAAACACAGTGCTGCTGACAAAATAAGTGTCTGCAATGTCATTCCCAAGTTTCCTCTGATTCTAGGGTAGACATAGAAGGGGGTGAGTTTATTGCTGAGTGCCAACCTGTAGTTCTGGGCTCCTTCACAGAGACTAGGTATATAGACATGGATAGAATCATCTTCAAGTAGAACAGTAGACTCCACACTGGAATAAAAGACCACAGAAACACACATCACAATGTAATCTTCATGTAATGTGTATTTTCTAGACAGATGATAGTCAATATCCAATAAAAGTAGACTTTTTTAAGTTACCAGTTAATATCTCCCAACCAGGCCCGACCCTGCTTAGCTTCCGAGATCAGACAAATTCGGGCACGTTCAGGGTGGTATGGCCGTAGACTACCAGATAATATCTCTATTAAACCATTTTCAGACATAATCTTCTGGTACATGTAAGTATTATTTTCTACTAGTATGATCGCTATGTACCAGAATAACTGGGGAACACAATAGTGAAAAATACAAACATACCCACTCTCTCTTGTTCTCTTCTATCCATTATACACAAAGATTGCTCTTGGATCTTTGGCTGTGCCTTCAAGTAGTGTTCTTATATTTGTTACATTGTGGACATGTGGTCTGCCAGAGATAAGCTATTTACTTCATGGCTTCCCTGAGGCAACCCTACTTGAATTATTTTAAACGCACTTTAGACTATACAGGAATTGGCTTTTCTTTGTCTGCAAGACTAACAATTTTAGACAACCAGAGTTTTTCAGAAATCCATTCAGAATACACAGTCAATCCAAAGGCTCCTGTTGCATTAACCCTCACTGTAAACTCCTTGTGAAGTTTGAAAACCATCTTATTCAAGCTTTCACCAACATAGAAACTGTCACAGAGTAGGTATTTAATAAGCATTTGATGAATGAATGAATCCTTGACAGTTGATAGCTATAGCCAGGGCTTGATTATTGGTTGGTTGATCTGTATTTATCATTTTATGTAACATGACTCCAGATATAAAAACACACATGACAAAACACACACACACACACACACACACACACACACACACACGCGCGTGACATAAATCCAAAAAAAAAAAAATGTATGGAATGCATCCTTTCAAATTTTTGCTTTTAGTAACTTTCTATGGTAGGTTAAATTATTTTTTAACTTATTTTTTTCATAACAATATGAATTAGTCCTTTTACTTCTTCAATCCCCATAAATGCTATTGCTACATTGGCAACCACTTTCTATGATAAACTGTAAGCACTGAAACTCAAATTATCAAATCTTTATTTGATAAAGATAAATTATCTGATCTTTAATATGAAGAACCAGGGTGACATTTATTATTTTAGAGTGAATCATCTCCAAGATGAAATTCTCTGGTTTCCTCCTAGATTCTAAGACTTAAACAAATAATTAATTCAATAAAAATGTAAAAAAAAATTACAAATTAAAAAGAACATTTTTCCCTGAATCTGAGTCAGTTTTATAATACAGGTAATAACCTATGATCTGAGACTATTTCACTTCACTAATGTTGATCATTTTTTAAGTAATAACAAAGTAAATAACTTCCCCTACAAGGTGATTTTATTTCCAATTTGACCAGCACTTAGTAAATCTGACCAATCACCAGCTACCCTTAACATGAAAAAATGAAACTATATATTCCATAAAACCTTTGGTTGAATTGTTTAACAAATATATTATTTTACAAATTTATCAACAATAGAAATTGGTCAATGAGAAAAACAATTAAATAGCTATCAACAAATGGAGCAATGCAATCCTTATAAAAATACCAGCAGGAAAGAAATTGCTAAGCTGATTCAAAAACTTATATGGAAATGCCAAGGAAATATATATATATATATATATGTTACTTTAATAATGATGCTATCTTCTGATCTATGGAAATGGTATAATTCTTCAATTAATCTTCTTTAACACCTCTCAGCAATGTTTGGTAGTTTTCAATGTATAAGTATTAATCAATTTTGTCAGATTTGTCACCATTTCATATTTACTGATGCTACTATAATTGTTTTTGTTATTTTCCTTTCTATTGCTAAATGCTTTTACCCTTTTTATAGTAATAATACTAACTTTTTAATATTGATTTTACATCCTCCACATTTACTAAACTCCCTTATTGATTTTAGGAGGTTTTTTTTTTTATAAATTCCATAGAATTTCTAAATAGATGGTTATGTCCTCTTTGAATCCAGTTTTATTTACATTCTTTCTTTTTCTTGTCTTACTGCAGTGGCTGGCACCGTTGTAGACTATTAACTACACATGCTAAAAGCAGATATCTCTGTCTTATTTCTAATTTTAGGGGAAAAGTATTTAATCTTTCATCATTAAGTAGGATGTTAGCTATATGGGTTTTTTAATAGATATCCTTTATCATATTGAGGAAGTTCCTTCCTATTCCTATTTGCTGAGTTGTTGTTTTCTTGCTTTTGTTTTTGCTCAGAAATGATATTGGGTTTTGACAATTACTATTCCTGTGTTTAATGAAATGACAATATTTTATTTTAAAACTTTTTTTTTAGTCTGTTGATATGGTAAATTACATTGATTGATTTTCAAATATGAACACAACCTTTTGTTCCGGGGTTAAATGTTATTTAGTCATGAAGAATTAGACCAAGTACTAAAAGAAAGTGTCTTTCTCTGAAAATGCTGACACCAAAACTGTAATTTTTTTTTTTAATTTAGTAACATCAATGAAATGCTATTGCAATATGGCTATCTTAGTCATTTGGGGCTGCAATAACAAAACACCAGAGATGAGTTGTGTATATACACACAGAAATTTATTGCTCACTCATAGTTTTGGAAGGTAAGAAGTCTAAGATCAAGTCATGAACATATCCAGTATCTGTTAAGAACCTCCATTTGTGGTTCATAGATAGCTCCTCCTCACTGTGTCCTCACATGGCCAATGGGGTAACGGAGTTCTTTGAGATTTCCTTTACAAAGGCACTAATCCACTAGTCTCATTCCTTAGAGCTCCGCCTTTATGACCTAATCATCTCCCAGAGGTCCCCATCCCCAAATGCCATCACACTGGGGATTAGATTTCAACATGTGAGTTTTGGGGGAGACACAAACATTAAGGTTAGAACAGTAACTATGGCAATCCTACAGCTTTAGCTGTAATGTATAATATGAGGTATAATATGACCCAGCCATACAGGCTGGGAGAGAAATCTCACCTCTCTTAATTAACTATGCCCATATTCTCTCCTTTACTAACATATCTACTTTAGGTTTATCTAAGAAGATAAATGAAAATTAAAAGGAAAACAGAAAACTTTTGAAGTTAAAAATAGCTTTCAAATTTTTTTCCATAAAATAATATTTTTCTGATGTTGACAGTAGCCTACTCAGTTAACTCAAAATATAAATGCATAAAATATTTTCTTTCAAAGGAAATTCTTGGCTAAAGAATCTGAATGCCTGGGGCACCTGGGTGGCTCAGTGGGTTAAAGCCTCTGCCTTCGGCTCAGGTCATGATCCCGGGGTCCTGGGATCGAGCCCCGCATCGGGCTCTGTGTTCTGCGGACAGCCTGCTTCCTCCTCTCTCTCTGCCTGCCTCTCTGCCTACTTGTGATCTCTGTCTGTCAAATAAATAAATAAATAAAATCTTTAAAAAAAAAAAAAAAAGAATCTGAATGCCTAGGCTAACTCTGTCGAGTCGACACCACTTAAAAAAAAGCAAACACATTTTTCCTCACTGTCTATGAATAGCATCACCTTTAGAGAGAAAAACTGGCCTATACCTTACACAGAAGCATGTATGAGAGGTTAAAAATAACATATGTGGGATCAGGCAATGTTGCTACTTTTAACCCCCAAATAAATATGGTTTAGCAATACTAATACGGCTTTATACAGGGACTATCTACAGAGAACTAGCTGTTTTAAGATTTAAAGTGATTCCCTTCTGAACAATAGAGAAGATGACAGACAATTTCTTACAGTGGTAAAAAATAGATGACATTCATGTAAATCATGTTATCAAGGCTGCAAGAGAGACTAATAATACTGAGACTAATCTTCTTTACTTTCCCATTGTTTCTTTCCCTGATTATATTTCCTTAAAATGGAAGGGAGCCCTCACCAGTTATGTAAGCCAGCATCTGGTCCTGCATACTACCCTTATCAGGCATCTTCACCAACTTTCCATGATGCCAAATGGTAATGTTAAGTGAACAAGAACTCTCTTCCCTCTTTTCCATTCATTCAGCAGCCTCTGGGGAGCCATGTCTCTCCCAAAAGCCACTTTTAGGGAGGCTATGACCAAATATGCTTATTAGAAAGAGAAAGGGAGACACATATAAGCAGGAAAGGAAATGGTTGTGAGTCATTGAAATATGGTAATAAGTTCTCTCTTCTGTTCATACTTCCTATGTGGGGTTTATTCACTATGAATTGGCAGCCTCAATGCATAAAGTCACCCCACGCCTAAGAAACAATATTATGAATAGAATAGAGGAAAGCCAGATCATTTGGGAGGGTGGACATGATGTTGTTAATCATCCCTCCCTTTTCTGGACTTGGAGGTAAAATTTTAAGTTTGCCTTTTCTTTGAAGTTGATACTGTCTTATTAAGAAAACAACAATCGAGTGTCAACATGGTCCTGTGTCTTTGGGGGAGAAGGGAGAGTGGTTGTGCGGAAAATACATCCTCTTATAGGCACCCTGGCAACAGTTTTGCTTGAAATTAGAAGTTACTCATTAAGGAATTTCTGTTATTTTCTTTGCAATGTGTAGAGGGGTAAAATAAAATTTGGAAGCCTTGATTTGATGCATATATATCTGAGTTTGCTGAAATCACTTGGTAAAGGAGGCTAGAAAATAGAGAGAGCTGAGGAGCTCCCTTGGAAAGAATTTATCCACAAGGGGAAAAGTAACTGGCCTAGGAAGAAGACTGAGCTTATTTGCCAGAGGTGAGAAACTGTTATAAAGTCATGCCTTGCTATGACATAGGGAGTTGCCTCATGTGACCCCAAAGGATTTCTGTCTGAATCCAGTTAGGGAGCAAAGATGCTGTGAGTGAAAAGGAAACAGGCTTCTATTTAAAAATGCTCTTAGGAGCTTTTCCGCTAAGGTCAGGAACATGGCAGGGATGTCCATTATCACCACTGCTATTCAACATAGTACTAGAAGTCCTAGCCTCAGCAATCAGACAACAAAAAGAAATTAAAGGCATCCAAATTGGCAAAGAAGAAGTCAACCTATCACTCTTTGCCGATGATATGATACTATATGTGGAAAACCCAAAAGACTCCACTCCAAAACCGCTAGAACTTGTACAGGAATTCAATAAAGTGTCAGGATATAAAATCAATGCACAGAAATCAGTTGCATTTCTTTACACCAACAACAAGACAGAAGAAAGAGAAATTAAGGAGTCCATCCCATTTGCAACCGCACCCCAAACCATAAGATACCTAGGAATAAACCTAACAAAAGAGGCAAAGAATTTATACTCAGAAAACTAGAAAATACTCATGAAAGAAATTGAGGACGATGCAAAGAAATAGAAAAATGTTCCATGCTCCTGGATTGGAAGAACAAATATTGTGAAAATGTCTATGCTACCTAAAGCTATCTACACATTTAATGCAATGCCTATCAAAATCCCATCCAATTTGTTCAAAGAAATGAAACAAATAATCTTAAAATTTATATGGAACCAGAAAAGACCTCGAATAGCCAAAGGAATATTGAAAAAGAAAGCCAAAGCTGGTGACACCACAATTCCAGACTTCAAGCTCTATTACAAAGCTGTCATCATCAAGACAGTATGGTCCTGGCACAAAAATAAACACATAGATCAATGGAACAGAATAGAGAGCCCAGAAATAGACCCTCAACTCTATGGTCAACTAATCTTCGACAAAGCAGGAAAAAATGTCCAATGGAAAAAAAGACAGCCTCTTCAACAAATGGTATTGGGAAAATTGGACAGCCACATGCAGAAAAATGAAATTGGACCATTTACTTACACCACACGTGAAAATGGACTCAAAATGGATGTAGGACCTCAATGTGAGAAAGGAATCCATCAAAATCCTTAAGGAGAACACAGGCAGCAACCTCTTCGACCTCAGCTGCAGCAACCTCTTCAACCTCAGCTGCAGCAGCTTCTTCCTAGGAACAACACCAAAGGCAAGGGAAGCAAGGGCAAAAATGAACTATTGGGACTTCATCAAAATCAAAAGCTTTTGCACAGCAAAGGAAACAGTTAACAAAACCACAAGACAACTGACAGAATGGGAGAAGATATTTGCAAATGACATATCAGATAAAGGGCTAGTATCTAAAATCTATAGAGAGCTCAGCAAACTCAACACCCAAAGACAAATAATCCAATCAAGAAATGGGCAGAGGACATGAACAGACATTTCTGTAAAGAAGACATCCAGATGGCCAACAGACACATGAAAAAGTGCTCTACATCTCGGGGCATCAGGGAAATACAAATCGAAACCACAATGAGATACCACCTCACACCGGTCAGGATGACTAAAATGAACAAGTCAGGAAATGACAGATGCTGGCAAGGATGCGGAGAAAGGGGAACCCTCCTACACTGTTGGTGGGAATGCAAGCTGGTGCAGCCACTCTGGAAAACAGCATGGAGGTTCCTCAAAAAGTTGAAAATAGAGCTACCTTATGACCCAGCAATTGCACTACTGGGTATATACCCTAAAGATACAAACATAGTGATCCAAAGGGGCACGTGGACCCAAATGTTTATAGCAGCAATGTCCACAATAGCCAAGTTATGGAAAGAACCTAGATGTCCATCAACAGATGAATGGATAAAGAAGAGGTGGTATATATATACAATGGAATACTATGCAGCCATCAAAAGAAATGAAATCTTACCATTTGTGACAACATGGATGGAACTAAAGCGTATTATGCTTAGCGAAATAAGTCAACTGGAGAAAGACAACTATCACATGATCTCCCTGATATGAGGAAGTGGAGATGCAATGGGGGGGGGGTTTAAGGGGGTAAGAAAAGGATAAATGAAACAAGATGGGATCAGGAGGGAGACAAACCAAAAGAGACTCTTAATGTCAAAAAAACTGAGATGGGTGGGAGGGAGGGTGTTGGAAGAGGGTGGTGGGGTTACATTATGTGTTTATAAAAAAATAAAAAATTTTTTTAAAAATGCTCTTAGGCACCATATTGCCAACAGCTACATCAGAGTTATCCTACTGACAGAATGTGGTGGAACCCAGAAAAGAGCATGATACTGGCTGAGGAACTCAGAAAGCCTGGTCCCATGTGAAGCCTCAGAGATGAATGGTAGAGATGGGACAGCTTAAGAATGACCTGAGCAAGATGGATTATTACTTAAATTCATCTATTATAAAAACAGAGAAAGCAGGACCTCTGACTATATATGCAAGGAGGTGGGAGGCATGACAGTGGGCCTCTATGGAAATCCTCCTCTGCTTGCTTCCATTTCCTAGGGAAGATTAGAAATTAGGTAATCATCTGAGAGGGAGTTGTGACACTAGAGGAGTAAGGAGAGATGAGAAGGTATACAATAGCCATTTAGGAGAAAAGGAGAATGAATTTATCAGGAAAACATACATCAGGAAAATGTAGTCTGATTTCTGGGTAGCACTAAGGGCCCATTTGAGGTTAGTAACAATAAAGGTGAGTCAACCTACTAACAGGTTCTGAGTCTGTTTCCACCAACTCTGGGTTCCTTTGTACCCCTACTGATAAAAGTTGAAGAAAAGGGAAGAAGTGGTTCCAGAAGCACATGGAGCTTAGGAACCTCTCTTCACTCTAGTAGGATCGCAGAGGAGGGAATCCTGTTTGCAGACATCCATTCAGCACCTCCAGAATATCATCGCCAGTCTCTGCAATTCTTTGGGTTGGTCTCAATATGACTATTACTTCTCCAGCTCTCACATCCAAGTTTGAAGTAAGGGGAAGGAAAAAAGCACACAGTAAAAATATCAGTTTACTGATAAGGGGAAAGAGAAATAGTTAATGAAAAAAAAATCTCCTGAGAGTCCTTAGATGAAAGAAGTGGACTTCAGGGAAAGAGTGGGAATCTTTGGAGAAAAGCCTCTCTGATACCATGAGTTTCTAAGAATCTCACCCAACACAGGAAAATCTTCCATGGCTCCCTGTTCATTAGCACCTGCTGCCAAGACATATAAGAGAGACAATAATACTCAGGGCCAATAGTCTCAACCAGCAGAGTTATGGGGATTTTTCAGGATGCAATGAAAGATAGCCAGCTAGAACGGCTAACAGGGAAAAAGGCACAAGAGAGGCACTGAGCTTCCCTCCTTCCATGTGGATCACGAATGCTGTGGACACAGAACACGTTAGGTCTAGGTTTTTTCTGGTGTACCTGGGAGCAAGGTGAGTAGGACTTCCGGGGACAGGCTGGTGAAGTGTGCAGTTAGGGGAGGATAAACACTAAGTGCTTGTCATTTTTGTCATGAAGTAGCATCTCACCCACATTTAAGAGTTGCTTGAAAATCTGTGAGCAGTCCCATGGAGAGAAAGAGCAATACCAGAACAGAAAAAAATAAACTCTGATAAATAACTTTATAAAAATTATGGGAAAAAATATAGCAGATACCAAATTTATTCTATTAGGATTGCATGCAACCCCAACTAGATTTTGAGCTGGAAGTGAAGGAATTTAACACACAAAGAAGATAGAGAATCCACTATAACAGCAGTAACACCCTATGCAATAAGGGGGAAATTTGCCATAAACCTACCATTTGGAGAAAATTGAAAAGAACATGAAATCTATGGAAAAGGGGGAACATAGGTAATGAAATAAAAGAATGAGATGAGGAGTAGGATTGTAGACACGCCAAAAAAGAAAAAAGAGAAAAAAAAAGCAAACATGTATTTTTAAAAGGAGTAAATCAAAAGGTGGAATATAACTACATGCTTCATACAAATGCTACATTTAGAGCCCTAGAGAAGGGAAGTCAAAGAATACAAAAATAACGCCTGACAAATGCTGAGAAAAACAAAGCCCAAATTACCACAGGGATGTCAGGTAAGTTCAAACTCAAGTGTTAAATGAGAAAAAAAGTCATTGAAAATGATAAGAGCCGTTCACAATGACAATGTACCACTCAGACATATTAGTGGACAAAAGAAAAAAAAATACCATCGTAAATGTCAAAATAAATTTCAGAATAGTAGGAGACTGTAACTCTCCCATATTAGCCTGTAGCAAATCAAGTAGGAAAAGATTTATGAGAGATATAGAAAATCTGATCATAGAATTATTCTGGCTAATCTAAGTTGAACACAAAGAATATACTTTTTTTTGAAGGATAGGATATAGGGAAACTGAAGGGACTCTATTTTTAGGAAAGCTCCATCTCCACTGTTTTTCTGCTAGGTCCAATTTATTCATGTTCTACATTTCCCTTTGCATCTGAATAAACTGAAGAAGCTATGCTCCCACTCCTAGAGGGAAATAAAGTTAACCTGAATTTTATCCTAGATCCCCCAAACACCTGGTAACATCTACAAAGAACCAGACCCCAAACATGTTCTAGGACATTAGCTTTGAACAAACCTTGGCCAATGCTGACATCAATAGCCCCTACCTTTGCTGATTTATTAAATAACACCTATTATTCACTTGTCACTTGCCTTGGATTGAACCCTACCATGGATTCCTGAAGGAACACATACCCAAGACTCCAATATAAACTCCTAACTTCAAGCAATGACAAGACTTACTCTCCTCCTCCCACGCCCCACCAGTCTCCCAGGCATTCCCTCTGCTATAATCTGTCACTGACACTACTCAGTAATTCTGCTTTCACTTCCTCTGACTCACATTTGATTTCTTTCCTGCAGGAAGACAAGGACCCTCTTGCCTGGTCCCCCAGGATCTATTCTGGGTTCTTTAGAGAAAAAAAATGATCATATGCTGATTCAAAAGAAAGAAGTTACTGAATTCAAAAAGTAGAAATATAACAAATTGTATTCTCAGATACAATGCAATAAAATGATCGAAATATTTTAAGAATCATTAAAAACAAACTAGAATTTAGAAAATAATCTCTGGACATTGGATGGATCAAGAAAAAACACATGAAATGCAGGATTTTTGTGACATATACTAAAAATGACTTATAACTGATAGTCTTAAATCTTTGATAATAAAGAATGAAAATATATAAATTAACTATTAATTTCAAAATCTTAAGGAAAATAACAAAATAATTCCATGGAAAGTAAAAGCAAATTATAAAAAAAAGAAAATTGTAGAAGATACATAAAAAATAAAATAAAAAAGAACTAGAACAGATATGTAAAACTAACATTTTTGTTTCTGAAAATGAAAAAAAAAGTAGAAAATACAATGACCACCAAACAGTCACATGAGGTAAAGAGAGTAAAAACCCAAATATACAAATATACTATATCAAAAATGAGTAATTAATGGGAAATAACTAAATACACAGGGACTAGTAAAGAAATAATAAGAGTCAGGAAAAAAGTTATTAAATTTCCTTACCCACTGATAAGCCCTTGAAACAGGTAGAGTGACATTCCTCTAGGGACTCTCTACCTTAAGGCTTTGCTAAGAGCAAAGGGCAATCCTAGCCTAACTGACCCCTTCCCCCAACCAGGATCCTGTAAATCTACTCGAACAATTCCTTTGGAAACTTCCTTTATCTCTAAACCCTCCAAGATTGTGCTGACAATCATTCTCAAGCATATGTCCCACTGCTATACATCTAAATGGGCTCACAACAAAGGTTTTATTACCAGTAATGAATAACATTTTTCCCAACAATAGCTAGCCCCTCAAGATCCTGGAAACCTTGCTTCCAAAATTCCTTAGAGTCTTATGCCATCCCTGAGCCCCTTCCAACTTACAAGTGTATAATGGACCACTCCTCACAGTCCCAGGGCAGCAGCCTGCCCATGGGCCCTGTCCCATGCTTTAATAAACCACCATTTTGCATTAAAGATGTCTCAAGAATTCTTTCTTGGTCATCAGCTCTGGACCTCACCCCACTGAACCTCACTTTTATATTCTTTTTTTTTTTTAAGATTTTATTTATTTATTTGACAGACAGAGATCACAAGCAGGCAGAGAAGCAGGCAGAGAGAGAGAGAGGAGGAAGCAGGCTCCCCGCTGAGCAGAGAGCCCAATGTGGGGCTCAATCCCAGGACCCTGAGATCATGACCTGAGCCGAAGGCAGAGGCTTAACCCACTGAGCCACCCAGGCACCCCTCACTTTTCTATCCTAAAACTTCATCAGTACCATCCAAATTGTAGTGCAAATAAATTCACCATTTGGATAATGCAAGTTATTTCTAAGAACCAATAGTATTAGAAATCAACTCTAATCAAGCCAATTAGCCTTCCCTTATCAAAAAAAAAAGAAAATCTAAAGCCCCAAATTATTACAGAGATAAACTTTCCTAAATCTTAAAGGAACAAGTTATACTCATACAATTTAAACATCTTAAGTGATAAAAGGAAAAAAAGAAATTTCCCAGTGTTTTATAAAGCCAGAATAACATGGGCACCCAAACCTGAAAAGTAACCACAAACACAGAAACCTAAAGGGAAATTACATTTATGAACACAGAAGCAGCAAATCTGAATAAAATATTAAGAGATAGCCCTCAGCAGTATTTTAGAACTAGATGAACCATGATGAATATGAGTCAATTCTGGGATTTCAAGTAAAATTTATTTTTTAAGAAATTCTTTCATTTAATTCAACACAAAAGCTAATTGTGTGCTCAGAGAAACATGAAAAAAAATTAGGAATAATGAAACTTTTCATGTCTCTCAATTACAAAAGTAATGTATAAAAATCAATAGCCTTCTTCAAGATAAACAAGTACTCTTAGAGTTGTTGGAGAAAAAATGCCTTTAAATTCCTATAGCAGCAGAACATAAAACTTGGCAAAGTAGATGGCCTGGTACACTGCCTAAAGTTCTACTGATTGGAATACCACACCTCTACGGTCTTTTAAGGGCCATCCTTTTACTTATTAATTTTTTATGTTTTATTTATTTGAGAGAGAGAGAGAGCTTGAGAGAGAGCATGAACTGGAGGTGAGGGCGTCAGGAAGAAGCAGAGTTCCCACTGCTGACCAGGGACCCTGATGGGCACTCCATCCCAGGACCCTGAGATCATGACCTGAGCCCAAAGGCAGATGCTAAAATGACTGAGCCACCCAGGTGCTCCAAGGGACGTCCTTTTTTTTTTAATGGACTCTGCCCATTTTTTTTTTTTTTAAGATTTTTATTTATTTGACAGAGAGAGAGAGATCACAAGTAGGCAGAGAGGCAGGCAGAGAGAGAGGAGGAAGCAGGCTTCCCGCCGAGCGGAGAGCCTGATGCAGGGCTCGATCCCAGGACTCTGGGATCATGACCTGAGCTGAAAGCAGAGGCTTTAACCCACTGAGTCACCCAGGTGCCCCAAGGGACGTCCTTTTAAAAACATCTTTTCAAAAATCCACATATAAAATCAGGAATCAGGCAAACATTTCCCTATTAATAACTCCTATTCAACAACATACTGAAAGTTGTACTTAGTGCCAAGTGCAAAAAGGCATCAAGACTGAAAAGTAGTAGTTTATGGAAAAAGTTTGGGTTTGTTTCCAACACTGGAAACAGCTGGGACATACTGAGAATGTCTGCATGAAATGCAAGAAGGCAAAAAGGA
The DNA here is from genome assembly GCA_003697995.1 of Taxidea taxus jeffersonii. Taxonomy (NCBI): domain Eukaryota; kingdom Metazoa; phylum Chordata; class Mammalia; order Carnivora; family Mustelidae; genus Taxidea; species Taxidea taxus. Next base: position 132,764 of record ML103001.1, read on the forward strand.
GAACCTTCCTTTTGAAATGTGGTTCCTATCATCACAAATACATAACTAGTGCTGGAAAATACTCAGTAAGGGTTGGAGGCATTATTAGCAAGCACCTGTGCCTTGCTAGCTGGGACTATAGTCAGGCAAGTGAGGCACTCTCCTCACTTTTTTGTGTCTTTTAGACACAAAAGGACACCAAAAACCTCAGGAAGCAAGATAAAGAATACTAATGCAAAAATTCATGGTAAACAAAATAGCAAGTTTCAATTGAAGGCTAGGTCCAACCACGGACTCAAATGACTCATCTCACTTACCTCACCCCATGGAAACTCCATTGGGTGAGAAGGAACTGGCAATTTTGGAACACAGGGGGAAAGTTCCTGCAGTTAGATTTTGAAGGTGTGAAATGTGATGGCTTGAAGGTGTCCGCCAAGTGCTGCTGGTTCTCTTGATTAGTGGAGGGGCCCACTTGGGAGCTCAGGCCTCTGATGAGAATCGATGCCCAGCTGGTGATGGTATCATGAGGGAGAGTTTTAATGAAACTGTTTTTTCTGGTGATATGTGGGGAAAAAATTTTTTTAAACTAGAAACTGGGGCCAATTACAGTTGTCAGGGTGAAGAAAATTTCCTGGGGAAGAGGAACAGGAACTAACAAAACAAGGGCAAGAGAATCTCTTCTCCTGTCCTCAAATCCCCTCTAGTAATTACAGTTAATAAACTCAGGCTGGGAGGCGTCTGACCAAGTAGAAATACCGCAGATCTAGCATCATGAATCAGAGCATAGAAAGGTGGGTCTGGAGTGGAGAATCACTAATTTAATGACAAACACTCTGAGCTTGACGGTAATCAATGGAAGGTGGCGGAAGGAACAATGGGACACCCAAACTGAGGCCTTCAAAAATATTGCATTTTTCTTCTTATTCTCATGTACTTCTGCCACCTGCCATGACAAGGTGCCCTGGGTTTCAAGAGAATGAGGAGACACATGAAACATGACCTGGACCCAACACACAGTGTGGGACTAGGCTGAATGAATCAGCCAAACTCCATGGCACTCACAGACCTATGAGTAAGGAAAATAAATTTATTTTGGTTATGGACCACTGCGATTTTATGACAGTCTCTTACATCTCAAAAATTAGCTAACATGCTCACCTTCTTATCTGTAAGCTGGGTTTAATGATAACACTTACTTTTCACGCTTAGTGGGACACCTGCTGACATAATGTAATACAAAAGAGGACATGAATTATAGAAACAGAATAAATACCTCACAAAATTCAAGGGAGCCTCATTTAATATATCCCATTAGGGCTTTGGGCCATCTCTTTAATTGCTTCTTTTTTCTTTAAAGTGAAGAGTTCAGTGGTATTAAATATATTCATAATATTGTGCAGTCACCACCACCATCTCCAAAACTCTCTCATCTTGTTAAAATAAAACTCTCTACCCATTAAATGATAAGTCCCTTTTTCCTCTGTGCCCGCAGGCCCTGGCAAGCAATATTCTACTTTCTGTCCCTGTAATTTTGACTACGTCAAGTACCTCATATAAGTGGAGTCATATAGTATTTATCTTTTTGTAGCTGGCTTATTTCACTCAGCATAATGTCTTCAAGTTTCATCCATGTTGTGACATATGTCAGTTTTCTTCCTTTTTATGGCAAAATAATACTCCAGTAATACTGACAAACTATTTTCCACAGCAGCTGCACAATTATACATTCCCATCCACAGAATTGAAATGTTCCCATTATTCCTCATTCTTACCAAAACTTGCCATTTTGTTTTTGATGAACCCATCTTGATGGATGGAAGGTGGCACCTCAATCTAATTTAGATTTGCATTCTCCTAATGATTGTGATATTGAGCATCTTTTCATGTGCTTATTGGCCATTGTATGTCTTCTCTGCAGAAACATCTATTCAAGTCCTTTGCCCACTTTTCACTGCTTCCTCTTGACAGGCAAATGTGAAAGATTCTAGAGTCCATTTAAAAGAGTGAGAAACCCACCTGGATGGGAGTTGGATATTTTATCTTTGCCATACCTTGGATAAATTACATAATCTCTCTCAACATCATCATCTCTTTTCTCAGAAATTTAGTTTTCTGATCTGCAATTAGCATGCAGATATACAAAGCTTTATAGAATCTAAAACAATACACATGGAAGGCATCACTGTACACAACTTCAAAATTTAGACTTCATAACGAAGAATATATTTAAAGAAAAATCTGTGTCTCATTTTAAGCAAATGTAGTTGTGGCTCTCACTCTATTTAACTGAGCATTGGTTCCCAAAGTAGTTTTCTGCTTAAATAAGCCTTTCTTCTTCAGAGCAGAGGCATTTAATAACTTTTTTTGGCAGCTACCTTCTCATTTCCAACATTGACCTCTCCCCCCGACATTTGTGTTATTTTACTCCATTCAGTGTGAGTAGTAATTTCCTGAAGTGTCTTCTTTTCCTGAGATTAGTTTGAATTGGTGCAAATCTGCCACATCTGTGTTCAGTTGTTAATGATGTAAAACAAAGCTCTGAAGTAACAAAAGAATACTTTATATGTGCCACTAAAAACACTTTCTATACTTCACCTTTTGCTCAAAAGTGATGTGAAATAATATTATCCACAAATGAAATGAAGGCTTTCAGCAGTTTAAAGGATGCTTCATGCATATGAATTATGTTCTTTCATTGTTATCCTGGATACTGGTGATTTGAGGCAAATACACAACTTGTTCTTGCATAATCATCCTGTATAGTTTACATAAATGAGTTGATTACATTTTATAGAACTATGTAGTTTTGTTTTGCTTCAACTTAAGCATCACTTAAAGAAGGAAACTCTGTCAACAGCATTATAAGAGGTCTAAACACTACAGTTTCCAGAAAAACACCAAAAAAGGGCACAAAAATATACATATAAATCAGGAACAGGATAGAGAGCTCAGAAACAAACCCACACTTAGATGGTCAATTAATCTACAACGAAGGAGGCAAGAATATACAATGGGGAAATAGCAGTCTCTTCAAGCGGTGCTGGAAAAACTAGACTACTTTCTTTTTTTGTCTTTATTTCCTTCTTTCTCTCTCTCTTTTTCCTGTATAGTTTACATATAGTGTTATATTGGTTTCAAGTATACAGTATAGTGTTTCAACAATTGTGTACATTGAAACTGGCTTACTTTCTTATACCATACACAAAAATAAACTTGAAATAGATTAATGATTTAAATTCAAAACCTGACACCATAAAACTCCTAGAAGAATATATAGGCAGTAATCTCTTATTCATTGGCTTTAGCAACATATTTATGGATATGTCTCCTCAGGCAAGGGAAACAAAAGCTAAAATAAACTATTGGGACTATACCAAAATAAAAAACTTTTGCACAGCAAAGGAAACCATCAATAAAATAAAAAGCCAGCCTACCGAATGAGAGAAGACATTTCCAAATGATGTATCTGAGAAGGAGTTAATGTCCAAAATATATAAAGAACTTTTACAACTCAACACTTTAAAAAAATCCAGTTAAAAAATGGACAGATGACTTGAATGGATATTTTTCCAAATAATACATAGAGGTGGCTGATAGACACACAATAAGATGCTCAGCATCATTAATCATCAAGAAAATGCAAATCAAAACCACCATGAAATATCACCATTTCACAACAAACAGGGATGCAGGGAAGAGGGAGTCCTCATGGTGGGAATGTAAATTGATGCAAACACTGTACTGAACAATATGGAGATACCTCAAAAAATCAAAATTAAAACTATCATGTGATTCAGTAATTCCGCTACTGGATATTTACCTAAAGAAAACAAAAACACTAATTCAAAAAGATGTATGCACCCCTGCATTTACTGCAAAATTATTTACAATAGCCAAGATATGGAAGCAGCCCGAGTGTCCATCAATAGATGAGTGGATGAAGATGTGAGATACATATATGATATATAATGGAATATTACTCAACCATAAAAAAGAATGAGGTCTTGCCATTTACAACATGGATAGATCTAGGGGGGTAAATGCTAAGTGAAATAAGCCAGAGAAAGACAAATACCATATGATTTCACTTAGATGTGGAATCTAAAAATCAAAACAAACAAACAAACAAAAACAGGAACAGACTTATAAATACAGAGAACAAACTAATGGTTGTCAGAGGGAGGGAAGTGTGAGGATTGGCTAAATGGGTGAAGGAGATAAAGAGGTATAAAATTCCAGTTATCGAATAAATTAGTCATGGAGATGAAAAGTACAGTCTAGAGAATAGAGTCGATAATATTAAAATAACATTGAATGGGGACACATAGTAACCATACTTACCATGGTGAGCATTGGATAACCTATAGAATTGTCAAATCATGATGTTGTACACCTGAAACTAATATAACATTGTATGTCAACTGTACTTTCATAATTTAAAAAAAAATGTAATTCCCCAAAGGAGAATTTAAGTGTCAGAGGGCCTATAGTATGTGGCAAAAAGAAATAAAGAAAATCTATGTACATATCTCTATGCCTCATTTTCCTCATCAGTCAAAGGGAAGATAAATGTTAACTAATCGTTGCTAGTGTTTTCTATGCACCAGGCATGTTTCTTGGTGTTTGACATGCACTACTTCATCTAACCCTCCCAGAAACCAAGGAGAGCTCAATAACTTACCCAAGATGACAGCGTTCTCTCTCCCTGCTGCCTTGTCTGAGATACACAGCATCCTGTCTGCTTCTAGGGTTTAGTTCACACAGATCACCTTATTGGCTGTGTTTCTGTCAAAAAGGCCTGTTGGGATCAAGTTATTCTCACTACTCTATCTATGCACATGGAGTAACATACCTCCTGGCCCAAGACCCTGAGAAGTCATGAGGGTACGTGAGGCCCATATGCAGGGCAGGACAGTAAAAACAGTGAAGTGGATAGTCCTAAAAGCAACTCTTAATTTGTTTGGGATTTTCATTTATTTGGCAGGGAGAAAGGATTACAACAGCATACCAGAGGCAAAGAAGTATGGAGTTGAATTATTTTAGGCACAGGTATTACTGTTGTGAGATTATGAAAAAAAGATTAACCCAAGATTTTTACAGATAGAGTCATTACATACCAACAAACTGGAAGCAAAAAGCGAAACAAAACAAAAAACAAAGTTAAGTACAAGTTCTTAGGACTAGGGTCCTGGAAAAGCACTTTTAGAGACAGGAGACAGCTTGATAAGATCAACTCTGCTATTAGCAGGTATGTGTAATGTGTGTATGTGTATATATATTTCTACAAACCGTAATATTTGCTTAATTGAAGTAACCTATTCCCCAACTACACTTAATAGCAATCAAAACAAAACAAACATGATTCTGTTTTCAGGGGTAAATTCTTTATACCGCCGGTCTTCTGATAAAACAAATATAGTGCTTCTAATATAGAAAACCATGTTAACTTTGTACAATGTAAATATATAATTGGGGGTTTGTTTGTGTGAGCTTAATTAATCTTACAATAGTAATGGTCAGAATAAATACTTCTATTTCAGGGAGGATCTTCCTTAGAACAATATGGATATTAGGACAAAAGATTACACCTTATTTTTAATGAGCGATCTATATTGGAAACCCTTGTTTGCTTTATGAAAAGAATAGAAAGAATAAATAAATTTCTTCTGGACCCAAAAACAATCAGAGAAAAGTTAAATATAACAATTTCTCTTAATTAAATTGAAAATAAATAAAGTCTTTAGTTTAACTTTTGTCAAAACTTTCCAAGTATACTGTCATATCATAATGGATTTCTTCTCTCTCCCAGCAAAGCAAAAATGTTATAAATATAGACTAATTGAGAAAAACTTGAGCTAAGGCATAAAAGTGATCATTTTCTTGAAGGCATTGATGCTTCCTCGTGCTTATTCATTGTTTCAAAAAAATGTATCTTCTTTTTAGGTTCAAAGTGCAAAGATAAAAATGTTAATGAAAATAGATGAAAAATTTAACAGTGATTCAAGCAAGGCCCAAATCTGGTAGGCTTTTGTACTGAGAAAAACACATGTATATACAATCATCTTCCTATTTCACTGTTTTGTCTTGGTGATGATGATATATTAAATATGTAACATGGACAGAATTACAGATGCAAAAGTACTTGTTCCTATAAAAATGTAAGGAGAAGCTCTGGGTAATGTAGGTTGGTTTATCCTATGCTTAAAGTTAAGGTAGCAGCTGTTCTCAACTCAGGAGGCAAATGAGCAGCAAAGACTTTCTGAGCCCATCCCCTTCTTCCGAGTCTTTGGCATCCCACAGAATAATCGGAGTAAGTTGTAACACAGATGCATCAGTAGAATGTTTGCCAATGGAAAGATGTGCAGAACATCAAATATATCAGTGTGAAAGTATATTTCCTATCTGCTTACTAACCAGTTGGAGAAATTTATAGAAATCGGTAGAGGAAAAAACCCACATACTTTTAGAGATATGCTTATCTTGGTTTCCAAAAGTGTAGACTGGCACTTTAGGGAAGTTTCTGGAGATGGTGGTTCATGGAGAAAGAACTGATTGCTAGCTCTCTTCCTATTTCTGTGGCCTCTTTTGGAGTTAGGGAAGGACAAAGTACAACAGGTATTCTATCTGAATTGAAAATGTAGGAGGGCGGGGAAAAAAAGATGAATTTAAAAGAAAACCACATTCACATACACAAAAAAAATCTAGGTCTGGAAAGAGACAATTTGGGATAATTGATAATTGGGGTGTCTATTCAGAATCCCTTTACCTGTGGGCTGTGTTTAGGTTGCCTGAGCTGCTGTGTCTAAACTCAAACAGGCTTTCAGACCCTCTCTAGCATTTTTCTTTTAAGTTTGAATTCCTTTGTGTACATAAAGCCTTTGCATCTTGGAAATGGAAGGGAAGCTTTCATGCTTGTTTCTTTAGCAAAGTCAAATTTTAAAGAGCATCATCTCTTGGGGAGAGAATGATTCCATTTCCTAATTGTATTTGCTTGATTAAAATGTTTGGTTTATTTCCTCTCATTCTTGAGAAACACATTTCTGTTCTTTTCTCCAGAGATTATAGAGATAAAAGCAAAGAAAGAAAAACATTTTGCAGAATCTCTCTCTGTGCTGTAACAAATTACCTGAGAGCTGCTTTACAGCAGAAGAGAAATGCTTCTAAGCAAACTGACCAAAGCAGAGGATAGGCTTTCTCCTGCAGGAAGTCTCCAGGGACAGAACATCCTTAGGTCCCTTAATAACTGTCTTCCTATACAACAATCCAGCTAACATCTCTGAACTGTGTTTGAACTCTCTTTTAGCTCAGTTAAACACTTATTTCAAAACTACATTAATGAAAGCTATCGTATAGTTAGGGGTTAAATAATTCCATTGATTTAGCACTAAGCCTATGGGAGGAAAAACCCTTAAGTCTTTATATTTGTGAATTTTCATTTTTATAATTAAATTTCTAAAAAAATGTTGGTCTTAAAATTTTGCAAATAATGATTGTCTTGATTCAATTCTGGACACTGTATTGTCTTGTTGCTTTTTAAACTGTGTTTCAAAGGAACACTCTTCCCTTCACTGGGATATATAACTAATAAACTGTTCAGCGACATGGGACTCCTAATGCTAAGCTACTGGCTACAAGCTCTTGGGTGGTAGGGAGTCAGCGAAAAGAGAAATTTGACAGAAAGAGTGAAATAGAAATAGCAACATGTACTGTGATGTTATAAATACAAAGGACTGTGTGTTCCAGGCAGGTGAGGAGAGGGGGACCACCTAAGCTATAATAGAAACTGACACTGAAATTTACATCCATGATGGGGGAAAATAGAAATATTGAGTGTAGACAACACCCTTTCAGGAAGGTTAATGACTTTTTTCAACCTGGATGGGTAAATGTATTCAGAGCCACAGTATAGAGAAAATGTGTGCTTCACCAGAAAAGTATGCATTGTCTGTAGCTCACCCTTCTGCTCTTTATGACCGTGATTCTATGGGAGCTATTTTGCACCTTTGTAAATTATCAATAGCTGGTAACGATGCAAAAATAATTCTTTTCTACTGGTATGAAAATTCTCTTCTTTCCAACAGAGGTTCAGTGCATTTTCCCTTCTAGTTTTGTCTTCATTTATGTATTCTTTCTCTTCAACATTCCTATACTCTAAATAAATTCATACTTTTTGGACTTTTCCTTGGAACTGGTTCTAACACCGTATTAAAGATGTCCTCCTTAATGAGTTAAAGAAAATCTTTAACTTGTGTTCATTAATCTGTACAAGATGTGTACAAGAGTCATGATTTTACCCTCTTTTGAAAATAATCTTTTGGGACGCCTGGGTGGCTCAGTTGGTTAAGCAGCGGCCTTCAGCTCAGGTCATGATCCCAGCGTCCTGGGATCGAGTCCCACATCGGGCTCCTTGCTCGGCAGGGAGCCTGCTTCTCCCTCTGCCTCTGCCTGCCTCTCTGTCTGCCTGTGCTCGCTCTCTATCTCTCTAACAAATAAATAAATAAAATCTTAAAAAAAAATAATCTTTCAACACAAAATGTAGAGGTATTTACTTTGACAAAATTTAAGCAAAACAGTTTCATTTAAATGTGGATTCCTCCCATGAGTGCTCTTTTGGCTTTAGAACACTTACTATATACCCTGTCCTTTGCAATTATTTGCATGCTTGACTACTGCCCTCAACCAGGATTGTGTAGTAGACATTTTTTAGTTGCCTGCTTAACTCCAGGATCACCCTTCCCTCCCTCTTTGTCTATAACACCCAGATTTCCTTTAAGAACCTGCATTCCTCCATTGTGTAATGCCCATGATATGTGGCTAGGATGGCCCCCATTCAGGACTTCAGGTGTGAGCCCTGATTGGTCTAAGACAAATAGTACATTCCCATCCTCTTGGTCATTAGTAGTTCATTCATGGATGGGTAAATGAACCAAAATTAGCTTTTAAAAGCAAAACTCAGGTCTTCATTCAATGTCTGAAGAGAAAACAAAAACAGATAAACAGAAACAGTCCCCAGAGTCTTGCTGACTTTGCTGTGTCACTGGCTTTTCTTCTTGGCTTTGCAATCATGAGTCAACAAAACTTCCTTATTTTTTTAGACAGTTTGAATTGGTTTCTATTTATAGAAATAATGTTTTATTTATAGAAATAATGTTTCCTATATTAATCAAGTTGTGAGATTTCTGAGATTAGAACCTCTGATTTTCTTTTTTTATTTATTTATTGTTTTAGAGCCTCTGATTTTCTTAATGCCTCCTATAGCATAAGATGTCTCACAAGGAGGCACTCAAAAATGCTTTTGAATTGTATCATTCTTTTTTCCCCAAAATCCTTAAAACAAAGACTTGAAAGAAAAAATAGATTCACTTTTCCCTTTTTTTTTTTTTTTTTTTTTGCTTTTTCCAATTTTTGCACTCTGTTCCATTCCAGGTATCTTTTTAATATTTTAAAGCCCATTTATTATCCCTTACCTGTATCGCATTTCTCATTTGTAGTCATACTTGCTCCATTCATGGTGTATAAAGTATCTTTTCATCCCTTTGGCTCTTATTCCAAGCATTGTGGTTTTTACTATTTAAAAAAGTATTTTTGCTGTTTCCAGTTGAATTGTGAAATCTTGTCCTAACTGCCAGTGTTCTTCTAGAGTGCAATACAGCCCAGAAGCAGTCAATGGAAAACAGCCGAACCGACCTAACCCATTTATCACTTCATTGATGACTCATGTGATCCCTAATTTCTTTTTCAAAGGTAAACTATCTCATTAGATTTAATGTCAGTAGAATATATCTAACTTGATCTTCATCAACCAGTGTTTTAGAAGAAAAGAGCATTCTCAAAATCATCTATCTGAAATGAAGCTTCACAATTGTACAATTGGGTAAATTAGAAGGGCGGTCTTGAGGGCCAGTTAAAAATATCTGTTGAACAAAACATTTGCATATCTGTTGATTGTGATATTCATGTATTTTGTCAAATTGAAATACCTGCATTGTTTATAGTAGCAAAACCATGGGGAACGAAAATAACACTGAAATTTCTACAAAAGGAAGATGCATTAATATATTATACCAGACACTGACTATAAAAAGGGACAATGGCCAGACCATATATGACAATAGAACTCTGACCCAAGCAGGAACCTTAGCAGCAAACAGCCCAGAATGGTCACAATTTAGTGACTGCCAGCTTCCTTATTTTTTGTCCATGCTTGCAACACAGGACCAACCAGAGAAAGCCAAATATGCTCCCAAACCAATCACACCATCCTTCTAGTTAATCGGGGCTTCAGCTTCTCCAGGTGTACAACCTCCCATCAGAGTGTTCGTGAAGTCTTCCTATTTTGTCACTCTAAAACTCTCCCACTCCCCGGCCCCTCCTTGAGCCTCTGCCAAATACAAGCAACAGGGGCTAACTCTCTTGCTCTCGAAAGCTCTGAAGAGATTCTGTTCTCATTTGTCCTAAATAGAATTCATTTGCCCCATGACAGCAAACCAAGATTTAACTGCAGTGTCATTCTTTCCCAGAAGTGTTACCTTTAAACAGTCAATCTGAATTTCCTGATCAGTGTTAGTGAGGTCATCTGCATAATAAGACCCCCTCCCATTCCCATCCTTCCAAAAAGAAGATGACCAGACCTGAAAACAATCTTTCTTTTTGCTAACAACCTCTTTGACCCATCCTCCTCGTGCCTACAAAAAACTGTCGCTTTGTACAGCTCCCCTGAGCACCCCTTGTTCATTTACGAGAAAGGATGCCGCCCCCCTATTCATGAATCATTGAATAAACCCAATTAGATCTTCAATTTTTTTCAGTTAAATTTTTATTCTTTAAAAGACAACAGAGGCAGTTTGTTTTCTAAAACTGAAAAAAAATCAGGAGACATAAGGAGCAAACTCTTCAGGATAAGTCTTTCCAAAACCAGGAGCTTCCAAATGAGACATTTTTGAAACAAGTTAGACAGTGTTGTTTTAAATTACATTGTTGCCCTTTGTTCCTACATTTCAGTGGAGAGAACCCACAAAGCACTGTTTGCCAGTGGATAGCTTCTCTGTGAGAGGACAAGCAATACCAGAAAGACCCTTGGGAGCTTCCTTCAAATAAAATATCATATGCCCAAAACAAAACAGCATCAAGCCACTTCTCTAAGAGTTTGTGATTTTATTGGCTTTTCTTAGAGATTTCCTTAAAATTGAGCCCTTTCTTTTAGGAAGTAAAATTCAGATCATTTTTATTTCATAGTGAGCAGAGAGCTGGCAAACAGACCATTGACTTGGCACACTATTTCCTAGCATATGCCCTCTTAAACAATAAGACGGTCCAATTTTGGAGATAGTATGTGCCCTTTGTGGCTTGGAGTTCAGATGAGGGTGAAGGTAAGCAAATCTCCGTCTTGGCTTATGAAGAGACAATGACTGGCATTGCAGGCAGAATGGAAGATCAGAGTAACTGGATGGTTTTATTTGGTTTTATTCTCTGATTCTTTTGAAAACAACAAAAGGTTTTCTCGGGTATCTGCCATAGCCAGCTCCTCTCAGTCCATGAAGACAAATCATCCCAAAGATAATATTTTGTATAAATCACAGTGAGAAATATTTTAAACAAATGCTCAAAGCAGTACATACATATTGATGAAGAATCATCAAGAAGCTAGGAAGCACCTAGAAAACTTTGCCCTGAAAATGACAGAAGCAGAGGCCAGAGCAGCTCCTCTGGGCCTGGAGGTTTCGAGGGCTAGAGAGAGGACTGAGGGAGAAGACAGAAAAGGCTGGAAGCAACAAATTGCAGGTCCAAGTTTTTAAAGCTCAGTTCAAAGTTCTTAAAGCTCAGTTTATGGATTCATCCTGGTGGCAAAAAGTAGACAGGTACTACACAAAATTCAAAATCGGAAATGGCAAATGTTTTGTTCTCTGAATCACTTTATTTTCTGAATTGTATAATTTATATGCAAACAAAGAGGAATCGATAAAATGTTTTTTTTTTTTTTTCAGGCAAGACGTGATCTTTAGAAAACTTGCCATAAGCCAGCCAGATTGTTGGAATTAATTGCAGACTTGGCAGTTTGGTCAGAACCTCAAACACCACACTGACATTTGGGAAGGATGTGTACCTCTTCAAAGATATAAACCTGAATCTCCCTCGATGTTACCTGTCAGTGGAGTTTGAGGCAACAAAACAAGCCACTGGGTGCCTTTCATCTTATTGAAAGATCAGGAAAATTATCATCTTCACCTGTAGGAATTAATAAGGAAAAAAAATTAAAATTCTTTGGAGAATGCTACTATACCAGTGAATCCTGAAGAGTTCCAAAGGAATTGCAAGGTTTGCTGAAAAATTTCTAGAGCTTATAGCATAAAAAATGTTGTGACAAATATATTTAATGACTCGCAACACCCAAGACCTCTGGCTATGACTCACCACATGAAGTGTCATAAAACAATTTTGGAGGGTTTCAGCATTTTAAAAAAAATTGAAAACTGTTCTTATCATTTGGGTCTTTATTTAAAAAAAATTGAGATGTTGTACCTTTAATATTATTTACACTGTGATCCTTGAGTGTGAGAGTAGGGGAAAATGAGAGAATGAATGAGAGAGAAAGAAGGACACATTGCTGGCTAACTTTTTCATCTGATGGAAGTCTTCCTTTTTTTCCTCTTCTGACCTTTCTTTCCTTTAGGACATGAAATTTCAAACAAAAACAAAAAGTCTTGTTCTCTTTTCCTAACCTACTGAAGACAAAATTTGTTTCCTTTACAGAGTGTCTCATAAGGAAATACAAGCTAACCTAGCAATGGTTTGGAACAATTGACTCACCATTTTGAAAAATATATTAGATGCCTACCTTACCAAAAAAAATGCCCTTTGATCTGAAGGGAAAGATCTGTAAAGTTGGAATCTGCCTAAGTATAGTGACAAGGGAGTTTCATCTCAGATAGAAGCATGGTTAAGCAGTGTTATCTAAGGCCAAGAATGCATACAGAAGAAAAACAAGCACAGAAATAGAAATACACTCAGAACACCTTTTTCCCCTCTCAAAGTACATAGAAAATCACATTCACAACTATTTATTGAAATACACTCTGTTTTCCCCAACAGTTAATACCAAATAAAACTAACAGCGGGGAAAACTAGAAAAGTTTTAATAAAGTGGAAATATGACAATAGCATGGATTACAATAATATTTTGTTTTCACAAATAAATGACGTATTAGTCTCTAGATGCCACAAACTAAGTACCTTAGGGGTATTTAGCTGGCTTAGTTGGTAGAGCATGCAACTCTTGACCTCAGGGTTGTGAGTTCAAGCCCCACATTGTGTGTAGGGGTTGCCTTAAAAAAAAAAAAAAAAAAAAACAGGTAAGTAGCTTAAACAACAGGAAGTTATTATCTCACAGTTCTTCATACTACAAGTCCAAGATCAATGTATCAGCAGTGTTGATTTCTTCTGAAAGCTATGGGGAGAAGCTGTTCAATGCCTCTCCTTAGTTTCTGGTGGTTTGCTCTTAATCTTTGGCATTCCTCAAACTATAGACACAGTATTCCAGTCTCTGCCTCTATGTTCACATGCCGTTCTCCCAAGGTGGATTCCTGTCTCTGTTGGAATTTCTCCTTTAATAAAGACACCAGATGTACTATCTTAGAGCTCACCTTAATGGCTGTACCTTAACTTGATTGTCTGCAAAGATCCTATTTTCTTTTTTTTAAAGATTTTATTTATTTATTTGACAGAGTGAGATCACAAGTAGGTAGAGGCAGGCAGAAGGCAGAGAGAGAGAGAGGAGGAAGCAGGCTCCCTGCCAAGCAGAGAGCCCGATGTGGGACTCGATCCCAGGACCCTGAGATCATGACCTGAGCTGAAGGCAGAGGCTTAACCCACTGAGCCACCCAGGCACCCTGCAAAGACCCTATTTTCAAACAAGTACATTCACAGGTACTGAAAGTTAGGACTTTAACATCTTTTGGGAAACATAATTCAACCAAGATATAGTATTGCTTATTCATAGTGACTCACTCTAAGAGTGATTGATATTAGATTGATTAATAATTAATTGATTGTTAATCATTAATTCATCTTTCAGCAGACCTTCAGGTGGTCAGGGAAAGAACCTTGAATAAGAAGAAGACTTTACTGATGGATAGAATACCCTTTCAATGATGAATAGAAACCCTTTCAATATTTGATTATTGGGGAGGCATGTATATTTCTTTGGGCTTACCAGCAGAACTGTAAGTTTTTCTTCTTCGGTCAGGGGTATCAGAGAGGATCATGAGCTCTTAGAAACCAGAAGCTATGGCACAGATATTAAGTATGCTGTAGAGCTTAATGTGTTCAACAGAGCACGGGGAAGCTAGTACAGCTTAGAAAATGATTGAGTTGATGAGTTGTTTACACTGCATAATAAAAACTGCAGAAAGAGGCACAAAAACTTTTATTTCCAGGGTTCTACTTTTTTAGACTTTTGGGGGGGAAAAAAAATCTATGTTCTTTTGTTGTTTCAGTTCTTTCTCCAAGAAGGAAATACTGAACATTTTACAAACTAGGGATGAATCACAAGTGAGTTTTTGCCCAGAGGCCTCTCTGTCTTCCTACAGCTGAAATAGACTATTGTCACCATTCTCCGACAGGAATCTATCCTCAGGTTTTGTCTAGGGCAGTGGTTCTCCAAGTGTGGACCCTTTGCAGCAGCATCCGTATCGCCTGGAAACTGGTTAGAAATGCAGATTCATTCTTGGGTTCTGTCCAAGACCTGGTAAATCAGAAACTCTGGGCATGAGGTTCAGCTATCTGTATTTCAACAAGCCTCTGGGACATTTTTGAAACCCCTTCAAATTTGAGAACCACTGGTGTTCACTAAAGCGAATGCCTTGCCAGTCCATACAATTTGAACAAAAACTGTTGGATTTTTTTCTTTTTTGTCATCATCAGTGTTTAGGGCTTACTTTAAACATATGTTTGTTGTTATCAGCTACTGTTGCACTCCTGAAATACCTCTTTGTTAATAAAACTTTAAGAGCCTCATGCTCTACCGACTGAGCTAGCCGGGCGCTTGTTAATAAAACTTTAGAATTTTTTTTCTGATTTAAAAATCAGTAAGTGCCAGGATATTTCAGTGTCACAAGTTCAAACTCACTCTGGGGGGAGAGAACACGTTCAATTGCAGCCGTCGCTGAGACGATTTCAGACACGGCATCTGTCTTCTTCATCTGATTCAGATTAGATAAACCTCACAGGATCTGAGAATCAGATTGCTCTGAGTGTCTTGTTTTAAATGGTTTCTTGACCCAAATGCCATCCCAGACCTGCTGAATCACAATCTTGTCTTCTAGAGCCACGAGTAGGCCAGCTCAAAAACATCCGTAGACGATTCTATTGGACACATGTCATGAACTATATAACGGGCCTCACAAATTCTCTCCTCGACATCCTTTGAGGAGCGATTAGTTTTAACATGAAGACATCTGTTGTACCATCGCCCCTTGAGGGAGTAATTAACTCCCTGGTTTATTAATACTGGTTTATTCACGTCAGAAAGAATAAGGCCGGGCGAGAGAGGCGGTCCCAGCTGGAGGCACTGGAAAGGAGCCTACCCTAGAGGGAAAGATGCAGCGTTTCGACGTTTTGGCCACATCTGGAGAAGTAAAATCTCCAATTTACCAAGCACCAATCATATGCCAGAGGCTCAACTGAGATCAACTACAGATTCTCTGTCTCCAGTGTTTTCTTCCCACAAGGCTAAAAGATTGTCATCTTTTAGACAAGGAAACTGAAAAAGAAAGTGATTTGCACGACACTATGAAGCCAGTGAGCACAAGAGGTGAGTTTGGAGTCAGATGTCTTTTGCCTTCTACTCCTTCTGTACGGCTGCCATTCAAGGAAGGCGCAGGCACTGGGCATGTGATCCAGATTTGCAGAGCATTCTAACTAGACACCTTGACAAGATGGCAACAGGAAATCCAGAGGCGACCGAGCAGCTGGCATCGGTGATGCAGGTCAAAGGTATAACAAGTCAGATGCAACTGAAACACCCAACAGTAGAAGGATAAAGGGAAATAAACACGCGTTAATATTCATTGAACTTTGGCTCTGTTCCAAATTCTTTACCTGTTTTAATTTATTTAATCATTGTAACAAACCTATGAGATAAAGATCATTGTTCTCACAATTTTACAGAGTGGTTACATAACTTGTCAACGGTCACTCAGGCAGTCTGGTTCCGGAAGATACTCTTAATTGTTATGAAAATTAGGATGTATCAAAATGGTGGTTTTACTACATGGTCAGTAAACTTATAAACATGTAGACTCAACCAACAAATGTGTATGGAAAAAATTATATGCCTGTTCAAAAATAACGAATAATTAGATTGTTCAGTTACATGCTCTAATAAGAACAAAACATTTAACATATATTTTATGCACTATATGCAAAGGGCAGTTTTTCACTGGGCTAACTGAACTGTCTTGCTATGTAACAAACTGACCAAAGTTTGGGAGCTTTTAAGAAGAAACATTTATAACCACATAGTTTCTGTGGATCCAGAATCTTGACGTGACTCACCTGGTTTCTCTGGCTCAGGGTTTCTGATGGGCAGCAGTCCAGGTGTTGTCCAGGATTTCAGTCACCTCAAGGCTCAACTGATGTGACACACAGAGAAACACACACCTTGTGATATGCCATTGAAAAATGCATAAGCTGAATCCAACCATGAAACATCAGGCAAGCCAAATTTGAGGAACATGATACAAAATTACTTGACACTTAGAACTGTCAAGATCAAAAAAGAAAAAGAAAGGCTGAAGAATTATTCCAGATCAAAAGACTCGGGAAGATTACAACCACCTATGATTCATGATTGATGCTGCACTAGGAAAAAGCAAACTGGAATAACAAAGCTGACTATTGGATCAGTTGAATAATGCCTGATGTTTCAAAATCTTACATGGCTGAAAGATCTACTTAAAGTACAAGATAAATCGATATACTTTAATGTAACCTAGTTCAGTGATAGGCTTTTGGATTTCAAATTGAAATTCATCTTTAGGGAACCACTACTTATTGAGATTTGGTGTATATATCTGAAATTATCTGAAAAAGTTGTTGAAGTGCAACTCCCGGGCACCTGGGTGGCTCAGTCAGTTAAGTGTCTGCCTTCAGCTCTGGTCATGATCCCAGGGTCCTGGGTCCTGCACCGGGTTCCTTGCTCAGTGGGAAGCCTGCTTCTTCCTCTGCCTGCCACTCTCCTGCTTGTGCTCTCTCTCTTCCCCACCCTGTTTAAATAAGTAAAGAAAATCTTTTAAAAAAAGGTATAAGCTCCCTCTTCCAAACATATCTATATATATTTATATTTATGTATATGTATAGGTATATGTGTGTGTGTGTGTGTGTATATATATATATATATATATATATATATATAAAATACAGTGAGATTTTCTTCATATTCTTCAACAAAACAACATATCCCAAAAGATGGAAAGCAGAAGCAAATGTAAGAATTCAGCTGTCTTCTATTAAGCCAGTTATTGAAGAAATTTATAAATCAAATTTATAAATCAATACCACTCTTCTTAGTAGTTTTTCCTTTAGAAAATGCTTTTAATTTAAAATATGTCACTTAGGGGTGCCTGGGTGGCTCAGTGGGTTAAAGCCTCTGCCTTCGGCTCAGGTCATGATCCCAGGGTCCTGGGATCAAGCCTCACATCGGGCTCATTGCTTGGCAGGGAGCCTGCTTCCTCCTCTCTCTCTGCCTGTCTCTCTGCCTACTTGTGATCTCTCTCTGTCAAATAAATAAATAAAATCTTTTTAAAAAATTAAAAAAATAAAATATGTCACTTATATTAATAGGTAATGAGGTTATCTTGCTATTTAAATAAAGTAATAATTATTTTTAAGTTTCTCAGTTGTAATTTCTAATACGATAAACAGCGATAGATACAATCCACTGGACGAAACTCTTTAACATCCTCAGTAATCTTTCAGAGTATAAAGTTATCCTGAAACTAACAAGATTCATTGATTTTGTTGGTATGGTCATCTGATTCAATTTGGAGTAATTTTTTTATCTCAACTAGCATAGCTGGTTCTGAAGTTTCACTGTCTTTTTCCATAGACTGAAAGGGAAATGACAGCAACAGAAGATTTGCTAGTTCATGAAGTTTTTTGTTGATAAAAGGTAAAAATGTATAATTGCAGCCTGAAGCAACTCACCAGCATGGCAAAATTTGGATGAGTACTCAACATTGTAAGATAAAAAAATAAAACACTAGGTAGAAAGAATTAAGATTAAAGGATCCCTAAGCAAAAAATAAATAATAAATAAAAGGCTCCTTATTTTTCTTATCACAGAATTCCATAAATTAGAATTAGAAGTATGAAAAACATGATTTAGTCAAATAAGGAAAATACACCTTTTTTAAAAGATTGTATTTATTTGGGAGAGGGATAGTGAGGGAGAAAGAGTACAAGAAGAGGGAGGAGGCAGAGGGAGAGGGAAAAGCAGACTTCCCACTGAGCAGGGAGCCCAGTGCTTGGGACTGATCCCAGGACCCCAGGATCACAACCTGAGCCAAAGACAGAGGCTTAACTGACAGAGCCACCCAGGTACCCTGAAAAAATTTACCTTTTATTTAAGAAATGAAGATGTACGGAATAAACTTGAGAGAACTTTAACACCTCTAAAAATCTCACCATCAAATACACTGAATGTTTGGTAGTTAGGCTAAGGCCATTGTCAGAGGTCACATGCATGTGTCTGACCTCACATTTCCAGTGGATTGTATCTGTCGCTACTTATTGTATTAGAAATTACAACTGAGAAACTTAAAAATATGTATTACAAACACATTTCTTTTTCTCTCATAGTATATACCAAGGGGAGCATTTCTTGATGGTGGATCACCACCGTCCAGGGCAGTTTTTTAAGAATCCAAATCCTTTTCACTTTGTCATTATTTGGTGCACAAAGCTTTCTTACAATAGTTGAATAACAGCCCATCAGACAGCCTCAGAACTTTTTACTCTGTAGTAACCATTGATGTAAGGATGCCATCTACCTAGCAGAATCTGCTGACACTGTTCAGTGTCATTTCATCCCTTCTTCTATAAATGGATTCTGTGTCCAAATCCTAAATTATTCTCTTATATTTTTTCTATCCTCCTGAAATTATTCAAACTCCTATAAAATTTTCTCTTTAGTATGGTCGATTAAATAGTTAAAAGGCCTGTCTATTTTATACATGAAAATCATCTGACTTTGTTAGATTTCAGTTTCCAAGATCATCCCAGTGAGCCTAATAAAAGAATTGTAGGACTAATTCTTTTCTGAAAGTGAAATAACAGACTGAGGAGCAATTGGCCTTTTAAAAGAATCACTTAAACATTTAAAATGAAATCTTTATATGTCTCTATTTTCTTCCTCTGATTTTCCAGAATCTCCTCTATCTGCCTCTAACATCATTGTCCCAGTGCTCTACTGCACAGTTTCCAAAGTCCTTTTGCCAAAGTTCACAGCACCCTTTGTGTTATAGAGTTAGGAAATAAGCAACAGCAAGAGGAGCATCTCACCAGCAGCTAAAGGTCAATATAAGAGAAAAGAAGAGACAACTGGTGATCTCAGACTATAAAATTAATGGAGGTGCAGGGAGACTAAATTAAGATAGGGAACAGAGCAGGATGGTGTAGGCAGATGCTGCTGACAGGCATCCCAGGAAGTGGCAGGAATCATTACCACTCACCATCTTCACACCTTCTCCTCTTCCTAGGAGGAAGGGGTAGACCTATGCTCCTCCAAGTGTGGTGTTTGGACAGGCACTGCTCTATAAACTCTATAATTTGTGTTGCTAAAACCAGACTACGAATCAACTACATCACTAAGGACACAGTTAAGTTCAGCTAACATTTTTTTTTCCCCTGAAAAACTTTCTCAATGAAGGAAGTAATGTGCTGATTTATATTCTCATTTAAATCTCAAGGATTTAGTGGGCAACATTGTGGTAGACAGTGCTCTCTGAACCTCCTTAGACCTTGCTGGGGACATGTGACCAGCTCTCACTGCTGCAAGGTGAGCAGAAGTACTATGAGTCAGCTCCCACCCAGAATGTTTGTATTGTGTTGTGCCACCAGGATCTCCCTCTTCAGGACAGAAGCTCTCAACTCAGGGCGCCTGGGTGGCTCAGTTGGTTGAGCAGCTGCCTTCAGCTCAGGTCATGATCCCGGAGTCCAGGGATTGAGACCCACATCAGGCTCCCAGCTCCTCGGGGAGTCTGCTTCTCCCTCTGACCTTTTAGCCTCTCATGCTCTCTCTCACTATCTCTCTCTCAAATTAAAAAAAAAAAAAAAGAAGCTCTCAACTCCACTACTGCTGTCTGTGTTACAGCTCAATGCTCACAGCCTCTCCCAGTGACATCTCTTGGCTGAAGAGAGCTGTATTTTCCACAAGGGCTGTATGTACTTCTTGGGGATGGCTGCATTCAGTGACATCACTGTGTGGGTATAAAGTCATGGCTTCTTACCCTAAATTCTGCACAACTCTGAGCTCCAGAGCTCCATGTGGGTCAGCAGATGCCTTTGTTTTGACTGCATTACAGCTCAAGTCTTCTTTCTGCCAAGTTATGCTTCCTTCATTCCAGGGGCACTCCCCTGGAACCTTCTTGAACACAGACCTTCTTCATCTCAGAAGGTTCTTCCTAAGGAATCCACCCAATAAAAAGCAGATCTGATTTCCTCTCTTCCTCTTCTCTGGGCTGACAGTCTTATTTGCTGGAGACCCTAGAAGTGGAAGAGTCACATAATGAATCATTGGTCCCTAAGGGATTCCCTGGTACCTGAGCCTACCCACCAGCTAACCAACTAATATTGGATGGGGATACAACAAGATTTTCCCTGTTTGTTTGGAAAGCAACTGAGATTTATGGTTACATATTGAAATAGTCAATGAACAAAGACTAATATAGAACATAGATTATGGATTTATTAGCAGCCAAATATTGAATAGATATTCCCCCACCTCAAAACTGGAGTGTTTTCCCTGTGTTCTTTTTGCCAGCCAATGGGGACTACTGGTAAAAGGAGTCTTTACTTGGTTTTTCTTTC
Organism: Taxidea taxus jeffersonii; assembly: GCA_003697995.1. Lineage (NCBI taxonomy): Eukaryota > Metazoa > Chordata > Mammalia > Carnivora > Mustelidae > Taxidea > Taxidea taxus. The sequence continues at coordinate 153,827 of ML103001.1, forward strand.
TTTTTTTTTTTTTTAAGGATTTTTTTTATTTATTTAACAGACAGAGATCACAAATAGGCAGAGAGAAAGGAGGAAACAGGCTCCCTGCTGAGCAGAAAGCCTGATGCGGGGCTTGGTCCCAGGACCCTGGGATCATGACCTGAGCCAAAGGCAGAGGTTTTAACCCACTGAGCCACCCAGGCGCCCCTTTACTTGGTTTTTCAAGTGATCTTGCCTTTCCATCTTTATCGTTAGCTTTACAGTTGCATGACAGTAATTCTTGAAAATACTATCTAGATTTCTTAAAGAAATACAAGCAAACAAAAAAACAAATCTTCCCTTTGGAAATTTTGAAGTAATTAAATGAATTTTTTTGTTTTAAGATTTTCACTTATTTATTTGACAAAGAAAGAGAGCATGCACAAGCAGGGGGAGTGGCAGAGGGATAGGGAGAAGCAGACTCCCTGCTGAGGAGGGAGCCCGATGTGGGGCTCAATTCCAGGGCCCTGGGATCATGACCTGAGGTGAAGACAGATGCTTAACTGACTGAGCCACCCAGGCGCCCCAATTATATGAATTCTTAATGGAATAGCTGATATATAAATCATACACAAAAATGGTACACTCAGACTCAACCTTAAATTTGAAAGTAACTATAAACCTGTTACAGTCTAGGTAGGTAAGACAAGTTGAAATACAACTAAACTATGCTAATATCCAAAAATATTGCTTTTCTGTTAAAATGGTGACTTGGGTAAATGATTCTCTACCACTGAAAAGGAGCCAAAGATATGGTTCTTTGCACATCAGACAAGATAAATAAAAGTAGACTAAGATTTTTTTTAAAAAATGGAAAAGAAAAAAGATACCTCTATGCTATAGCCAAAGAGTACAGATTTAAATACTGTATGTGCTTTTTGTTGACTCATTAAATGATGGTGCTAAGGTACACCCTAAGGAGTAATTAAACTTTGTCAAGAGTTGTGAATAGTTTAGATGTACAATTTTATGTACATGGATAGAAGACATGAGACTCCTGGGTTAGAGACAAAATACAGTTTACTACTCAGAGCAATAATGGAAGTCAACTTATCAGCGCTTTGTTGCAGTAATTCCTTGAGCTTAATTCCCACAAAGCAAAACGAAGAGGGCCAGACAGTACCTGCACACATGATAGATTGCATTACAGGAAAGGAACCCAGAGTTTAGGGAATTCTGAATGGGTGATAAGCTATCTCTGTCATCCAAGAAACTATCTCTATCATCCAGGGTGTGGACTATATGAATATCCTTGAAAGATAATCTAGAACAGAGGGCGGTCAGCGCAACTGCTTAGAAACTATACAGAAACCTGGGAGACCTGTGGAGAATTATCTCCTAAAAACCCTATGAAAAAACCTTTTCTATGTTTGCACATTACACAACAACATAAAAACATAAAACTAATGTTTTATATAATTAGTGTTTTTGCATGCTTATGTAAAAAAATATACAGAAAAGTGTGAAGAATAAAATGTCAGTTTTATTTTTATACTGTATTTAACATCAGCTAGAACCATCCTTTGATTTTAAAATATCTCGAGACTTTTTAGAGAATAGAATATATTCCTAGAGAGCTATGAAGATTTGCAAGTCTTTTCAAAATTCCCTTTAATTTCTTTCTATGCTATAGAAAGAAATTAAAGTGTGTAGCCTGTGTGTATAGTCTGTGTGTAGCCTACCTATGTATAGAATATTTACCCTTCTGTTTTCTATCCCTTTGTTACTGATTGATTCAACCACATTTTTGTGTTTTGTGGCTGGAGGAGGATTTCAACTATCATAATGAATAACTAATTGGGCAATTTTACTGTCTTCCTGCTATCACTTTTCCCCCTGATGCATCCCTGAGGTCACAGTGATTGTTTAATGGACCAGAAAACATCTGATGGTAACACAGGACCTCTGGACTCCTGAATTCCTGTGAACGCATCTGAAGGTTCTTCCATTTGGCTTCCACTGTGGAACTACCACTCTGTGAGATTAATAGGCTGACCTATTTGAGGCCACTAATGAGCTCTTCTTCTCTCTTGAAAGAATATTTTATCCAATTCCTACACATACATAGTATAACATTAAGAAGGTTCATTTTTCTAGCTCCTATGCTTTATGATAGCAGTAAGTGTACTGGGAATTATTAAAAGCTACATCATAAATATACAGATATGTCATCTGCCTGGCCTCTGTAGGCATTTGAATTTGAGACTCACTTTTAGTGAGAAAGAAACAGGAAATCGCTAACTGCAGGCCTTGACTTATGGCTTTTAGTAGGTATGAAACAAAATCCTATAGTTCTAACCAAGTCCTTGCTAATTCTTCTCTAAGGGAGAGTAGGGGAAGAAGTGATCAATTTAATGGATGCAAAGATTATAGGGCATGAGAACCTAGATATATTTTACTTGATAAATAAAGATAAGGGCTTGGTATCCATTATATTAAATACTAGGAAATGTATGATGTGAGATGAAGTATGATTCTTTCATTTAAAAAAAAAAAGATATAGAGATGTGTGAAAAATTATGCAGCAAAGAAGACAAAATAAAATAGATGATAATGAAAGAAAACATATGTCATAAGGAATAGCAGAAAATGATCAGTTACCAACTGGCAAGGATTTAAAAGAGTTTTAGTGTTCCCATGAGAGAAAGGGTTTCAGTCAGGGGGTGATCAAAGAAAGCCCTTGTTAACTTGGTCAACATTGAGAATGCATGTATCCCAAGTGAGACTGAAAAGGAAGAAACTATAATCATTGTCTTCATTTAGCTTTTTTCCTGGATATCTAGAATTTAAATAGGAACCTGAGTACATTTGGAAGTTACAGGCAATTTTAGCCAGAAAGAGAAAAAGTAATTATATGAAAACTAGTTACTATTCAAATAGTCCAGGAAATATTAGAATGCATGTCTGATCACATAAATGCAAACTCCATTCACATAGAAAAAAATAGCTTTATAAATCTAATATTTAGAGACACCTGGGTGGCTCAGCTGGTTAAGCGGCAGCCTTCAGCTCAGGTCATGATCCCAGGGTCCTGGGATCGAGTCCTGCATCAAGCTCCTTGCTCAGTGGGGAACCTGCTTCTCTCTCTGCCTCTGCCTGCCACTCTGCCTGCTTGTGCACACTCTCTCTCTCTGACAAATAAATAAAATCTTTATAAAAAAAGAAATCTAATATTTAATGTTGGAATTAATATATGAAATATTAGGCATGGCATTAGAGAAATGGGAGCTAGAGATGATTAATAGTAACACTGTTAGAGTTTGAAGTACCCGAGATTTAGAGACATTTTGTTGCAAGAGTTGTGTTACAAGAACGATCAGTGGGGCTCTCCAACAGTGGTTCTTAACCTTTTTGCCAAAAATGGTTTTGATATTCTTTTTTTTTTTTAAGATTTTATTTATTTGACAGAGAGAAACACAGAGAGGGGACACAAGCAGAGGGAATGAGAGAAGGAGAGGCAGGCTTCCCACCTAGCAGGAAGCCCGATGTGGGGCTCAAACCCAGGACCCTGGGATCGTGACCTGAGCTGAAGGCAGACCCTTAACGACTGAGCCACCCAGGTGCCCCTGGTTTTGATATTCTAAAGAAAGCTCTATTTCCTCTCTTTTGATATCTCCAAGTTTATGCAAACAAATTTTTACTCAATTTAGAGCACCCATTTGTCCCCTGAAACCCATACACATACTCAGGATTAAAGAATCTTGCTCATCAAGATCTGTTAAGCCACCATCTGTCACCACAGAGATTCGTATTGACTCTTACATGTCAGGAGTCCTGAGTCCTGCTTCACACAGTAAGATGGGGCTGGGACAGATCCTGGACACCTTGGTCAGATTCTATTTATAGAAGGTTTTATTGTCAAGCTTATTTACAGACTTATTGTATCTTTAAAAAAGAGAAATGTTTGCCTGGAAGCACCATTTAAAATGCTCAGCTCTATTCCCCTTGAGCTAGGTTTTCATTTCTCGTACCTAAGTTTACCCATTGTAGTTTGCACTCATTTCTGTGATTATTTAAATCTTCAGTAACCATCAAAGATTATACCATTAGACACATAGTAGTTGACCTTTTTATTTTTATTCTTAATATGAGTGTGCTCATATCAAGATACTCTGAATAATCTTGATTTTAGTGTTGTTCAAACCCAAACTGAGCTCTTAAATTGTTAATAACAACTCTACTAGTCACGTGTTATGGAATGGTTAGGGTCTCTGCATCCGATTTATCTTTCGCTTTGTGCTTTTTTCTAGATTATGGTCACTTGATTTTCAAACCACAACAATGTGAAAGCTTTCAATGTCCTTGCCCATAGAAAATCTTTCTATAAGTGACTGATTAAATGTTGTCTTCAGTCTAGGAAATATGTGTAGCTTTTTTCTCAATATAGAGCATGAATTAATAGCATTGTAACTTTGCTGACCTCCTTTTTCACATTTTTCTACCTTTCAGCACCTTTTTTCATTTTCAGATCTCCTGGGATTCCGTGCTTTTCCCATAATGGAGAAGAACCGTGGGATAAACCCAGTCCAAATTTAACTTTTGTACTTGCTTAAATACTTATTACCTATGCACCTATAATAATCTGTCTTAAATTCACTATACTTCATCTTTAATATAAAAACTATAACAACTGCTCTGATAAAAATTATTATTGGATTTTTGGTTTCTGGCTCCACATAAAAGGAGCTTAGAAATCACCATTCTATCCTAGCCACAAGTGAAAACCTGAACAGACTAAAAGTTCAATAACCCTTTTTGGATCTGTAAGAGAAGGGAGGGGGGACGCAAGGCAAACCACTGCCCCCAAAACTAAAGAGACAGACAAATACCGCAAGTCACAGCTTACTGGAGCAGAGATTCACCAGTGGAAACTGTCACAGAAACTAGTGCTAGAGGAAGAAAGAGGACCTGACTCCTAATTGGCAAATTATAGGAGGCTCAGTGCAGACAACTCTGAAAGTTATAAACTTCAGGGGAACCCAGTCATAGGTGAGGGGCCCTTCAATATTGTGGAGATCTACCTCCGGGAGCTCAACCAGTTTCCCACAGTAAATATTGGAGAAAAATCCCTTAGGCCTTCTGGGAAAAGGAGGGAAAAAAGAACAATTTTGAAATAGGCCAGAGCAAGCACTGTTCTTAACAGAACCTGCTCTCAGGGAGAACTAGTTAACCAGAACCTACTCTGCAGTGGGTATGATCAGAGCCTAGATGACCTGGGGAAAGGGATGTACAAAACTTCAACCAACTCTAGCCATCCTGTCTGTCACTTCCAAGCAAGGAGTAAAAAACTGAGCAACAGTTGTGAAGCTCGCAGTTCAGAAGCTTAGGCTCACTAAAAGCCCGAGACCCAACTGCTCTGTGGAACACTTCCCCCCCGCCACCCACCTCCCCACCACAGCAGTAAATTATCTGTTTACAGCAGTTCCTTCTACCCAGTACATCATCCCTGGCTATAAGGAAAAATTACAAGACATAAACAAAAAAATTTTTGAAGAAAGAGAGCAAGCATCAGAGCCACACGTGGCAGGGATGTTGGAATTATCAGACTGGGAATTTAAAACAACTGATTAATATGCTAAAGCTTTAATGGATAAAGTAAACAACACGTAAGAACAGATGGGTAATGAAAGCAGAGAGATGGAAATCCTAAGAAAGAGCCAAAGAGAAATGCTAAAGATAAAAATACACTCTAACAAATGAAAAATGCTTTTGATGGACTTATTAGTAGACTAGACACAGCTGAGGAAAGAATCTCTGAACGAGTTCTTGAAAATTCAAAAAGCAAAGAGATCAAAGACTGAAAAAAAAAAAAAAAACCAGACCAGAATATCCAAGGACTGTGGGACAACTACAAAAGGCATAATATACATGTAATGGGAATACCTGAAGGAGAAGAAAGAAAGAACAGGAGAAATATTTGAAACAATAATGACTGAGAATTTCCCCAGAATAGCGTCAGGCACCAACCACACATCCAGGAAACTCAGAGAATACCAAGCAGGAAAAATATAAAACAAACAACAAACAAACAAACAAACAAGAACACCCCACTATACATAGGCATATCATTCTCAAACTACAGAAAATTAAAGATAAAGAAACTTACTGTTTCAGAACAAAAGACAAAAATGGTAGTAAAAGTTATTTGAAAAATGATGAAGTACCATACACATTTATGGACTTTCTGTTGTTATTTACAACTGTAATTTTTTTAAAAAACGAAATCTTTGATGCTAAAATATTCAGTTCACAAATTCTGGACAAAATTGAAAAGGCTTTTTCTCTGATTTTGGTTATGATACTGATGGTAATTAAAATAAATTTGCCTTATAAAATATTATTTATTTTGGCATTTATATATTTATTCAACAGGCATTTAAGAACCCACTGTCACACACGAGGCTAAACATGCATGATACACAGGTGAATAGTCAGCTTCCCTACTTTGAAAATATTCTTGGTCTAGTGAAGAAGATATATGGGTTAGCAAAAATGATAATACAATGGGATAGAAGTATATACAGAGATCATTACAGAAGCATGGAGAGTGGCAAGGAGGATATAGCCTAGTGTTCTTTCCACCAAAAGCAGCAATTCTTTCTCTACCTTTCCTCAAGACTGGAACTGATTGTTTTAGCATTAGCTATGCAAAATACAGACAGCGTGCACTCCCAGTTTGGAGACAAGAGAATAACATTTCACCTACTAAGAGAGGAGGCATAATTCAAGGGTGGTAGAACTGGGTGTTTGTAGAGACCTCCTTAATTTTTGCCAGTCTAATAATATTCCTTTTCCATTCATTTGGTAACATATTCTTTTTATCATGAGGGTATCTTAAGCAGTCAGGGTAGTCTGACCCTAATCTTCACCATAGGGTGGGTACACTACGCAATCCAGATCAAATAGAATTATGTTTTACATTTTCCATCAGAGCTACCAGAGTAGAAGCTTCTTCTCTCATAAAGTTACTAAACAGCTAATGAGGAGTCTGGAGCTATGACAGTCTCCTTTGCCACCGTGGGAATACCTGTCTGAGAATGACACCAATACAGATTAAGCAGGACTAAAAGATGAAAACACAGGGATTTGATGCATTGTTTGAACCCTAAGATCCAGACACACCTGAAAGAGCTGCCTCCTTTGGGCTTTCTACTTGTATGAGTTAATAAATCCCTTTCTTTGCTTAAGCTGATTTAAGTAGGTTTTGATCACTTGCAAATGAGAATTATTAATATGATCTGAAATGTAGCTGTGAATCAGCCATTATTTTCTCCTTCGAGAAATTTAGACTGAAGAGAAAGCTGTAATGGTCCTCCTCAGCCATATTTCTGTGATAATTTGGAAATTACCAGTTGGTGGAAAAGTCATTACTAGATTTATATTAATGGCTTTCTTTCTTAATATAGTAGTTTTCTGGGCGTCTGGGTGCCTCAGTGGGTTAAGCCTCTGTCTTCGGCTCAGGTCATGATCTCAGGGTCCTGAGATCGAGTCCCACTCTCAGCCTGCCTCTCTGCCTACTTGTGATTTCTCTGTGTGTTTCAAATAAATAAATAAAATCTTTAAATATATATATATATATATATATATTCGTTTTCTTCTCCTTCATGTTGTCCATCTATTATAGGTACCCTATTGAGCTTGTTATTGATCCTGTAAAAGAATCCTGCTCAATGTTGACAAGAATGACTGTCTTCAGCTGACGGGCTACTTGTTCAATTTTGTTACTTCATATCTTTGACTTGGTGGCAATGTTGGGTGGGAGAGCTGGGGGAGAGACAATTTTATACTGTTGGATATACAGCCACAGATCTGGAAAGTTGAAGATAAAAATAGAAAAGAATTCCGTTTCCACAAAGTAGAATTATTCTGTTGTAAATGGCATGTCTTCCTTAACATCAAAAGTGCCTCTTAAGGCTACTTCAAAATGCAAATACTTTCTGTGCTGGGGAAAAGTAAACATATTAAAATAAATATCTCAGTATGTTTTAACAATGAAATGTGAAAAAAAAAGGAAATCCTATGTGTCTTTAGAAATGGTCTTAAAAGGAGGATTAACAACAATTCTGCCTAGAGCACTCAATTAAGTGTTAGTAATAAAATAGAAATTTGTTAAACAACAGTAAATCCAATGAGTTAAATAATCAATATGTAAAAAATCATTATCCAGAGCCAGAAGCCAAAGTCATTCAACTCTTAAATTGACAAAGCAAAAAGTACCTGAGTACGATGGCAAATAAAGAAGGATCAAGAATATAAAAAAGGAGAAAATCAACCTTATTATGACCTGGCTATCCCAGAGGTTTTGAAAAGTGGAGTAAAGTGATATAAAAATAAATTCTTAGTTTGGAGAGAATCATTCTTGCTACCTTGGCATAGATATTATAATTTTCTTCATGATAAATAAATATGAAGTAATGAGACATACAGTGGTAAGAGCCATGTATCAAAACATAGGCAGACTTGGTAATGTCCTTTACCACTGTATTCTCAGTAGGTATACCAGGTATACAAGTACAGAATTGAAAACTGGGATTGCATGTACAACAAAAACTTAAATTAATCAACATCAGAGCTCCATGAATCGAAAAAAATGAAGCCAATTGTTTATTAAGTTTCAGTATGCTGGAGAGCTAACTGGCTGATGAAATGGAGAAAATCTGACTAAATGAAAGCACAGACATCTAATGAAATACATGAAAGGGCTCACGGGTGCTTAGTAATCTCATGAAAGGGACACATTGTAAGGATATTGATTAATATCCTTTGGCTCTATTCTACCCATTAATAGTAACGTCACAGCTCCCTTCTGTTTTTCTTTTGATCATTTGAATTAAGCAGTACTCCTTTTGATTGCCCATCCATTTCTTCTTGGGAGGCTGTGTTCCATTCATCATCTGCACATTTCTCTGAAAGTCAAGATGACTGACCTTGCTGGTCATTGCAATGATTGAAACAGCTTGCATTGGGGTGGTTAAAAGGCACTAACTGGGCCCTCTTTTCATACCCATTTCCATTAGCAAATCAAACTCCATGAATCCTCTCAGACCATTAGTGCTGGCCCGAAGAGCCACAACTGAAGATGCTGTTGCCTGTCTTAGCAGTGCATTCTTGATGGCCTTGGTAAATGTATGTTCTCTGGGCCTTCCTGTAAAATGTAATGCTTGAATACATCCTTTGTTCTCACCTAACTTTTCCACTTCAGCATGCTCACTTCCCTGACCCTTTCATTCTCTTCACCACTCTTCCACAGCAATTTAAGCATTGCAACACCACTCTGGATGAGCCCTCCCTTTCTCCAGGCCACCAGGGGCCTGCAGAGCAGCAAGTTGGAACCATCTACTGGGATGTTTGCTAGGTGTTCAATACTGTACCTTAAGAAAGTGCCCTCAAGCGCATGATATCTCCCTTTTTCAAGTTTATGCCCCCTAAATTAATTAACAAAAATGTCCAGTCTTCCAAGTACTCCTTTACAATATATGTTATTATCAGCTGGCTGATACTTGAAGCTCATCAGTTTATAGCAACTCTCTTTATCTGGCTCACCTAGGTAGAAGCAGATCCTGAAGGGGCCTCCTGATACTTTGCAAAGGAAAGGACACAAGGGGGATTGCTGTTTTTTTTTTTTTTTTAAGATTTTATTTATTTATTTGACAGAGAGAGAGACCACAAGTAGGCAGAGTTGCAGGCAGAGAGAGAGGGAAGCAGGCTCCCTGCTAAGCAGAGAGCCCGATGCGGGGCTCGATCCCAGGATCCTGAGATCATGACCTGAGCTGAAAGCAGAGGCTTTAACCCACTGAGCCACCCAGGTGCCCGGATTGCTGTCTTTTAAGGGTCAGTCAACCACATCAGCAGGCCCTGGCACCCAATCCTATAGAAAATAACCAATATAAGGAAAGGGAAGGAAGCATCACTACAAAGATCCTGCAAATATTTAAAGGATAATAAAGGAATGTTATAAAACTTGACGACAATACACTTAACAACTGGAAGAAATGGAGAAAGTCCTTCATATGCACAAGTTACTAAAAAGAGAAACAAAAAATCTGAATGGCTCTTGATCTTTAAAAAGTTGAATTCATAACCAAAGCCTTCACACAAAGAGAACTCCAAACCCATATGATTTCATTGGTGAATTCTATCAAATAATTAAGGAAGAAATAATATCAATTCTACACACAAATTCCTTCAGAAAGCAGAGAAGTTATACTTCTTAACCTGTTTAATGAGGCAAGTATAAATGAACAGAACAATAAACTCCATGAATACAATAATTTTCAATCAAATATTAGCAAATTAAATCTAGTAATATGTGGAAAGGATAATACATCATGACCAAGTGGAGTTTATCTCTGTAATGCAAGATTAATTTTTTAAGACTTTATTTATTTGAGAGAGAGCACAAGTGGAGGAGGCAGAGGGAGAGGAGCAAAGGAAGAGGGAGAGAGAGAGTATCAGTTAGCCTAATGAGGGTCTCAATTCCAGGACACCGGGATCATGAACTGAGCCAAAGGCAGATTGTTACCTGACTGAGCCACCTAGGTACCCTGCTGTAATGCAAATTTAATCTAACCTTTCAAATAAAATAACGTAGTTCACCATGATTAAAAAAAATAATACTAAGAGAATATGTGATTATCTCAAGAAATATGGAAAAGCATTTGAAACAATCCAACCTAATCATGAAAAATTTTCAGCAAGCTAAGGATAGGAAAAACCTCCTCATTCAGATGAGTCATTTATAAAAATGTATAGTTAGGTCCAACGTGAGAAAGGAATCCATCAAAATCCTTGAGGAGAACACAGGCAGCAACCTCTTCGACCTCAGCCGCAGCAACTTCTTCCTAGGAACAACGCCAAAGGCAAGGGAAGCAAGGGAAAAAATGAACTATTGGGACTTCATCAAGATCAAAAGCTTTTGCACAGCAAAGGAAACAGTCAACAAAGCCAAAAGACAACTGACAGAATGGGAGAAGATATTTGCAAACGACATATCAGATAAAGGGCTAGTATCCAAAATCTATAAAGAGCTTAGCAAACTCAACACCCAAAGAACAAATACTCCAATCAAGAAATGGGCAGAGGACATGAACAGACATTTCTGCAAAGAAGACATCCAGATGGCCAACAGACACATGAAAAAGTGCTCCACATCACTGGGCATCAGGGAAATACAAATCAAAACCACAATGAGATACCACCTCACACCAGTCAGAATGGCTAAAATGAACATGTCAGGAAATGACAGATGCTGGCGAGGATGTGGAGAAAGGGGAACCCTCCTACACTGTTGGTGGGAATGCAAGCTGGTGCAACCACTCTGGAAAACAGCATGGAGATTCCTCAAAAAGTTGAAAATAGAGCTACCTTATGACCCAGCAATTGCACTACTGGGTATTTACCCTAAAGCTACAAACGTAGTGATCCGAAGGGGCACATGTACCCGAATGTTTATAGCAGCAATGTCCACAATAGCCACGTTATGGAAAGAACCTAGATGTCCATCAACAGATGAATGGATAAAGAAGAAGTGGTATATATATACAATGGAATACTATGCAGCCATCAAAAGAAATGAAATCTTACCATTTGCTAGGACATGGATGGAACTAGAGCGTATTATGCTTAGCGAAATAAGACAACTGGAAAAAGACAACTATCACATGATCTCCCTGATATGAGGAAGTGGAGATGCAACGGGGGTGGGGGTTAAGGTGATAGGAAAAGAAAAAATGAAACAAGATGGGATCGGGAGGGAGACAAACCAAAAGAGAATCTTAATGTCATAAAACAAACTGAGGGGGGTGGAGGGGAGAGGGGTTGGGAGAGGGTGGTGGGGTTACATTATATGTTTAAATAAAAAAGTTTAAATAAAAAAAAATGTATAGTTAGTGGTCCAGTGAATTAATGAATGCTTTCCCTCTAAAATAGGGTATAAGACAAGATTATTTCTTCTTTCTGTTTCTATGTAATATTTCACTATGTAATAGTTTCTATGTAATATGTCATATGTAATATGCTTTTATGTAATATTTCACTAGCCAGTGAAATATGGCACAAAGAAGAAAGAAAAATGTCATTAAATTTGGAAAATAAAAATTGGAAGTCTCCATTTGCAGATGTCATGGTTGTATAAACAAAAAATCCTAGAAAATCTACTAAAACCGAAAGTGACTTAACAGAGTTGTAGAATAAAGGCTTAAAATGCAAAAAGTCTTTTGTATACTATAAAACAATTATAAAATGAAATAAAATTGAAAAACTAATTCATATTAGTAAGCAAAAATATAAAATAGCTAGAAATAAATTTAAAGAAAATATGAAAGACTACCATACTGAAAACTATAAAACATTGATGAGAAAAATTATAGGTCTAATTAAATCGAGAGCTAAACTTTGTTCATAGATGACAAGACTCATTATTGTTAACAATACATAATGTCTTCTCAAAGAAAATCTCAAAAGATTTCTTGATAAAAGTTGAAAAACTGATTGCAAGATTTATGCTGAAATTAAAATGACGTGCAATAGCCAAAACAATCTTTAAAAGAGAAATTGAAGTTGGAACGCCTATATTATCAAAATTTCACATTTACCATAAAGTTAAATCAGTGAGGTATTAGCATAAAGATAGACAAATAGATCAATGGATCTATTTTTGATCAATATATTTTTAACAATGTTACCATTCAATTTAATGAGTAAAGGGAAAAAAATTTTCAACAAATGGTGCTCTTCAAATCCTTATTTTAAAAACTAAAAAATGCCTCATTCCTATCCCACATGATATACAAAAATTAATTAGAGATGGATCATGGAACTTAGCTCATAGAACAAACACATAGGAGAATATCTTTGTAAACACGAAGTAGGCAAAAATTTCTTAGGCCACAGAAAGTATAGCCATTAAAGAAAAATTGATAAAGTAGACTTCATCAGATTTAAGAGTTTTAACAACTCTATTTGTAAAATGGGTAAAAGTATTAAAGAAATATTTCACAAAAGAAAAATCAGATTGGCTGTTTCACACATATATAGCTGCTCAGTAGAAATGGTCATCAATAAAATATAGTTTGGAACCACAATGAGATACCAATACACACCCACTAGAATTGCTAATATCTAGAAAGACTGGAAATACCAAATCGTGAGCATGTAGAGCAAACGGGCCTCATATAGCATTGTAAGAGTAGAAATGGCCAACTTCTTTTGAAAATTGTTTGGCATTTTCTTGTAAAATTAAGGGTATATATATTTTTACAATGAATTGTCCAAGGATATTAATAGCCGCTTCTTGAGCATTTATCTAAATTTTGCAATATTGCTGCCTCAGCATCCATTTCATCCATGTCCTGCGGCCAGGCAACCTGCAGGGCCCTTGAGCGGACCTCTAGCCCCTCCAGGGGGCGCAGGCCTTAGGGAACAGCCTGCAGAGTCACAAGTAAATTGAAGCTCTTGATAAAACTACCTCAATGACCCTTGTCTTAAGCACTCTTCTCTACTCCCCCGGCTCTTCCCTTGGTGCATGCCTTAGAAGAGACACCACACATCCCACCCCACCCTGCCCAGAGCTTACCAAAATCCCACTTTTGTGTGTGTGGAGGGGTGTTTTTTGTTTTGTTGTTGTTTTGTTTTGTTTTGTTTTGAGAGAGAGAGAGACTTTGTGTGCAACAAATGATGCCTGTAGTGGGGACTGGGTAGAAGCAGGCTCTGCACTGAGCAGAGAGTCCGACATGGGGCTCAATCCCAGGATCCTGAGATCATGAACTGAGCTGAAGGCAGATGCTTAACTGACTCAGCTACCCAGCCTCCCCCTAAAAAGCCAACTCTTACTGGTTTAAATTGTCAGATTCTGCCTTAGCTGGGGAACCTCAAAGCACTTCACGCTCAGACCCTAATAAAAGTATGTGGCCCAAGTCCTGCCCTTCTCTCTTTCCCTGCTCCCTGCCTTGATCTCCCCACATAGCTTGCTGTGTAACTTGTTCCCTACCTGTGAATAATAAACACTATTTCCCTTCTCCTTGCAGTTTTTTGGTAGAACTTGGCTTACTATTTGACACCCTGGAGCTCTACTTAAATGTTAATTTAACAAAGTCACGACCTAAAATGGCTAAAAACTGAAACAATGGCTAAAAACTGAAACAACCTAAAATGTCCAAAAACAGAAAATAAATAAATTGTGGCATATTCATATATACAACATATATGGCTGGAATATTTCTTGGCAACCAAAGAGAATGAATCACTGACATGCAAAACGTGGGTAAATTGTTCAATATTATGTTAAGCAAAAGAGGCAAGACACAAAATAATGCATAATTATGATTTCATTTATATGATGTTTTAGAATAGGCAAAACTGATCTGTGGTGATAGAAATCAGGATTCTTGAGAGCAGAGGGAATGGTATTGACTAGAAAGGGGCACAGGGACTTTCTATGGTAGTGGAAATGTTTCCTATCTTGATTGTTGTTGTTTTAGATGAGTGTATGTGTTTGCTGAAATCCGGCAAACCGTACACATACAGTTTGTGTTTCCATAAGTATATAAGTTAAATGTCAACAACTTAAGAAAAAAAAAGAATATTTTTCTCTATGCTGGATCTGGCTCAGAACCTCTAATCTCATTATGTTTATCTAAAATATAAATCTGAAGTATGAGTGAGAGCAAATATGTAGTTTCAACCATAATTCTTGTGTTATAGCTTTAACAATAGTCATGGAGTCTAAAAATTGTCCTATCCTTCATTTTTTTTTAACTTTATTTATTTATTTGACAGACGGAGATCACAAGTAGGCAAGCAGAGAGAAAGGGGGAAGCAGGCTCCTGCTGAGCAGAGAGCCTGATGTGGGGCTGGATCGCAGGACCTTGAGATCATTGACCTGAGCCAAAGACAGAGGCTTAATCCACTGAGCCACCCAGGTGCCCCTATCCTATCCTTCATTTTAAGAATCTAACGCAGAGAACTCATAAGATGCATCCTGACTCACTTTGGTTTTGGCATCACTCTTCAGTTCCCAATCAACAGTAGATATGAAAGCTCCCAATTCATAACTATCTTCTCCCCAACAATTTGCTTTTCTCTCTAGTATTTGACATTTTTATTTTTATGACAAATTTAATGATAGTTGGTACATTAATGGAAACCACTCTGCATACCAAATTTCTCTCACACACTCACATCCAACCAACCTGTCTTCTCTGTTGCATCACTATGTGCTGACTTAACAAGTAGATACAACTTTTAAGTTAAAATCAAAATGTTGCTTTTAGTCAAAATAAATAGGTTCTGAGCCTCAAATGAAAAAAGACAATGTCATTTTCTTGACTACTCAAGAGCTATTCGTGTTAGGAAAATATAAACAGTGAGATGTTAAAACCAGGTGCATTGTCAAACCCTCACATCTGACAGTGGAAAGCCCTACATGGCATTAAGCCATACACTACCCTCAATATGGGTCTCTGGCTAATTCTTCTAGAATCATTCCTGCTGCCTTGGTGTGCTACGCCCTGTGCCCATCACCATATCCATCTTATAGTTTGCAAGGTCTATGCCTTCTCCTTTCCACTGGGAGGTATTTGCAAGCAGTGGATACAATGTTTAATTCCATTCAGATTTCTTTTCTAATGTCCTAGTGTCTACTGGTCTACAGCTGGTCATTCAATATGCAAAATATGTATGTATTTAAAACACTACACCAAAACTTCCTTAGATTTGTCTAGTGTCCTTCACAATGCATTTATATTTAAAAATGAAGAGCTTTAAAAATAGATTTTACGGAGCGCTTGGGTGGCTCAATGGGTTAAGCCTCTGCCTTCGGCTCAGGTCATGATCTCTGGGTCCTGGGATCAAGCCCCGCATCGGGCTCTCTGTTCAGTGGGGAGCCTGCTTCCCTTCTTCTCTCTCTGCCTGCCTCTCTGCCTACTTGTGATCTTTGTCTGTCAAATAAATAAAGAAAATCTTTAAAAAAAAATAAAAAGTAAAAATAAATAACAATAAAAATAAATAGATTTTACACCAGAAATCAAAAATGGTATTTCACTTAATTTCTAGTTGAAGGGTTGAGTCCCCAAGTCTTTGGAGATCGTTGCTAAGAGATGGTACATGCACACCATTGACTCTTGAATGTAATTTAAAGGAAGCTAACTTTTTACATTTCATTAGAGCAAATTTCTACATAGCTTGTAGGAAGAATCTAATAAGTGACTGTGTTGGCCAGCTTAAGAGAGATGCTTAGGGGAAGAAAAAGTATTCTCCATGGATCAATTGAAACTCTGTTACTCAGAATTTTTCTGAAAACAGGGCTTTCAACTTTTTAAAAAAATGACTCATTCACTGTAAGTTTGTGAGACTGAATTTTTATCTTTGTACTTAACAGAATTCAAATCAAGTGTTTCCAAGATTTTCCTATGATTAGGGGATCATCATGACAACCTTTAGAGAAGGTTTATTTATTGTCGGCATTCATTTAATTAAATCCAAACAGTAGCTAGCAAAATAAACAAAGAAAAATAATATATTTTAGCTTCAAAAATCCTTGAAGAGTAATACAGACATAGGAATGCTTATTAATAAAAATAAATTCTTTTAAATTATAAATATATACTTTCTAATTTGCCTTTATTTTATATGAGAAAAGAACAATGACAGGCCAAATCAAAATAATAATTAGCATTTTGTATAATCTCATCTTTGAAGGTTATCTTTTCAAATACATCTCTCAATCTCAAAAGGTTATCTTTTCAAATGACATCTCTTTAAAGAAACCTTTTCTTTAGAATGATTTAGTCATCTAGGGGGTGTATTAATACAGAATACCTCAGGAAAAGCTGGCAAATGAGCTGACATTCTAAAGGAGCTTTCTAATTAGCACATCATTTTCTTAATTAGCACATAGACATTTTCATTATCAGAATTTTTTTAAAACCTTCTTCAATTGTGAATATATCCTGAAGGAAATAGACAGATGATAGATGATAGAGAGATGATAGATAGATGATGATAGATAGATAGATAATAGATAGATGATAGATAGATAAACGATAGATGAATAGATGGGTGGGTGGATAGATGGATAGATTATGATAGCTAGCTACCCAGCTAGCTAGGTAGATAGGTGAAAAAATCTTGATGGAATCCCCTGCTATCATTACTTAGATTAAGAAACACATCACTAATCACCCCCACTTCCCACCTTTCCTAGATCACATTCCATTTTCCATCCTGTGGAGGTAACCATTATTCTGACTTTTTGTATAATAAAGCCCTTGCTTTTCTTGATAGTTTACCATCACTGTGTGCATTACTAAGCAATATAATTTAATTTTGTCTTATTTTGAAATCTGTTTATGAATGAATTCTGATTGCATGTTTCCCTTTGTAACTTGCTACTTTTGGCCTCCATTTTGTTTGTGAGATTACTCTAGGTTAATGAGGAGCTATAGTTTTACTTCCAGTGCCATATGGAATTCTGCTGTATGAATGGAGCATAAACTATTTATCTAGTTACCGTTGATAGGTAAATGGGTTGTTTTCAGCTTGGGACTATTATAAACATTTTTATGTTTTATCTTGGTGCACATGTACAAAATTATCTCTAGGACTGGAATTACTGAGCCATAGATTATGGCTTCTTCAACTTTTTCAGCTTTTTCTAAAGTAAACTCTTCTACAATGTGGTTGTCCCATGTACTTGAGCACCAGCTCTGTGTGAGAGGTCCCTTTGCTGCAAATTTCCACTAACGCATGGTGGTGTCAGAATTTTACATTTTTGTATTACTGCTGGGTATTACTGCTGTATTACATTTTTGTATTACTTGCATTTCTCTAATCATTACTAAAATTGCACCATCTTTCCATGTTAATAGTGATTTGTATTTTTCTTTTGTGAAGGATTTGCTCAAGACTTTGACTATTTTTCTGATAGTTTGTCTTTTTATTATCACTTTGTATTGATTTCATCCTGTATATTATTGACCTTGAACATCTGTCCTTATATTTATTCTAAAATAACCATTTTAAATGTTACCTTTTTAAAACACTATTTTCTAAAACTTTATAGCTACTTTGTAGAAATATATCACATGCAGCAAATTTTCAAAAATGGGTTTTGTATTCAACTGCTTTGTAAAACTCTTATTGATTCCAATATTTTATCTTCAGATTCTTTGGGTTTTATTCTATGTACAAACTCATGTTATCTCTAAATGATGATAACTCTAAACCTTCCTTTTCTAATCCTTATACTTTTTATTTCTTTTTCTTTAACTTAGTGTGTGGCTGAGATTACCAGTTCAACAGTGATTAGAAGTGGAGTGGAGGTAACATATTTTCTTGTCTTGTCCCTGATTTTGAAAAGAAATCTTCCAGTGTTTCATGTTTAAATTTTGCTTTTTTCTTTTGTGTGTATGTGTGTGTGCAGTCTCTTCATCATTTTAATGATTTTCCTTTCTAGTTCTAGTTTGTTAAGAGATTTCATAATGAATGCATGTGAATTTTACTAAATGCCTTTTGAATCTAGTAAAATAATCCTTGTGGTTTATTTGATTGCATTAGTTGTTTATACAATACTAAAGCTACTTTACATTCTTGGAATAAACCCCACTTCAATGAACACATGTGATGTGGGTTTTTTTTTTTTTATTCCATACTGGATCCACTGTTTGTTTAGGGTCTTCATATTTCTGCTCTTGAATGATATTGAATTCTAGCATTTCTCATTTTTATTTATCAAATTTGGGTATCAAGGATTTACAGGCTAATAAACACATTACAGAGTGCTTCCTTTTTTGTAGTCTCTGGAAGTGAATATGTAATATTAAGATATAATTTCTTTCTTGACTGTTTGGTGGCATTCTTGACTTCCATTAGTGCCAGGAATGGCCAGAAATCCCTGTACTGACAAATGAAAGGTTACTCCAAACTTTGCTGTGGAGGAGAGGAGAAGGCGAGGGGGTCAACAGTCAGAGGTGAAGACTGTTTGCTCTTCTTTGCTCCTGCCTTAATTGGTCTCTCAGGATAATCATAAGTCTTTATCACTGTATCTCAAGCATGTGAGATGTGACATGGGGTCTTACTGGAACTAGGAGGATCTGTTTTGTTTTGTTTTTTTTTTTACTTTATTTAAGCTTTATTTAAACATATGATGTAACCCCACCACCCTCACCCAACCCCTCTTCCCCCCACCCCCCTCAGTTTGTTTTATGACATTAAGAGTCTCTTTTGGTTTTTCTCCCTCCCGATCCCATCTTCTTTCATTTTTACTTTTCCTACCACCTTAACTCCCACCCCCGTTGCATCTCCACTTCCTCATATCAGGGAGATCATGTGGTAGTTGTCTTTCTCCAGTTGACTTATTTCGCTAAGCATAATACGCTCTAGTTCCATCCATGTCGTCGCAAATGGTAAGATTTCATTTCTTTTGATGGCTGCATAGTATTGCTTATCTGCATGTTCTAGCTAAACATAGACTAGGGGACAATGCATACATCTCTTAGATCACAGGGCAGCTGTTTGGGCTAAGAAAGCTTCAGGGAAGGCAACTCCTTGCAGCACTCCTATGGCAGACTGGTCACACAGGTCTCCGCATTCCAAAGGCCTATACTCTCCTAGGAAACCTTCCCACATCCCCAGAGGCCTCTATATTAACATTTTAGCAAGCCAGGTATTATGGATGACTCCATGCTCTACATTAACCCCAACACATCAGGGGTGGGTGAAATTTTTCCTAGTATGTGGTCTCTATCTAGCCCTCAGCAGATATCTAAGAAGCTCATCAACTCATTTAAAATAGCAATTTAAAAAATATTTTTATTGAGCATTTTTTGAGATTATGTAGCAGAAGCTCTTAATAAGACTTAGTGTGCCATATTACTAACAACAAAAATCTCTAAATTTATTTTCAAATGTGTTTTGGATAATGGTAGGACCTCGAATAGGTAGTTGGAACATGACTAGGTAGTTGGAAGCCATTAGAAAACATAGAATAGGTTCTGGTGGATTTATAAGTCATTCTTGTAGAGGAAGCAGTTGAAGTCAAAGAGTAACCAGGTTTTTTTAGTGTACACACATGCAAAGAAGAGCAAAAGTTGGCATTACCTGTCTTCATAGGTGAGGAATTAGCTGAGGATCTAATGAAGAGTTTAGAGAAGGCTTGCTGAGAAGTGTTCAATGACAGTGGTGACACTGTAATATAACATTACATTTACCCCGCATCAAAAGGAAACAGTAATATTCCCATATGCTTTGTAGTACTTATTATTATGTAGAAAATGTTTTAAGTTCCTTACATATGTAAATTCATATACTGCTCACAACTATGTAAGACAGGTTAGTACATTAAGTAAGAGAGGTCAGTATAATATCAGCACTGGCATTTGCAACGGGCAAGTCCAGCTGTAAAAGTCATGCCATCAACCTCTACACTATACTGCTTCTAAGTGCTTTAGTGAAAAAATTTCCATAATAATTATGTTTAGAGGACTGTAACTGATTTCCTTCACTAAATAAGTTTTTGATTAACATGAAGCACACATTTTTTGTTTTAGTAACAGAACATCCATCAATAGGGTGCATGATAAAGCCCACTTATGGAATAATTCATCCCAGCCCTAATGGGGTCCAAAATGATCCTCCACTGGACTAACACCATGGTTCCCCTAGATCTTCTACTCTCATTAGAAAAGAAGAAGAGGCCCAAGAACTTGGAATTTCAACTCTATCTTCAGACCTCAATTCAGTATCAGAACACTTGGTATGCTCATCATTCTCCAGAAGTAAATACAACCATCCTTTGGTTCTACTTTCACAGCATGTTCAAAATCTATTTTCTCATCACTTCTATGCTATCATGTGGGTCTGAGCCACCATCATTATTGTCTTTGGATTACTGCAATTTCTTCCTAACTGGGCTCCTCTTTTTGAAACTTGAGATTTGAGAATAGGGTTATTTTGGGAAATCTATGGACAATCTGTTAACATGTTCAGTATAAAAACTAAACTTTTGGATATGTGGCATCTTAATAAATAGTAGTTTATGTTTTAAACAAAGTGCTGATATAACAAAGGCAAAGGAAAAAGACATGTCAAAAAGGAAAAAGCTATATATTTTTTTACACCAGCTGCTGGTTTCTAAAACTCACTTCAAATACTTTATTTAACAAGATGCAGGCTGTAGAAAAGTTGAGAATGTTTACTCTGAACACACAATTTTATTTTCCCAGTAACATTTGTACCCCTAGGGAGACACTGTCAGGCTTTTGGATTGAGGAAACTTTCCCTTAGCCAAGAAAACTTGAATTTTGATGAGTACTTTTTTGAATGTTGCTAAATTGTTTACAGCATGTAATTACAGATGTAAATAGCTTATGTCTTGGAGACAGGCAGGCCATTACCCTCTAACAAAAACTAGGTTGTGGGGTTTATTTTCTATTTCATTTTAGTTTTTTAATTTTGTGTATAATTGGTCTTGAAAAAAACAGTCAGGCCCATTTTTTTCCTCCTTATTATGAAAAAACTGATACACATATGAAAGTAAAGAGGAAAAACTAATGAGCTAAGACCCATCTCAACAATGTTCAACTCCCAGCACTTGTCTCACTTGTCCCCCTGCTCAATTTGCCATTGCATAGATGCTCCGTATTTTATTGAACCATTTGACTGTTGATGGACTGCTGGGTTGTTTTCTGTCTCTTACTAGAAGACAATAAATAGTGCTCCAGTGAATAGCTTTATACACATGACTTTTTCATGTTTTCTGTGAAGTAAGTGCCTAGACTTGGGATTTCTTTGTCAAAGAGTAAAGGCAACTGTCATTTTACTAGATGGGGTACATTATTTACAAATACAATTTCAACTACTCTCATATGTATCATATTTATATGCCCTGCCTTAAGGTTTTTCAGTTCCTCTCATCAACAAATGGAGCCTATCTCCCTACTGACTGAATCAGAGGTAGCCTTGTGCCTTGTTTTGGCCAATATAATGTAGTGAAAGTGATTATGTGCAATTTTGATTCCACTCTTCAAAAGGCTTTACAACACTTTGCTCAGTTTCTTGGGAGCATTGTCTCCACCAGGTGAACAAGGTCAGTCAAGCCTATTAAAGGATAAAAGTCCACCTAGGAGAGAGCCATGTCAACTTGCTTTTCTCAGCCAATGCCCCAGATATGTGAGGTAGCTCAGTCATGATGACGGATGTAGGAGAGCAGCCATGATTAGAGGAACTACCCAGGTGTGCGCAGCCTAAATTTCCAGCCCACAGAACTGTAAACTGAACAAATGCCTGTTGTTTGAAGCTGCTAAGTTTCAGTATAGTTACTACCCAGAAATAATCAACTTATACACAAATAACTGCCAGATTGTCCTCCACTGGTATTTTACCATTTTGTAATCCCAACATGAACATCTATTTCTTCTCTGCCATAGAATGTGTTGTTGAAATTCTCAATTTTTCCCATCTAAAAGGCAAAAAAAAAAAAATGTATCAGTGTTGTTTTATTTTGCATCTCTCTTATTATGAATTAGAATGAGTACCTTTTCAGATGGCTAGATATCCCTTGTTTGTGACTTCATCAAAAACTTTGCTTTCCTGTCACAATTAGCATGTGTATCATACACATCCAACAGAGAAATCGAGATACCTTAAAACCTCACATAATGTAAGCTTCCCCAAATTTTGACCTATTTATTAAATTCTTTATATCCTCCCTAATGAATTGCTTTTCTAACAGCCAATGGACACTATTGGTTTTGTGAAAACTCTTTGCCCTAATTTAAGACCTGAATAGCCTATATATATTGACCAATAGGAATGAGATAAATTGTAATGGTTGATTCTCCACAGTAGTACACTGAAACGTAGCTTCAAAGGGCCAAATTACAAAACTTCAGCTTAAATGTAATATAGAATTCATATACACATATGGTGTGCACCTAATAGTTATGTTCATCCCAAGGTAAAGTCAGAAATACATCTTATTCTAATGGTCAGCGTAACCCACATTAAAAGCCATATTCTTCACTATGTTGTACACTTGAAACTAATGTAACTTTCTGTGTCAATTATATTTCAACTTAAAAAAAGAGAGAGAGAGAGAAATACAAACACTTTACAGAATACCAAAAAAGAGTTCAAAATTCAGGTCACTTTCTGACTATGTTAAATATTTTCCTGATGTAACTAATCATTTATAAATTCTAAAAATAACTTTTTAAAAACCACATTCTTCTCCCTTCTGAGTTAACTTACCAAGTTATCTAAGACATAATCATGAAAATATGTATTCAAGAAAATAGAACTTACTGAGTTCATGTCCTTTTACTAAAAGCTAATAGCCTCAGGATGATCAGACGATGAATAAACTAGTGAATTCTCCATGAACTGAGAATCTAGGTCATCTGCGCCAGGGAAGTCTATTACCTGTACATTACCACCTTTCTGTATCCTCCTATCTCCTCATCTTATCTCTCTTATCCTAGCATGTGAGAACCATCTGTTTTTCTGTCTGTCGCCTTAAGGGCAGCTAGATAGGTGCTGCTTTGTTCATCTAACCATCTTCAGCCATTAGTCCAGCACCTGAAACATGAGAGATCCAGAAATATTTGTTAGGGTGGAAGAAACTAAAAGGTAATCATTAACATAATTAAAATTATCCACTTTAATAGGACATATTCAGATCTTGCTATAAAAATAAGACTCCCAATTCAAGCATAATTATGGGTTTTAAAGACTTTCTTATATACATGTCATATCCATAGTAATGCTAAGAAAGGCAGGATGGCCTAATACATTGTAAGGAAGACCCTGATTAATTCTTTTACAACTGCTATTTCACAATGAAAGTGCCCTGATATTGACATCACATAAGAGAAGGAGAAAGACCATGCAAGGAGGAAAATGGATTCTTTCAACAAGATTAATATTTTACCTATCGATGTTGTATTTATGAACACAAGGATGTGGAGCATTTTCCAAACTGCTTTCTCAGGACCCACCGTTTCTTGGCCTGTTCATATGTGGGGAGAGGACTTGGTGTGTTTCTCAGTCTCTGAGTTTATTTTTTTTTTAAGATTTTATTTATTTATTTGACAGACAGAGATCACACAAGCAGGCAGAGAGGCAGGCAGAGAGGGGAGGGGAGAAGCAGGCTCCCTGCCGAGCAGAGAGCCCGACATGGGACTCCATCCCAGGATCCTGGGATCATGACCCGAGCTGAAGGCAGCGGCTTAACCCACTGAGCCACCCAGGCGTCCCAGTCTCTGAGTTTATATATGTGTGTTCTTTGTCCTTGTCACTAATTGCTCTTACATACTTTACAACATGATATTCAAGGTTAATAATAACTGAGTCTCAATAGCAATGCCACATGAGTTCGCATATACTTTAACACAGGTGATGCAGCTTTCGCCCACTGGAAGGAAGTGAGGTCAGAAGTGCTTGGTTTAAATTCCTTACTCCAGTACTGACACCAGCATGATCCTGAGCTTACTACCTACCTTCTCAAACTACTAGTGTCCTCATCTAGAAAAACAGGAAATATAAGATGCCATACATGAAGCTGCCCAGGTGAAAACTGGGTGTTCAATATTTGTGGGTGGCTTTCCCATCTCCCCAAAAATGATTGCTCCATCTAATTCATGAAAAAATGTATTTAAGGCTTTGGAAAATTCTGCTCAGCAGGCTCTAGATAAGACCGGCTGACTTTGGTTCAAATTTGGGCAGGTTGCTTAACCTCTATTAGGCCTCTGTGACCTTGTGAGTAAAGTGGGGATATTGAGAGACATAAAGGCACCTGGCATAGTGCCTGGCACAGAGTAATGCCCAATAAATGTTGGGTTAATTTCTTTTCTTTAGTTAGAGCTAGTGTGCTTGGAATTTATAGATGACAATATAAGTTTGATAGGATCCTTGAAAACTAAAAATTAACCTGCTCTAGTTGGTTTTCCCTGAACTGATATCACTGACATAAAGTTAGATAAAAATAGCTTAGAGCAGAAATTCTTGGTTCTCTGAACTCTGGTAATGCTTCATGACATATTGACAGGATTTCCCCCAATTTATATTTCTGCTTTAAATTCACAGGTAAATTACTTCACAGTTGAGGGAATGCTCTCATAGTACAGTAAACTCAGAGTTTGGCATCCACTTTTAAAATTTCACTTATGGTAGCTATGTTCTTTGTCTTTTCTTTTTGCTTTTCTTTCTTTCTTTCTTTCTTTCTTTCTTTCTTTCTTTCTTTCTTTCTTTCTTTCTTTCTCTCTTTCAACCAGAAACAGGATGAGCTAATCAGGGGAAAAAAGGAAAGGAAATAAACCCAAAGGATTCTGCAGGGAAAGGGACCAGTGAGCATTGGAACTGAAAGCTGGTCTGATCTGAGAAACAGAATTCTGGCTTGTTTTGTCTTTTAGCCACAGCCACCATTGCCAGTCAGTAGGATGCAACACAGAACATGTACAGGAGCAAACAGAAGCCTTCCTTTTAGGAATCAGAGACTAAACGCTGAGGAAATGACTGTGCATTCAGCACAAAGTGGCCTCTTGCAGGACAAAAGGCATGACTGAACAGAGAGGAGCTGGTTTATTCTAATAAAAAAAATTTCCTTTCATCAGGGACTGTCAAATTCTGGCCCAATGACCCCACTTAGGATCTCCAAGGTCAAGAGGAACATGTGACAAGTTGGGGAACAGTGGAGAAGTGTACCTTCCATGCAACAAGCGTGCATTTGGTCTGATGTGTTTGTGCTCCCTCTATCAAAGGAGCCAAGGCTGTAAAGAATATCAGTTCTGAGAAAATGGTTTAGCCATCATAAAATCACATAATGACAATAAGTACAATTATTTTAAAGGTATAACCTGCATGGTTTATTATGAGTCATTTATTTATTTGTTCAAGTCCACTCACATTTTCCTGCTCCTTTCCCTCACATGTGGTGTGTCAGATTGTCTTTGTATGTTCCAAGACTCAAATCAAAACTAGGTAAGCTGGTGGTTTCCTTTATAACCTGTCTGAAATTGAAATCTATAGGGTTGGGTTTTTTTTCTGGCATGATTAGTCCTAAGTTATCAAAATTTACTAAAGTAAATTGTTAAATATGAAACTGTTAAATACTAAATTGTTAAATACTAAAGTAAAAATGTTATTGATATTATCAACTGAATTTGATATGAAAAACCTACATTGTTGTAGGACCATGTGTTGTCAGTGTTCCCATTAGCCATTCTACCTTCCTCTCTAAATTTTCTGACTGAAGTTAGTAGCAGTGTAATAAATGTTGCTGTTGACAAACTTGCATCCATTTCCTCCATTTTATTTCTCATAGAACTCAAAATTCTGTTATAGTATTCAGTCATTCCCTATATGGCCTTTATTAGTCAGGGTTCTCCAGAGAAACAAAACCAATAGGATATAAAGAAAGAGAAAATGAGATTTATTTTAAGGAATTGACTCATGCCATTGTGAAGGTTGGCAAGTCAAAAAGACAAGGTAAGCAGGCAGGCTTGAAATACAGATTAGAGCTGATGTAGTCTTGAGTATGAGATATGAAAGACAGACCAGCAGGCTGGAAACTCAGGCAGGATTTGTCTGTTGCAATCTTGAGGTGGAATTCCTTCTTTGAGAAACCTGATTTGTTCTTAAAGCCTCTAACTGATTGGATGAGTCCTATTCATATTACTGAGGGTAATCTACTTTACTCAAAGTCAACTGATTAAATGTTTAATCTTTACAATTACAAATTAAATCTTCACAAGACTGATGTGATGGGACAACTTGCCCATGGCAGCCAACAGAATGCACCTACAGATCTCCTACTACAGGAACATGACTGACAGGGAGCCTCAGGTGCTGCACTTTGAAATTCATTACTGGAGCTATAACAAGGTCTTCCCTACAAAGGGCTGCTCCCCACCAGTAACTGAGCTCCTGGAAAACACAGAACATTTGTGTTCATTTACTTTAGCTCAGGGACTCCCAGAAAACTTTGCTGAGCCTTCTTTACACTGCAGAGATGTCTGGAACAAGTCTACCCATTTTCTTTCTGTGTCTCTATCTCTATCTCTCTCTTTGTCCTTTGCTACATTGAGGTCTGATGGCTTTCCAGACATCCCCACCTTCCATTTCCATTTCCCCATTTTCATTCACATGGTCACTCCCCCTAATAATATCCTTGCTCATTTAATAATATCTCAGAGTCAATTTCTAAGAAAATCTGGGTGGCTCAGTTGCTTAAGCAATCTGGCTCTTGATTTCAGCTCAGGAATGATCTCAGGGTTGTGAGATGGAGACCCATGTTGGGCTCCATGTTGTGCGTGGAGCCTCCTTAAGATTTTTTCTCTCCATCTCCCTCTGCCCCGCCACTCTCTCCCCCACAACCCCTAAAAAAAAATAAAAATGAAAAAAGAAAGAAAAAAACTGGAACTAGTTATATTGATTAAATCCTGGATAAAGACTTGACTAAAGACATACCTAGTATTGGACTGTTGAGTTACACAAGCCAGTAAAATTTACCTTTGTTTTTTCGCTTAAACTAATTTAGATTGAGTTTTCTGTAACTTGCAAATGAAAATCTCTTAAATGATACAATTAGTCTCTAAACAACAAACACTAACTCTAGTATATTTTCATGTGGGTTTCCATTGTGGGTATGATCAACATGATTGCAACTAGGTCCTGAATTAAGTCTTTATAAGTCTTGAAAGAGCAGAAACAATCACATTTTTGAAAGAAATATTTATACAGAAAAACACAAGATATGTGTCTTTCCTTAAAATAATGCAAGAAAATGAGAAAAAAATTCCTTCTTCCTTTTAAAAATTTAAGTCAGAGGGGCACCTGGGTGGCTCAGTCAGTTAAGCATCTGACTCTTGATTTCAGCTCAGTTCATGATCTTGGGGCAATGAGATCGGTCTCTGCATCTAGCTCTGTGCTCAGCAGGGAGTCTGCTTGGGATTCTCTCTCTCCCTCTTCTTCTGTCCCCCTCCCCACCTTGCTCTGGTTCTAAATAAATAAATAAATAAAAAGATCTTTTAAAAAAATAAATAAAAATTTGAGTCACTGTTAAGAACAGTCTGGAATCCCTTCCTTATACATGTAGCTATAGAGGAGGGGGCTTGTTACAGACAAATATGGAGCTCCCCCACTGAATTTTCCAAAATCCATGAGTCAAATTTTAGAAGATAAGAAATTCCTGGTGTGCTTTTCATGTATTATGGGGAAAGGCACCAAGAGTTCATATTCTACATTAGAAAAATGACAGAAGTTCATTCACATCAGTGAATTTTTAGTATATACAGTATATGTCTCAATATTTAAATAAGTTAATTAAGAACACATGTACTGACTTTTCAAAGTAGCTCTGTTGAGGAGTTAAATAATGTTTCCAATAAGGTTACTATTTTTCAGAAGGGCTTTTGGATTACTTTCTTTTGGAAATGTCATTATAATCTTTGACACATTTTTTTGACTACTGTCCATGAAAACAAATTTCCTATTCGATTTGGAATCAGTGTCTGGAAACTAAATGTGTTCAACACCAACCAAGACTTTTGAATAAGATGTTAAGTTAGGAACACCATTTTTAGTTTAAAAATGAAATGAGATTATAAAGGTTTGCCACTCATTCTTGAGAAAGTTTTTTATAACTGAAACAACATATCAGTGATTAAATTTTCCCCTTTCTATCAGAATGACTGCCTGACATGAGAGATGATTTCCTTGGGTTTTGAGAGCTTTTTGGTCTTTAATAATTTCCTATGAAGATGTATCTGCATACAGGTGGGTTATGAAGAGGATTAATCTGCTGAATTTTAATACTTTATTTAAAATACCACGATGAAGTAGGAGGCGGGAGGGATGGTATGAAAGAAGAAGTTGTTGAAAGGGGAGGGGATAATCTCCCTGAGGGGGAAGGGAATACACTAAATTTGAAATTTCACATAAGCCACTCCTATGGTATAGGAAAAGAATAGATTTTTAGTGTGCTGGCTGGGCAATGGGAAATGATTTCTTCCAAGTAATAGTAAATACAGAATTGATTGAAATTCATTTTAATTAACTCAGAAGTTCTCTCTACTTTTTGCCTTTCTGCATTCAAAAACATGAGGTTTCCCATTACAAACCTTCTTTATATTGATGATGACAAATGTATGTTTTAAGCATTGTATAACATATGCAGTTCAGATTTCATTCTCAGAGAACATTGCAATTTTCTAGGGCCTAGGGGAAGCAAAGAATGATTTTTTCCTTATAGCTTATAGGAAGCTATAAGCATTTTTCTCAGATTTCTCAATAAAATTTTCCAAAATTTACCTCAAGCTTCTTTTTGAAAGTAAAAGAAATTCCTTAAAGGTTGGAATATTGTAAGATTCTCAAAAGAACAAATATTTCTGAGTAAAATGAACTTGAGTCCATTTGACATAAAACAAATATAGATGAGTAGATTTAAAGCATTTGAGCAAGAAATTTGGTTTCATTGTATAACTTTCACTTTCTGACAAGTAAAAGCAGACTCGGTCATTTCTGGAGACAGACTTTTTTCTTAAGGTGAAACCCCAGCAGGAATTCAGCATGGGGCCTGTGTTTACAAACTGAAGGACAGGGATATTTCTATGACTAGTTAGGAGTATGTAGAATCTGGAAACTAGTCTGATGCTTACTTAGTCAAATAAAATTCCGTGCAAAGTGACTCAAAGTTCCAAAAGAGCACCTTGATCAAAATCAAAGCACACTTCTCTGAGCATTTTTATTACATTTCTAAGGTCAAAGACTTTGAAGTTTCATACTTTGCAATTCAACACAAACTTATTCTTCATAATCTCTTTCAGTTCCTAATCTTTAAATTAATTCTTAAATTTGATCCTTTAGCTCCTTGCTAATGCCAAGAAAATCTTCATCCTGAATAAATAGAGAGCAGAATATATATGTGGCTTACACAAGATCTTACTTGATTTGTAACAGATGTAGAACAGAGTTCAGATTTTCTGATTTCTATCTTGGGACTTGGTAACTAGCAACACTCTACTTTGGGAAAATCAAGCCCTGTATCAGAAACAGAATTACCTCCTCTGGAACATTCCTTTCTGTGAAATTAGCATCTCTCAGTTGGCCCTTTCAGATGTGTGAGATAGTAGAAAATACATATTGGTCTCTGCCAACCAGTTCCTGGCACAGACCTCCTAAAAACCTTGGAATTTTCTAAGCAATAAGAGAAATAAAAAGTGTCGTTTGTTACATGAGTTAGTTGACTTTTGGACCCACCTAAGAATGGGGGCTGTTTACCAGGGAACCAATCCTGTGATTAGAGTTGGAAATTTCAGTCCCACTACCTCCAAGCCCCCTCCCAACATCCTGGGAGAGAAGAGAGGCTCTAGGTTGATTCAATTGTCAGTGGCCAATGATTTAATCAATCATGACGATGTAAAGAAGCTTAAAAAAAAAAAGGACAAGGTTTGGAAAGCTTCCATGTTGGTGAATACATTGTCCTGGGAGAGTGGCATACCCAAGGGGGCCATGGAAATTCCATATCCTTTCCCACATTTTTTGCCCTATCCATTTCTTCCATCTGAATGTTCATCTGTGTCCTTTATCATATCCTCTTATTTAAAAACTAGTAAAAGTAAACTAAATTTTCCCTGAGTTCTGTGAGCCTCTTTAGTAAATTAATCAAACCCAAAAAGGAGTCTTTAGAACCTCCAATCTATAGCTGGTTGATTAGAAGCCAGAGTCACTATCTGGGC
The DNA here is from genome assembly GCA_003697995.1 of Taxidea taxus jeffersonii. Lineage (NCBI taxonomy): Eukaryota > Metazoa > Chordata > Mammalia > Carnivora > Mustelidae > Taxidea > Taxidea taxus. The sequence goes on from ML103001.1 coordinate 184,573, forward strand.
TTGCTACTGACATCTGAAGTTGGAGAAAAAGGGGGAATCATGTGGGATGAGCCCTTGATCTGTGAAATCTGATGCCATCACCAGGTAGATAGTGTCAGAATTGAGTTGATGTATGCTGGTGTCTGAGAATTGCTGGTTAGTGGGAAAAAACCTCCACACAGTTGGTGATCAGAAGTGTTAAGAAGTGAAGTATTTGTGTAAAAGTAATGGAGACTCAAAGAGAAGAAACATGCAGGAGAGAGACTGAACTGAGGTTTTCTCTTACAACAGGAGGGAAAGCCTTGGGTTTTTCCTTTTTTAAGATGAGAAATTCAGAGGACACAGTTTGGATGCAACATTCTGCTAGGTGGAAGCAATGTTCACCTGATGACTTTTCTTTACCCCTACTGTAGTAGGCAGAATTCTAAAATGACCCCCAAATGACCATTGCCCTTGAATAACTTTCTCTCTTTGAGTGTAGAACACATGGTTATGATATATGACCTGTATCATATATGTATGGTGGAGGTGGAACACATGGTTATGATATATGATACAGTTGACCTTAAGGTGGAAGAGATTATCATAGGAAACCTAACATAATCATGTGAGCCTCTTAAAAACAGAGAATTTTCTCTATCTGGTTGCAGAAGAAACAGAAAGATTTGAAGCACAAGAAGAATGTGGCACCTCTTTGCTGGCTTTACAGATGGAAGGGGCTATGTTAAAAGGACCTAAGGGCGCCTAGGTGGGCTCAGGTCATGATCTCAGGGCCCTGGGATAGAGCCCTGCATCAAGCTCTCTGCTAAACAGAGAGCCTGTTTCCCCCTCCCTCTCTGCCTACTTGTGATTGCTCTCTCTGTGTGTCAAATAAATAAAATCTTTTTTTTTTTTTTAAGGACCTAAGATTGGTCTCTAGGAGCTGAGAGCAAACTTCTGGCCCAACAGTCCACAAACTACAACAACAACAACAAACAGGAACCTGTGTTCTAAAGCCACAAGACACTAAATTCTGTCAACACCCTGAGTGAGTTCGGAAGTCAATTCTTCCTTGGATCTTCTAAATGAGAATGCAGCTTGGTTGACATCTTAATTTCAGCCTTATATAACCCTAAGCAGAATACCCAGCCAAGCCCACCTGCATGCTGTCTGACAGAACTTAAGATATTTTGTGCAATATTAACAAATGGCATTGCTTGCATAGTTTGTGGTAGTCTGCATGTAACAACAGAAAAATTAACACACCCACTCTATCAGAGACATTAAATCTTAGAACAACAGCAACAAAAATATTCCATGATGGAACACAAATAATTAATAGAGAATTTGAAATTCAGAGAGGAAAACTAACTAATTGAATGAGAGTTCTCCCCCTACAGATCTAAAAGATTTTCACTTTACCAAGTATTACATTTTAATATTTGGCAAAAAATGTTAATATGTATATGGAATGCCTATCTCTAAGGAAATGCTTGAAGCAAATTGTTAACATTCTCTAATATTCTCCATATAGGTATTCAATAAGGTATTTATAGCCTTTGAATCCTTATCTTTGGTCTACCTATCTGCAGGAACCTCCATTAATATAAAGAAATAACCAGATACCCTTATTAAATCATAGTAATTCAAATTAACCTGTAAGAGGCAAGCTCTCAAATCCTGTCATAATGAGCCAACATTATCTCTGTTGGAAAGCCACAAAAAAAAAAAAAATGGCTTTCAGATCCTATGAATAGTACTTCTAATTTTTGAAGACTATCATTTTTACTGGTTCATGTGGGGGAAAGATCATTCAAAAAGACAAAGCTGCATTTTCATCCATTTACATCCAGGTAATTCATGCAGTTGTTCATTCAACCCACAAATACAGTATAAACTTAAGCCCTGCCTTCATATACCTGCCAGATTCCTTCTGATTATCCTTAGAGCTACAGGGGGCAAACTACATCTTTGCTCTATAATCTTATAGTAGCTCTCATTGACTTTTTAACTAGCTTCCTAAATATCTATTTATGGTCTCTCTTACCTGTTGGGAGTTCACTGAGTATCTTGTTCAGTGTGCATTTTATGGACCTAGCCAAGAAGCAGGTACATAATATTTGCTCGAGAAATACTTTGCTGAAAAAAATAAATATCAATTGTTGTACTAGGCAGGGGAATTCGGACATAAAAGAACATCTCACTGTGTTTAGATAGTTCAGTCTTCAAGCACACATACTGACAAGAACATTATTATGAGGTATAATAGTTCTATGCAAAAACTATAAACAAGGTGCTCTGGAGGCATCTAAACAGTCTAGAAAATGATCATAGATGGTGAGCAGAAGCTGGGCAGGTGAAGGAGAGGGAACTAGACATTTTAGGTGGAAGAGATACTGTGAACAAGTTATCTCCTGTGTCAAGCAAGACACAACCGAGGCAATCATAGAAATTCACATAGGGGGTTCACTATGTCAGGATGGGAGAATAAAGGGGCTGCCATGATGGATAGAGCTAGAGAGATATGTAGAAGGCAAGTCATAAATGTTTCAGTAAGCAGTGGTGAGAAGCTTGGGTTTTGTTCTTAGAATAATAGGGAACCAATGAGAATTCTGAAGTAGATATTCACATGAGAATATAATCTGGTGCCCATAGTGATAGACTGGTCAAGCAACTAAAGATTGTGAATTCTGGAAAAAAAGAAGAGAGGTTGCCTTGGCAGAAAGACAATGGTTACCAGGAGTCAAGCCTCAGGAAACATACAGAGATCCAGGCTACATAACAGATAAGGCCTAGGGTCTGATAGTTTGGCACTACCCATCCCTTGGACCATGCTTTGAAGTCAAGATTCCTGCTTGGGAACATGCAGAGAACAAAAGAAGTTCCTAGTTTGTCAGAATGGGGCAAGAACTCAGGGTCAAAGGAAGAAAAAAATGAAATTAGTTGTTACTAACCCTGACTGAAGTACAAGACCAGTGAAGGTGATTGTTCACAGGAACAAAATAGCACTTATTCACCAGAGCTAAGGCCCATGGTCAGGACAATATTCCTAGCAAAGATGACTTTACTAATCAGGGTTTTGTAAATCCTTCCTAAATATTCCTAGCAAAGATGACTTTACTAATCAGGGTTTTGAAACTCCTTCCAAGGAGTTTCTGTTGGATAACAAAACATCCCAAACAGCCACTATTTATTTAATTAAATTCTGTGTGTGTCAATAGAGCATGTTCTACTGATATCATTGGGTTCACTCTTAAGTCTGTGCCAGTTGCCAGTCAGCTCAATGGCTTTGTTTCTGGAGCTTGGCTGAGTTTGGGTTGAGTCAGAAGCTTCTCATCATCCAGTAAGCTAGCCTAGACTTGTTCAGGATCTCAAGAGAGCAAGAAAAGGCATAAATAGTCTCTTGGACATTCAGGCCCAGAAATCACACAATTTATGTTTCTACCTTTTAGAGATTAAAGCAAGTCAGAAGACTAATTCAAATTCATTGGGTAAGAAATAGACAATACTCACTTGATGGAAGGAGCTACAAAGTTGCATTGCAAAGTCATGCAAGCAGGAGAGAAGAATCTGTGGTCTTTTTTTTAATCTTCCACATGAAGTAAAAGTAGGACTAGCCCCAAATGTTAGAAGGTTGTTTAGTGGCTATAGATGATAAGCAGAGAGTTAGGCAGTCTAGTCTAGTCTGCATTTGGGGCTAAGCTAATCCAGAGATGCAACAACAAGGGATATTTAGAGCCTATCAAGTCTTAAATATAGTCTTCCTTAAAATGTTTGAAGAAAATTTAAGGATTATAATAAAGCTTTATCTGAGAAAAACATTTTTCATTTGTCATAAAAGAAACACTTGTAGTATTTTTGTATTGTTACTTCTAAAAGAATCTTGATGAATATAATATAGAAAAAAGAAAGTTTTGAAGTAGAGGGAAAAAATTAGGGATGTACAGAAATGTTATTCTAGTGCATTGGTCCTCAAAGTGTAGTCCTCCAGAGTAGAAGCATCACAATACCTGGGAGTATATTTGAAATAAAGAAGCTCAGACCCACATTTGACCTCCTAAATCAAAATCCAAAATCTGCTACTTTAACCTGAAACCTAGGTAATTCATATGTACATGAAAGCTTGAAAAGCACAGATTTTATGGGATAGCTGACCAGCTCTTTTAGTATCCACAGTATATCAAAAGGACTCTAAGACTCATGTGTGTGTGTGTGTGTGTGTGTGTGTGTGTGTGTGTGAAGAGAGACGGGGCGGGGGGGGGGTGGAATGTGGCTACAAAGCTACCATAAGGAAAGTGAGCTGAATGCCATTGCCGAAGTACCTATTTCAGGGTTTTACTTAGCCATTTGCACTGATTCTTAATCTTACCACATTGTAGTCACATATCAGTTCAAAAACTGGGTAAAGTGAAAAGAACACTCTTAATGCAATCAGAAGAACTTGTTCCAAATTTTGATTGCATGGTTTACTGACTGAGTTAACTTAATCTTCTAGGTCTGTATTTAAACATTGGCTTGTGTCCATCAGGTTTCAGTGCAAAGAAATAGGAAAGCTTCTATGTTTCCAAATATGACCAATCTTATGACAGACAGAATGATTGGCTTCAATTCTCCACATCTTTGCCATGACCTCATCATTCGTGCAGTGTGTGCACTGCAACCTTGTGCTTTTCTCCAGAAATTCCTGGAATCATGATATTGACCCTTAAGCAGACCTGAATAGAATATACAAACAAATGATTAGTGTCATCCTGTGTTAGAGTTCAGAATAAAGGAAAGCCTTTATGAACTTGTCAGCATTTTTCATAGGAAATGCATGTATTGGTGGTTTACACCTGGTTTGGGTTATATTATCTGAATTTCTGTCATTGAGCTTGATCACACAGCTTGGATTTAGCTAGATGACCAATGAGGTATAAAAGACCTTTCTTCATCAGATGAGACTGTGGCTTCGGGTGGTTATGATGCAAAGATCAGACTCATCCTGACCAACTTGGCCCTCTCTAATGTACCTGTTCTTTCTTTCTCCTGCTTCAGTGTACCCTTCCATTATTAACATCTTACATGAATATATTCTGCAGAGTCTCTTGAGTCTTTTCCATAGTATGGATATTTATTATTAACACCACTGACATAATTTCTGCACAAAGTATGCTCCAGCAGCTCTTGGCTTTGAGCTTGGCCATGTAAGTTGCATTGGCCAGTGGTATGTAGACAAAAGTAACACAGTACCAGTTTGAACCAGGATTTAAGAGCCCTTGAAGGTTTCTATTTGTTTTCTTATACTTCTGCCACAGCCATTACAGGACTTCCCACTCCAGCTAGGTAGCTGCTTCCTCTTCCACAGAGATCCAAGTCTGAGCATACCTGGAATAGAGTTGGTCAAGCCAAGACCAGCTGAACAGAGAGCTTAAAGCAGAACCATACTGCTTATTCACACACAGCTTAGGTCAGTCGATCCCAAACTACAGATACATGAGAATAGGTTGTTGTTTTAAACCACTGAATATTTGGTGTGGATTAGTAAGCAATACTTGTAAAGAAATAGCTAACTGGTACAGATCTAAATGTGGAAATTAAATACTTACAAACTTGTTAGAAGATCTGGAAAATCACTAAATCCAGATTTAGAAAGCTTCAGGATACCACTCTCTATAACCCCTCAATATACTAATAGTAGGGAAATGAAGAGGGCTTTTTTAAAAGGATTTTTATTTATTTATTTGAGAGAGAGAGAGAGAGAGAAAGAGAGACCACAAGAGCTGGAGAGGGGTAGAGGGAGAAGCAGACTCTCTGACGAGCGGGGAGCCCAACACAGGACTTTATCCCAGGACCCTGGGATCCTAATCTGAGCCAAAGGCAGATGCTCAACTGACTGAGCTACCCAGGCATCTAAGAATTGAGGAGTTTTGTTGCTATGTAAAATCTGTCTGCTAAAGCCTACTGATGTTGGATGAAAATGACTGCTACCTCCCTTCTATCTTCCAAATCTTATATAATGCATCCAATTGACACAACCGTTCTGACAAAGGAGTTGGGGAAATGTGGTTTTTAGACTTTAAGCACCTATATAATAGGCACTAGAAGGGGCTGGGAATAAATATAGAATAACTATGTACATTTTCCAGCAGAAGTATTACAATTATCTCATATTTGGATAAAAGAGACTTGTAATATGATTGATGGGGGTGCTCAAGATAGAAGTTTTAGCTGCTTTGGGATTGAAGAGGTAAATGTGTAAGAAAAATAGTAAGAAAAGAGAGAGAAAGTGACTCAGTAAAGGAGTCTAGTAGCAGCCAGGTGAGGGGGGGACCCAAGAAACAATTTTCTGGAAAGGAACTAAATGGTGAAATTCAAGATATTTGATATTGTTTTCATTTGTTTCTTTTCTTTGCGTCAGTTTTTCCACTATCTATAAACCTTCAGCAAAAGATTGTTACACCAGAGTCTTGTGTTAGTGGTACTATAAGTAATGAAGGTGAAGAGGCCACCTGAAGAACGAAATAAAGTGGTACAGCAGCCTAGGAAGCTATCTTGACAGATAAGAATCAATAACTGAGTTAGAATGAGAAATTCAAGGTAAGAAGTGATGGAAAACCACCAGGAAAATTTAAGTACTATCTTCAGAATCTTGAAAAATATAAACAAAGGGTTAAGTGTTCCATTTTTACATGACCAAAGTGTGAGCTATTTCATTTGGACATTAAAACAAAGGGAGACCCCAGAATACTAGAAGACTCAGGAACTATTGGACTATATGTACAAGGTCTCTATATAAGAGCAATGCAAGAGAATAAACGCCAATAGGTCAGAAGTGGTGAGGATGCACCGACTATTTCTTATCACTCCATTTCCTATTATTAAATTATATAGAAAAGAAAGGGGCACATAATTAGTATTCAAGTAATATTTATCTTATTACTGATTTGGGCATGAAAAGTAACAGAGATATCAGAAGATACTTTAAACTTGTCCCATAAGATATCCTGAGCTAATTTGGGCATCACATTACAGATCCCCTCTTTTGGATTCTTGCCTTAATCTCATCTCATTTGATATATGTTTTTAAAGTCCTGACTGCCTTAGATAAGGTTTAAACTGGGAAAGACGGGTCTTATATGATTTCAGGTCTTCAGCAACTAAAAAATATGTCTTTGTATATGGAACATGAAGGGGAAGAAAGATGGGCATTTTTAGTCTTCATTAAAAAGCTAAGAAATATAACCAGAGGGATGTGTTATTAAGAATAGCATTATGTGATTTAAAACCCCAGATCTTTGGGTAATACACTATAAAGTTCAGACCTCATTCAACCAAAAGTGAAAAAAATAATTCTTCACCCGTTTTTAATTTAAAATGCCTTAATTTAAAATGCTCTTTCCTGAAAGAATGATTTCTTGGAAGTAGATAAAGCAGTTGGGTGTCAGCCAGTTTTTCTCTGGCTTCCACTCATTTATATTAAGATTATATTTGGCTGTCGAGTGCACTTTGGATCCAAGAAATACTGGTCAGAAATGAAAGGACCAAAAGCCAGAGTGCCCTCAAAAAGACAATAGGATCTCAAGGCAGAAGGGATCTTTCTGAAGAGATCCTTGTGCCATTTGCAGTTATTTCAATCACTCCTTGTTCTTCTTAATACCTAAATTCCAAGCAAGTTTCTTTTTTTTCCATTTTATTTTATTTTATTTCTTTTTAGTGTTCCAAAATTCATTGTTTATGCACCACACCCAGTGCTCCATACAATATGTGCCCTCCACAATACCCCCCACCAGGCTCACCCAATCCTCCACCCCCCTCCCCTCCAAAACACTCGGTTTGTTTCTCAGAGTCCACAGTCTCTCATGGTTTGTCTCCCTCTCTGGTTTCCCCCATCTCACTTCTCTCCATCTCCCAATGTCCTCTGTGTTATTCCCTATGCTCCACAAGTAAGTGAAACCATATGATACTTGGCTCTCTCTGCTTGACTTATTTCATTCAGCATAATCTCTTCCAGTCCCATCCATGTTGATATAAAAGTTGGGTATTCATCCTTTCTGATGGAGGCATAATATTCCATTGTATATATATGGACCATATCTTCTTTATCCATTCGTTTGTTGAAGGGCATCTTGGTTCTTTCCACAGTTTGGCAATTGTGGCCAGTGCTGCTATGAACACTGGGGTACAGATGGCCATTCTTTCCACTACATCTCTATCTTTGGGGTAAATCCCCAGTAGCGCAATTGCAGGGCCATAGGGAAGCTCTATTTTTAATTTTTTGAGGAATCTCCACGTTGTTTTCAAAAAATGGCTGCACCAATTTGCATTCCCAACAACAATGTAAGAGGGTTCCCCTTTCTCCACATCCTCTCCAACACATGTTGCTCACTGTCTTGTTGATTTTGGCCATTCTAAGTGGTGTAAGGTGGTATCTCAATGTGGTTTTGGTTTGAATCTCCCTGATGGCTAATGATGATGAACATATTTTCATGTGTCTGCTAGCCATTTTTATGTCTTCTTTGGAGAAGTGTCTGCTCATGTCTTCTGCCCATTTTTTGATGTGATTATCTGTTTCGTGTGTGTGTTGAGTTTGAGGAGTCCTTTATAAATCTTAGATATCAGCCCTTTGTCTGTTGCATCATTTAGAAATATCTTCTCCCATTCTGTGGGTTGCCTCTTTGTTTCATTGACTGTTTCTTTTGCTGTGCAGAAGGTTTTGAACTTGAAGTCTGGTTACATCCAGACTGAAAGTGAAGGGATGGAGAAGCATCTTTCATGCCAACAGGCCTCAAAAGATAGCTGGGGTAGTGATTCTGATATCAGACAAATTGGATTTTAAACTAAAGACTATAGTCAGAGATAAAGAAGGACACTACATCATTCTTAAAGGGTCTACCCACCAAGAAGATCTAACAATTGTAAATATTTATGCCCCAATACAGAAGAAGCAAACTACATAAGACAACTGTTAATCAAGATAAAGAGCCATGTTGATATGAATGCATTAACAGTAGGGGATCTCAACATGCCACTCTCAGTAATAGAGAAATCAGAAAATCAATAAAGAAACAAGAGCATTGAGTGACACATTGGACTAGATGGACCTCATAGATATATACAGAACATTCCATCCTAAAACAACAGAATATTCATTCTTCTTGAATGCACATGGAACTTTCTCTAGAATAGACCACATACTAGGTCACAAATCAGGGCTCAACTGATACCAAAAGATTGAGATTATTCCCTGCATATTCTCAGACCAAAGTGCTTTGAAACTGGAACTCAACCACAAGAAAAAGTTTGGAAGGAATTCAAACACTTGGAACCTAAAGGCCACCTTGCTCAAGAATGTTTGGATCAACCAGGAACTCAAAGAGGAGCTTAAACAATTCATGGAAACCAATGAAAGTGAAGACACTTCAGTCCAAAACCTATGGGATACAGCAAAGGCAGTCCTAAGGGGGAAATACATAGCCATCCAAGCCTCCCTCAAAAAAGTTAAAAATCCAGAATAAACCAGCTCTCTTTACACCTTAAAGAACTGGAGAATCAACAACAAATTAAGCCAATCCCACACACAAGAAGGGAAATAATCAAGATTAGGGCAGAGATCAATGAGATAGAAACTAGAGATACAGTAGAACACATCAATGAAACTAGAAGCTGGTTTTTTTGAAAAAAATCAATAAGATCAATAAACCATTGGCCAAACTAATCCAAAAGAAAAGAGAGAGGACCCAAATTAGTAAAATTATGAATGAAAAGGGAGAGATCATGACTAACAACACCAAGGAAATAGAAACAATCATCAGAAATTATTATCAACAGATATATGTCAATAAGTTAAGAAACCTAGGTGAAATGGATGCATTTCTGGAAACCTATAAACTTGCAAACTGAATCAGGAAGAACTTGACAACCTGAATAGACCAATATCTAGTAAGGAGATTGAAGCAGTGATCAACCCCCCCCCCCCAAAAAAAACAAGAGCCCAGGACCTGATGGATTCCCTGGAGAATTCTACCAAACATTCAAAGAAGAAATAGTACCTATTCTCCTGAAGGTGTTTCAAAAAATAGAAACAGAAGGAAAAGTTCCAGAATCTTTTTAAGAAACCAGCATTACCCTGATCCCCAAACCAGACAAAGACCCCACCAAAAAGGAGAATTTCAGACCAATATCCCTGATTAATATGGACGCTAAGATTCTCAAAAAGATCCCAGCAAATAGGATCCAACAGTACATTAAAAAGGTAATTCACCATGACCAGGTGGGATTTATCCATGGGATGCAAGGGTGGTTCAAAACTCACAAATCAATCAATGTGATAAAACAAATCAATAAGAGAAGAGAGAAGAACCACATCATCCTCTCAATTGATGCAGAAAAAGCATTTGAGAAGATACAGCATCTGTTCCTGATTAAAACGCTTCAAAGTATAGGGATAGAGGGAACATTCCTCAACTTCATAAAATCTATGAAAAACCCATGGCAAATATCATCCTCAATGGGGAAAAGCTGACAGCCTTCCCTTTGAGATCAGGGACATGACATGGATGCTCACTCTCACCACTCTTGTTCAACATAGGATTAGAAGTCCTAGCAACAGCAATCAGATAACAAAAAGAAATAAAAGGTATTCAAATCGGCAATGAAGAAGTCAAACTCTCTCTCTTCGCAGGTGACATGATACTTTATATGGAAAACCCAAAAAGTTACACCCCCAAGCTACCAGGACTGTGGCAGTTGGTAATGTGTCAGGATACAAAATCAATGTACAGAAATCAATTGCTTTCTTATAAACTGACAATGAAAATATAGAAAGGGAAATTAGAGAATTGATTCCATTTATTATAGCATCAAATAAGTTTCTTAATGCCGTCTCTTTTCTGCAGAGGAGATGAAAATCACCTTGATTAAACAAAGGAAAAGAAAATGCTCTGCTTAGTATTCACCTAAGATTTAACATACAGTGGTTTCTCATCTGAGACTTCCTCATTGTCTTCTACTTACATTTCTGTTGTTATCACCCCTTAAAGGCATGGAGTTCTATTTTAGATATTCTACCTCTCTGTCAGTCTTCTCTGTACAGTAGGGACTCAAAAAACTCTGTTGTTCAAGACAATAATCTTTGTTCTTTTGTATCTTTGTTCTTTTTGTATCAAAACTTCTTTCTGTCTTTTCCTACTCTCCTCATGAGAGTCAATAAAATCTCAAAAATTTTTAAGTCCAACAACTTGATGTCCTTCATTTCTCTTAATAGATCTTAGCACATCTGTACTAAAAAATGGTACAATTCCATTTCAGGTTCATAGTTTATTTTCTATTAAAATATACTTAAAAGGAAGTACATGATATAGTTTTTGTTATAGTTGACCTCACATGTTATGAATAATCACGGGAGAAGACAGGAAAAATTAGGTCATTAATAGGGAAGCTAGACACTCAGGTTTTAGGGGAAATTGCAGAATTTATTCTTATATTTTTTCAAAGTTTTTTTTTTTTGACTGGCTGCTATGAACTTATCTCAACCCATTTGGCAGCTAGTAATACTAAGTTCTTCAGGGTAAATATCTGTGACCTCTGGTGATTAGAAGAAAGGGAAACCAATGCATCTCCTTCCCCAATAATCTATTTGTTGCATTATAGTAAAAGTAAATGACAAACTTATGAACATTTATTAGCAAGAAGTTACAAAACAGGCACACAACCTGTTATTTTATGCTCAGCCACTAGGAAATCTCCATCCAGATGCTTTCCAACAAGCCTTCTGTAAGAGATCCTCATTCTAAAATATCCCAGTGGGTCATCCAACATTTTTTGGAACAAGCAACCAGCAAAATGCAGGATACATGCTACCAAGAGAATCTCTCAGGTCTGCAAATTACCTGTGTAAGTGCTAGGCAACAAGTCTTAATAATTTCTTGTACTTGGATCATGGAAGGTGATGGAACATATACCACTGTTTTAGCCAATCATGTATCTTCAACATCATCCATTTCACCACTGAAAAATTATTTTTTAAGATTTTTTTATCCTAATTAGTGAGTCCTTTGGAGTAGATTGCTATAATATTTAAAGAATATATGAAGACAAAATTGAAGTAAGATATTCTAGCTAAGGTTGTCCAAATACTACTATGCTATTACAGTGTATCTACTACAATGTATACAAGGTTATATATTAAAGATGAAATACTTAACCACTTGCATCATACAATTCAAATGGAATATTTTAAAGTAAATTATCAAATAAGCAATATAATAATCTTAAACCCCAATCTGATTTTGATCACTTTAGTATTCTTCCTGTGTTCGAGCGCCATGTTGATATGGTTGACATACTATTAATCAACATTTATGTGGCAGTAGAATAAGAATGGAGAAGAAAATGAAGAACAAGTATATAATAATTGGGCTGGAGAAAGAACCAGAGCCTCCCAAGGGGAAAAAACAAGGTTTATCATCACAGCAATATTTGTTTAAAAAAAAAAAACACTTGGAGTTTTTATGGTCAAGTGCCTCTCCCTCTGCCTCTTATATCATTTTATTCTAGTTTTATGTTGCTTTATAATATCTATGTTCTATGGCACTACTATCCTAAAACTGTGGAAATAAGGAATAAATGAATTTAAGAACTTATTTTGGATAAAGTATCCTACAGTCAGAAACCATACATCTGGTTTCCTGAACCAAAGCTTTGGGCTAGTTCACCTGTTATTACTCCTTAGAATGTCCTTCTCCCTTTACATTGGCAAACTGTGTACTCTTCTTTTACACAGTTTACACTAAGTACTTATAAAAAAGTACACTAAGTACTTATACTTCTTTTACTTAGTTTACACTAAGCTTATAAAGGTTAAATAATTTCCCTAAATCACAAAAATAGTATAGTGATGGTGCCTTGATTCTAACTCAGGTTTGTTTCACTGCAAAGTCTTTACTCTGAAGCAATGCTGGACACTAAGGAAACAGAGGGTTTGACCCTTGAAAAAGTATAATATGATTCTTAAGTGAGAGAAATCCAAAGGCACCAAATATAGTTAACAGAATACTTGCTTAAGAAGATCAAGATTAAATGTACTGGAATCAAAGAGTTAAGATACAATCAACTTTAATGAAATTGGAGGTCAAAGACCCAGGACCAGCTATTTCTAAACAATTATGTAATCATGAGTAAGTTGCTTAATCTTTGTGTTCCAATAATTTGATCTGTTAAATGAGGTAGCAGAACTAAATAAATTCGAAAACTGAAAGTCTGTAGCTCATATAGAGGAAGTGAAAACTTTTCCTCAATGACTATTGTTAATAGCCATTTAGACTCAGCAAAACTCTAAATCAGGCTGTCTCAGTATTTCTGTGTATATTTGTGTGATATCAAGACTTGATGTTATATTTGAATCCACATTTGTTATTTTCATAGCTTAGTTTCTTGCATTGCTCTTCAGTGTCACTGAAATAATCATTCTTTCTCCTTGCTTGCATTTTTAGAGACAAAGTGAAGCTAAAGTTTACATAAACATTTGTTTTTTGCCAACATTGACTTTTGAAAATAAGATAATGTTCCTTGGAATATCTATGACTAAATAAATTATCAAAAATATGATTTCCCCCCAGAATACTTTATCATACTGATTTAGAAGTTGACAGCTGAAGATAAATTTAAACACACACACTACACTAGAAAGGACAAAAACAGCACTGTATCTTTTTCTATGGAATAAAAGATTAATATTTTGAAAAGAGGCATGTTAGTCATATTTAGTTAAGGATTTATGTATTATTTTAAAGTTTTACAGTACAACAATAATTAAAATGATAAACCTATCTGAAATGATTTAAACTGAAATGATTATAACTGTAATGACACTAAGTTAGCTTCATTAAAAAAAATTAACTTTCAATCAATAACATGTCCAAAAATGCCATCCTTTAAATGGATCCTTATTTAAACCTTTAATTCCGTCTAGTTAAAAAAATGTTTTCTCAGTGAACAAAGATGTGACATTGGGAGGAGAGGAGAAGTGAGTTGGGGGAAACTGGAGGGGGAGACAAACCATGAGTGACTGTGGACTCTGAGAAACAAACAGGGTTTTGGAGGGAAGGACAGTGGGGGTTTTGGTGAGCCTGGTGGTGGGTATTAAGGAGGGCATGTATTGTATGGAGCACTGGGTGTGGTGCATAAATAATGAATCTTGGAACACTGAGAAAATAAAATAAAATTAAAAATAAGATAATAATGAAAATATTTTACAAATAATGATTTTCTTCTTGAATTTAATCTACATTTGTGTAAAGTTTTTAGTTTATTTTGGAAATCATATATTTCATGACTTAATATATATTGTTTAAATGATAATATACCATTATCGATGATGACTGTGATGTAGGTTCATCAAATGCAACAAATATACCACTGTAGTAGGGGATGTTGATAATAGGAAATGCTATACATGTGGAGCAAGGCAGGTAGGGAGTATTTGGGAAATCTCTATACATTTCCCTCAATTTTAAAACTGTTTTTAAAAAAGTAGTCTTTTTAAAAAGAAGTAAAACCATATAATCAATCTAATAGATGTCATAAAAGCATTGATAAATTCTACTGTTCATTCATGGTAGAAGTTTTCAGCAAAATAGGAATAGCATGGGATTTCCTCAACCAATGAAGAATATCTACAAAATAAAACCTACTGGTAACATGATACTCGATACTGAAATATTCCAGCTTTTTACCTAAGATTAGGAACAAGGCTAATCATCTCATTGTTTTAATTTATTATGATACTAGAGATCATCCTTGTTAGTGTAATAATGTAAGAAAAAGAAAAAAATAAAAAAGTCACAAAGATTGGAAAGGAAAATAAAACTGTCAGATTTCATGATTATTTATATAGAAAATCTTAACACATCTATAAGTAATTTTAAGTTTAACAAGGTCACAAGATGCAAGGTAAATATTTTTTAAAAGTAATTGCAATTCTATATACTTGCAACAAACAATAAGAAAATGAAATTTGTAAATAGTTGAAGTATTATTGATATACAAAAACTATATATCTTTGATGAGATTAAACATATGTATACACCCTTGAAAACCATCACCACAATCAAGATAATATCTATCACTTCCAAAAGTTTCCTTGTGTCCCCTTTCTTGTTTGCTTGCTTATTTCCTTTTTTTTTTTTTTTTTGTGGCAAGAAACCTACCCTCATCAAATGAACAATACAAAATTGCTGCCTACAGTCACAATGCTATTTAGCAGATCTCTAAAACTAATTCAGTTTTTGTAACTGAAACATTATGCCAGTTGATAAATTCTCCAATTCTCAGTACCCCCAACCCCTGGCAATTAAACAAACTCATTGTTTAATGAGTTTAACTATTTTAGTGCCTCAACTAAGAGAAATCATATATTTTTTTGTTTTGTTTTTCTGTGACTACTTTATTTCGCTTTGCATAGTGTTCTCCAGATTCATATACACTGTCCCAAATTGCAAGATTTCCTTCTTTTAGAAAGCTGGATGATATTAGTATTCCAGTGTGTGTGTGTGTGTGTGTGTGTGTGTGTGTGTGTGTGTGAATATATTTTTACTCATTCATCTGTAGATGGGCATTTGAGTTACTTTGTAACTTGGTCATTGTTGCAATGAACATAGAAGTGCAGATATCTCTTCAAGATCCTGATTTCAGTTCCTTTGAGTTATACCCAGAAGTGAAGGTGCTGGATCATATGGGGGTTCTATTTTTAATTTTTTGAGGAAACTCAATACTGTTTTCCATAACAACTATACCAGTTTACACCTCCATCAGCAGTGTACAAGGTTTCCAATTTCTCTGCATCCCACCAATACTTCTTATCTTCTATTTTTTTGGAGAATAATCATTCTAGCAAGTTAGGTAATATCTTATTGTGGTTTTGATTTTCATTTCTCTGACCATTAGTCAGTGATGTTCAACACCTTTTCATGTGCCTGTTGGTACAATAGCATCAAAATGCTTTAGAAGTATATTTTTAAAAGATATGCAAGATGAGCACCCTAAGAACTGTGGTGTATTTTAAAAAGTAATTGACTTAAATAAATGGAAAGATAAATATGAGACAAGCTAGAGTGAAAGAAAACAAATCAACAGATGTCTGAGGTCCAATGATAATGGACATACAGAATCTCCTACAAGGGGCACAGTGATGTTTCTAGAGAGATAAAAATGTTCTCTATACTGCATGTTGTATTAAAGAACAGCCCAAGAATGTCAGCAGAGAAAACTATGAAAAACAGATAAAAATGCTAGATATGAAGTAACAATTTTAATCTTTGAAAGTTAACTCATTTGAAGAAACATCAGAAGATTGGAGATAGCGGGGAATAAAAACTCAGTGACCTTGGAAAGAGGTCAATAGAAATTATAGAAACTACTTACACCCCCCAAAAAGGATGAGAAAATGGAAATACCAAGATCTTTGGGACAGTACTGAGAGAGAATAGCCAAGAATTTTCCAAGATTTATGAAAGATATCAATCAACAAATCCTAGAAAATCAACAAAACCAGTGCAAAATATATCCATATCTATAATTTTAATACATATTCAATATATATACTCAGAATACATATACATATATTTTAATATGTATTTTCTATATATATTCAGAATTTACATTCAAATTTTTAAAAGGCTATTTTGGGTTTAAAAAATATATATAATAACAATATTTTGTGACATTTATTACATCTGAAATTAAAATATATGGCAGCAAGAACACAGAGGGCAGGAGGGGGGAAATAAAATCATACTGATATAAAGTTCTGACATTGTAAAAACTAATATTGTTAAAAATACATCATGATAAAGATGTACATGTTATTATCACAACCACTAAAAAATAGCTCAAAATTTATCATCTATATTTCACAAAGTGTGTTTAGAAAATAGCAAGAGACTGAAGCAGAATAAGCCAAATCCAAATATTAGTCAAGATTCTAAATCAGTCTTCTTCACTGAATTATATTAAAGCATATAAAAATGCAATCATTCATTGAAAATTTACTATGCACCAGGTACTAACTGAACACCAAAATGTATTATCTCACTTAATTTCCAAAATTCAATGAGGAAAAGGCTGAAACACTGAGGTTACATAACTAATTACTTCAAGAGCCAGAACTCAGACCAATTTCAGTCCACACACTTTTAACTACTATGATATGTAGCTTCCTAAGCCTCTGTAACACATTTTTTTTTCAAGAGAGCAAACAAGATTAGCACAAGTGCATTGCCCATGCCAAACCATGCTGTGCTGGAGAACTTTTATTATCTGCTTGATCAGCACTGAACAAAGTTTGTTTACTACTTTAAAGTTTGTACTGAGCCTATTACCCTTATATCAAAAGGCCTCTTTAGCCCAGGAGAAAATATGATCATATTAGCCATAGTAAACATCATTTATATTTCTCATTCTCACTCATTATTTCAAGCCCTGTAGCTCTTCCTGAAGGCATTTTTTGGTATCTCTAGGGCATGTCTTACATCTGTTCACAGATATGACATTTTCCCCTTTGTTCCTTCCCTGATGGGATCTTCCCAGCCATGTCTGTAACAGAGAATTCTGTGTTTGGGATGCTATATGAGCCATCTCACTGTGGCCACTGCTCCTGGTACTTGTCGAAGTCTAGAACCCAGGTAGTCATGTAAGGCTACTGTCCCCCAACATCCCTAAAGCCATGCTGGTGCCTACTCCTCCCAGAACTGCCTGTCTCTGCTGCGGAACCTGAAAATCTGTGTGCCTCTATTGCCTGCAATGTCTAAAGAATACCGCTGCTCAGGTACAGCTGAGCACTGGAATCAGGCCATATTACCACATGTTCCTTGGGTTCTTTGCCCAGTTGTTCTTCTTTTATGACCATTTTTCAGTGCAAATGTTCTCAATCCTCCCTGATATTAGAAATACTTGGAATAAATGGAAAAAATATCAACCTTTGGCACTTGCTCTGAGGTTCTGGATTAATATGCACAGGTCCCAGGTCTAAGGTCTAAGGTGTAGATGAAGTTGAAGAATCTTGACTTGGGCAGCAACCAAAACAAGCCTGCCTTCTTTCACCATGTGCAACAGAGATTTTAATGAAATGGATATGTAAACCTCAGAGCTCATAAACCCTGAAGGGAGGGCGTGCATTGAATGAAGTATCTCATTTATAAGGCACTATTTTGCTGCTTATTTGTTAGGCAGAATATGCCAATCAGAGAACAAATCTATGTTCTGCAGCTTAGCACTACTGATGCTACACACTATGGTATTAGTACACCATGAACACAGTAAACCCAACTTCCCACAGAACCTTCGGTAGTGTTAAACTAATTCATTGCACTCATTCTCTCCAAGCCCTCTTCCCTTGTCCTCCCCCCATTCTCCTCCTTTCACTCTCCAGGTTATAGAACATTAGTATTGACAGAATCTCCTGAGCCCACAAATCTATTTGTAAGTTAACAATGTAAATGTAATCAATGCAAATAAAAAGGAAAGGAATGGGGTCTTTGTGGGAAAGCACAGAAAATCATTTTCTCACAGAAGAACCAAAGCCACTTAAAATATTTGTCTGGCTCTGTAGGTAAGAATACTTATCTAGCTCTTTAAGTGCCTTGTTTGTCCACCTCTGCTGGGATCAAGTCTTAAGAATTTATTTTAACTAGAATGTAATAGAATGGTGTCTCTATATTGTTTATATTTGAAACACAATATAAAATCAGTAGCCAATTAGTGAAAAAAGGTCCCTGTACCACATTGTCCACTCCACCTCAACTATTGAATATTGAACAGAGGAGAGCAATCTATTGTGCCTGCATTCCCATCAATTGTCTTCCCAGCTGCCAGCAGGTCTCATTAGCCAAAAAGCTTATATAGGATATAAGTAAACAATTCACTTGAATTTTTTTTTAAATATTTTATTTATTTATTTGAGAGAGAGACAGTGAGAGAGAGCATGAGTGAGGAGTTCAGAGGGAGAAGCAGACTCCCGGAGGAGCTGGGAGCAGGACTCGATCCTGGGACTCCAGGATCATGACCTGAGCTGAAGGCAGTCGCTTAACCAACTGAGCCACCCAGGCTCAGTTGAATTCTGATGAACACGTATTTTCATTCATTTCTACAACATAGACCCTCTGTTCAAGACTGGATATTTGCTAGTAAAAACCGAACAATTAGGAAAATGACTTGGTACTTTCATCAGTCATACAAAAAGCATAGATAATAAAGTCAGAGTTCTAGGTTGGAGAAAATAGGAGGATGGGTAAACTGTACCTTTTATACAGGTAAGTTTATATTATAGCTCAACCAGTTAGTGATAAAAATACACATCAAATCACACCCAGGAAAAACCCCATGTGTTGTGGTAATCATCAGCTAGTTTAGACAGGCAGAATTTTTCCTTTGAATTAGCATTGCTTGGAGAGCCTTAGCAATGGAAGAATACAAGAGTGCTTGATTCCTTCACCCCATGAGAAGGGTGTAGAAATATTTTGTCCTTATGCAGTAATGCCAGGTTGGCATTTGATCCCTTACTAATTATGCCAGTGGAAGCAAAAATAATATACTGTGACATGAGACACTTTATGGATTGTTTCATAAATCAGAATTTAGTTGAGACAAAGGTAGAAATCATCTTTCTAGAATTGGAATGTTAACTAGATTTGAAGCAGAGAATGAAAACACCAGCAAGAACTTCCAAAAGATCTGAATCGTTCATTATATATATGATTCAATTAAGCATTGGCATTAAATCCAGTTTCTGGTTAGCTTCTTAGAAAGTACTGAAGGTAAAGGACACATTTCCGCTGCTTTCAAATTCTGGGTATTCTTATCCATAAAATGTATGAGTGAGGGGCACCTGGGTGGCTTAGTCAGTTAAGCATCTGCCTTCAGCTAAGGTCATGATCTCAGGGTCCTGGAATTCAGCCCCACGTCAGGCTCCCAGCTCAGTGGGGAGTATGCTTCTCCTTCTCCCTCTGCCTTTCCCTCTGCTTGTGCTCTCTCTGTTTCTCTCTCTCTCTCAAATGAATAAATAAAATCTTTTTTAAAAATAAAATATCTTCTCCCATTCTGTCGGTTGTCTTTTGGTTTTGTTGACTGTTTCCTTTCCTGTGGAAAAGGTTTTGCTCTTGATGAAGTCCCAATAGTTCATTTTTGCCCTTGCTTCCCTTGCCTTTGGCAATGTGTCTACCAAGAAGTCACTATGGGTGAGGTTGAAGAGGTTGCTGCCCATGTTCTCCTCAAGGATTTTTATGAACTCCTGTCTCACATTGAAGTCTTTCTTCCATTTTGAGTCTATTTTTGTGTGTGGTATAAGGAAATGGTCCAGTTTCATTTTTCTGCATGTAGCTGTCCAATTTTCCCAGCACCATTAGTTGAAGAGACTTTTTTCCTTTGGATATTCTTTCCTGCTTTCTTGGAGATTAGTTGACCATAGAGTTGAGGGTCTACTTCTGGGCTCTCTTTTCTGTTCCATTGATCTAGGTGTCTGTTTTTGTGCCAGTACTATAGTGTCTTGATCATGACAGCTTTGTAAAAGAGCTTGAAGTCTGGAATTGTGATGCCACCAACTTTGGCTTTCTTCTTCAACATTCCTCTGACTATTCGGGTTTTTTTCTGATTCCATATAAAATTTAGGATTATTTGTTCCATTCCTTTGAAAAAAATGGATGTTATTTTGATAGGGATTGCATTGAATGTGTAGATTGCTTTAGGTAGAATAGACATTTTCACAATATTTGTTCTTCCAATCCAAGAGCATGGAACGTTTTTCCATTTCTTTGTGTCTTCCTCAATTTCTTACATGAGTACTTTATAGTTTTCTGAGTACAGAATATTTGCCTCTTTGGTTAGGTTTCTGCCTGGGTATCTTATGGCTTTGGGTGGAATGGTAAATGGGATCGACTCCTTAATTTCTCTTTCTTCTGTCTTATTGTTGGTGTATAGAAATGCAACTTTTCTGTGCATTGATATTATATCCTGACACTTTGCTGAATTTCTGTACAAGTTCTAGTAATTTTGGAGTGGAGTCTTTTGGGTTCTCCACATAAAGTATCATATCATCTGCAAATAGTGAGAGTTTGACTTCTTCTTTGCCAATTCAGATGCCTTTAATTTCTTTTTGTTGTCTGACTGCTGAGGCTGGAACTTCTAGTACTATGTTGAATAGCAGTGTGATAGCAGACATCCCTGCTGTGTCCTGATCTTAAGGGAAAAGCTCTCAGTTTTTCCCCATTAAGAATGATATTCGCTGTGGGTTTTTCATAAATGGCTTTGATGATATTGAGGAATGTACCTTCTATTACTACATTTTGAAGAGTTTTGATCAAGACAGGATGCTGTACTTTGTCAAATGCTTTTCAGCATCTGTTGAGAGTATCATACGGTTCTTGTTCTTTCTTTTATTAATGTGTTGTATCATATTGATTGATTTGCAAATGTTGAACCAACCTTGCAGCCCAGGTATAAATCCCACTTGGTCATGGTGAATAATCCTTTTAACATACTGTTGGATCCTATTGGCTAGTATTTTGGTGAGAATTCTCATATCTCTGTTCATCAAGGATATTGGTCTGTAATTCTCCTTTTTGGTGGGGTCTTTATCTGGTTTTGGGATCAAAGTAATGCTGGCCTCATGAGATGAGTTTGGGGTTGTGATCTCTCCTCTTTCATTTATGATTTTATTTATTTGGGTCCTTTCTCTTTTCTTTTTGATAAGTTTGGCCAGGGGTTTATCAGTCTTACTAATTCTTTCAAAGAACCAGCTCCTAGTTTCTTTGATCTGTTCTACTATTCTTTTGGTTTCTGTTTCATTGATTTCTGCTCTGATCTTTATTATGTCTCTTCTCCTGCTGGGTTTAGGCTTTCTTTGCTGTTCTTTCTCCAGCTCCTTTAGGTGTAGGTTTAGGTTGTATACTTGAGAATTTTCTTGTTTCTTGAGAAAGGCTTTTATCTCTATATATTTTCCTCTCAGGACCACCTTTCCTGTGTCCCAAAGATTTTGAACAGTTGTGTTTTCATTTTCATTTGTTTCCCTGAATTTTTTCAATTCTTCTTTAATTTCCTTGTTGATCCATTCATTTTTTAGTGGGATGCTCTTTAGTCTACACATATTTGAGTTTTTTCCAACTTTCCTCTTGTGATTGAGTCCTAGCTTCAGAGCATTGTGATCTGAAAATATGCAGAGAATGAGCCGAGTCTTTTTTTTTTTTTTTTTTTGGTAGGAGGATGTCCTCTTTTTTTTTTTTTTTAAGATTTTATTTATTTACTTGACAGAGAGAGAAGAGCCCAGTCTTTTAATACCAGTCTTGACTTCACTTGTGGCCCAGGATGTGATCTATTCACATGGAACAAATGTTCCATGTGCACTAGAGAAGAATGTGTACTCTGTTGCTTTGGGATGGAATGTTCTGAATATATCTGTGATGTCCATCTGGTCCAGCATGTCATTTAAGGCCTTTATTTCCTTGTTGATCTTTTGTTTAGATTATCTATCCATTTCAGTGACTGGATGTTAAAGTCCCCTACTATTATTGTATTATTGTCAATGTGATTCTTTGATTTTGTTATTAATTGGTTTATATAGTTGGCTGCTCCCATGTTAGGGGCAGAGATATTTAAAATTATTAGATCTTCTTGTGGGATAGACCCTTTGAATATGATACAATGTCCTTCCTCCTCTCTTAGTATAATCTTTGGCTTAAAATCTAATTGATTTGATATAAGGATTGCCACTGCAGCTTTCTTTTGATTTCCGTTAGCATGGTAAATTTTTTTCCACCCCCTCACTTGAAATCTGGAGGTGTCTTTGGGTCTAAAATGAGTTTTTTGTAGACAGCCTATTGGTGGGTCTTGGTATCCATTCTGATACACTGTGTCTTTTGATTGGGGCATTTAGCCCATTTATATTCAGGATATCTATTAAAAGATATGAATTTAATGCCATTGTATTACCTGTAAGGTGACTGTTTCTGTATATTGTCTCTGTTTCCTTCTGGCCTAATATTTTTAGGCTCTTTGCTTAGAGGACCTCTTGCAATATTTCCTGTAGGGCTGGTTTGCTGTTTGCAAATTCTTTTAGTTTTTGTTTGTCCTGGAAGCTTTTTATCTCTCCTATTTTCAATGATAGCCTAGCTGGATATAGTACTCCTGGCTGCATATTTTTCTCACTTAGTGCTCTGAATATATCATGCCAGTTCTTTCTGGCCTGCAAGGTCCCTGTGGATAAGTCTGCTGCCAATCTACTATTTCTACCATTGTATGTTACAGACTTCTTGTTCCATGCCGCTTTCAGGATTTTATCTTTGTCACTAAGACTAGTAAGTTTTACCATTAGATGATGGGGTGTGGAACTATTTTTATTGATTTTGAGGGGAATTCTCTGTGTCTCCTGGATTTCAATGCTTGTTCCCTTTGCCATATTAGGGAAATTCTCTATTATAATTTGCTCCAATATACCTTCAGTCCCTCTCTCTCTCTTTCTTCTTCTTCTGGAACCCCAATTATTCTAATATCATTTCATCTTATGTATCACTTATCTCTCGAATTCTCCCCTCATGGCCTAGTAGTTATTTGTCTCTCTTTTGTTCATCTTCTTTATTCCCCATCATTTGGTCTTCTATATCACTAATTCTCTCTTCTTCCTCATTTACACTAGCAGTAAGAGCCTCCATTCTTGATTGCACCTCATTAATACTTTTCTTGATTTCAACTTGTTTAGATTTTAGTTCTTTTTTTTCTCCAGAAAGGGATTTTATTTCTACAGAGAGCATTTCTCTAAATCTTCCATGCTTCTTTTGAGCCCAGCTAGCACCTTGATAACCATCATTCTGAACTCTAGATCTGACATAATACCAATGTCTGTATTGATTAGGTCCCTAGCCATTGGTACTGCCTTTTGTTCTTTTTTTGTGATGAGTTTTTCCGCCTTGTCATTTTATCCAGATAAGAATATATGAATGAGAGAATAAAATATTAAAAGGGTGGCAAAGTCCCTAGAAAAAAATGTATGTTAACCAAATCAGAAGAGATCCAAAACTGGGGATGTGGGGGAGAAGAATAGGTAAAATATATGTGTATATATTAGACTGGTGAATAGAAGAGAGCCACCCACTTGATTTTGGGTGTATTTTGATCTCTTAGAAGAAATTACCTCACAAAATTTTAAAGAAAGAAAAACATATATACAAAAATAAGGGTAAACATGATGAAGGGATGGAATATGACTGTAAAGATGAAATTTTTAAAAAATCTAAAAAAGGAATTGATAAGATAAGTTGGTTGGAAAAACAAAGAAGAAGAAAAAAAGAGGAGAGACTGTGCTTGGATTGGAGACTAGAATAATGCCTGTGCTAGATTTAGGGTATATTTTGACCTATTAGAAGAAATTGTATCCTAATTTTTTTTAGGGAAAAAAAAACCCTATATGTATACAAAAAATAAGGTTAAATACAATGAAGGATAACATATGACTATAATAATGAAGGTTTAAAAAGATTTTTTTAGAAAGGTATTGTTAAGATAAACTAGTTAAAAAACATTAAAAGAGGAAAGAAGAAAAGTTTAAAAATTAGAATAAGAAAAAAAATAAAATTAAATCATTTAATTTAATTTTGCAAGACTAAAGATCATGGGGAGAAAGCCATGAATTTCATGCATTGCTTTCCCCAAGCTCTGGAGTTCCACTGTTCTCCTTGATTGGTGAGCTTGGTCTTGGCTGGATGTTCTTGATGATCTTCTGGGGGAGGAGCCTGTTGTAGTGATCTCAAATGTCTTTGCCCCAGGCAGAATTACACCGCCTTTGCCAGTGGCCAGGCTGAGAAATCTCCTCGAGGTTGCTCTCAGAAGTTTTTGTTCCCTGAAGGCTTTCCATAGAGCTTTGGAGGACAGGAATGAAAATGGCGGCCTCCCAATCTCCAGATCAGGGCCCCGCTCCTCAGTGCACCCTCAGAGAAAAGGGGTCAATCACTCCTGTCTCCCTGGTCTCCGGCCACACTCTGAGCTCACCCAGCCTATGAACAAGCATTTCTGTCTCTGGCACAGAGCCCTGTTTGGAGTCTCCAAACCCAGCAGATTCCTGTCTCCAGAGGAGGAAGGTGAGTCTCCCTGGATCTGCCACTTGTGGGGTCCATGCTCAAACAGCAGTGGTATGACTGTGCCACAGTTCACAGTTCAAGGTAACCCTGAGCTGAGAGCTCACTCCTCTGCTCTGTCTCTGTAGTCGGCTTCCCCACTCTGATACCTGGGAGCTCGGCCACACTCAGAGACCCCCGATCTTTTAGTGACCCCGCAGGTCCTGAGACCACACTGTCCCTGTGAGGCCTCCACTCCCACTTAGCCTCTGGAGCAATGTCCCTCAGTGGCTCAGACTTCTAAAATTTCTGATTGTGTGTTCTACTGCTCTGCTGCTTGCTGGGAGCCGGCCCCTCCCCCTGTGGTCTATCTTCATGTTGCTTCAGATTCACTCCTCCACACATCCTACATTTCAGAAAGTGGTTGATTTTCTGTTCCTAGAATTACGGCTCTTCTTCTCTTCAATCTCCTGTTGACTTTTTAGGTGTTTGGAATTGTTTTATAACCATATAACTGAACTCCTGCCACCTGATGTCATTTCAGTCCACTACTCCTCTACCATCTTGCTCTCTCCCCTCCTCAAGGATTTTGATGCATTCCTGTCTCACATTGAGATCTTTCATCCATTTTGAGTCCATTTCTGTGTGTGGTGTAAGGAAATGATCCAGTTTCATTCTTCTGCATTTGACTGTCCAATTTTCCCAACACCATTTGTTGAAGAGACTCTTTTTTCCACTGGACATTCTTTCCTGCTCTGTTGAAGATTAGTTGACCATAAAGTTGAGGGTCCATTTCTGGGCTCTCTATTCTGTTCCATTGATCTATGTGTCTGTTTTTGTGCCAATACCATACTGTCTTGATGATTGCAACTTTGTAATAGAGCTTGAAGTCTGGGATTGTGATGCTGCCAACTTTAGTTTTCTTTTTCAATATTCCTCTGACTATTCAGAGTCTTTTCTCATTCCATATAAATTTTAGGATTATTTGCTCCATTCCCTTGAAGAAAAATGGATGGTATTTTGATAAGGATTACATTAAGTGTGTAGATTGCTTTAGGTAGGACAGCTTTTTTCACAATATGTGTTCTTCCAATCCATGAGCATGAAACCTTTTTCCATTTCTTTGTGTCTTCCTCAATTTCTTACATGAGTACTTTATGGTTTTCTGAGTACAGATTTTTTGACTCTTTGGTTAGGTTTATTACTATGTATCATGTGGTTTTGGGTGCAATTATAAATGGGATCAATTCCCTATTTCTCTTTCTTCTGTCTTGCTATTGGTGTATAGAAATGTAACTTATTTCTGTGCATTGATTTTATATCCTGACACTTTACTGAATTCCTGTATGAGTTCTAGCAGTTTTGGAGTAGAGTGGGGGAAAATGTTTGTAAATGACATATCAGATAAAGGGCTAGTATCCAAAATCTAAAAAGAGCTTACCAAACACAACACTGAAAGAACAAATAATCCAATCAAGAAGTGGGCAAAAGACATGAACAGACATTTCTGCAAAGAAGACATCCAAATGGCCAACAGACACATGAGAAAGTGTTCAACATCACTCGGCATCAGGGAAATATAGATACCTTTCTTAATCAAAACCTCAGTGAGATACCACCCCTCACCAGTCAGAATAGCTAAAATTAACAAGTCAGGAAAAGACAGGTGTTGGTGAGGATGCAGAGAAAGGTGACCTCCCACACTGTTGGTGGGAATGCAAGCTGGTGCAACCACTCTGGAAAACAGCATGGAGTTTCCTCAAAAAGTTGAAAATAGAGCTACCCTACAACTCAGCAATTGCACTACCGAGTATTTGCCCTAAAAATACAAATGTAGTGATCCAAATGGACACATACACCTGAATGTTTATAGCAGCACTGTCCACAATAGCCAAACTATGAAAAGAACCTAGATTTCCGTCAACAGTTTAATGGATAAAGAACATGTGATATAGATATATTTATAGATATATCTATATCAGCCATCAAAAAAAAAAAAAGAAATCTTACTATTTGCAATGATGTGGATGGAACTAGAGGGTATTATGCTAAGTGAAATACATCAATCAGAGGAAAACAATTATATGATTTTTCTGATATGAGGAATTTGAGAGGCAGGGCATGGATTGTGGAGTGGTTGGGAGGGAGGAAAATGAAACAAGATGGGCTGAGGGAGGAAGACTAACTATAAGAGACTCTTAATCTCAGGAAACAAACTCAGGGTTGCTGGAGGGTGAGGAGGAGGGATAGGGTGGCTGGGTTATGGACATTGGGGTTGGTATGTGTTATGGTGAGTACTGTGAATTGTATAAGACTGATGATTCACAGATCTGTACACTTGAAGCAAATAATACATTATATGTTAATAAAAAATAATAATAAAATAAATTAAAATAAAATAAAAGTATGAGTAAGTGAGTGACTGAGTGACTGTGTGTGTGTGTGTGTGTGTGTGTGTGTGTGTGTGGTTGCCTTCAGAAAGGAAGACAGGCCCCAAGGCACAGTCTTGAGATAAAACTCATTTAATTTGTTCAGTTGGGAAGTTCTCAGAAAAGACCCAGACTCATCTGCTGCATTGTCTGAGGTTGAGAAATGGTTTGGCCAGGTAGAGTGTTCTATTAAATAATCTATTGTTTTATAAAAGTTTATACTGTATTACCTAGGATTTCTCCAATTTTAAGTAGTCTATTCAATCTGCTAAGAGGAGGTATTATATAGGGTAACCTAATCTAGGGAGTGACATCCCATCACCCTTTGCCATATTCTGTTGGTTAAAAGCAAGTCACAGGACACACCCACACTCAAGTGGAGGATATTATATAAAGGTGTGACTCACTGAGGATCATGTTAGGATGTGGCTGTCCCAAGAAGCAATAGATACACTCATCTGTAACTAATAGGATTGTATCATAGTCCTATGGAAAATTAATGACATCCCACTCTGAATGGACACACAGATATGGTCATTATTTTCCCTTTTAGAAAATACACATGAAGTAATGTTTCCTCTAATACTTTATCTCCCTGAAGGTCTCAGTATGTACAACCTCTACTTTGCTCTAAATTGCAGACATCAACTTAGAAGTTCAACTGTAAGTTAACTGTGCCAAATGGTAGGGATTATGTACCATCTACCATTGTAACAACACCAAATAACCAACCACACTGTGAAATATTATTTGTCTCTATATTAGGCACTCTTCATTTATGATTTGAGACATTTCCCAAACCCCACTACACATCCCTTGGGCCCCACAAAAGCAGAAAAGGCAAACAAAACCAAAACTACAGTTTGATAAATTCACCATATATAGAAGGCTGAAACTTGTCATTTTTAAAAGGATGAATATTCTGATTTTATCTCATCACACATTATACATACCATCAACTTTTCTATCCAAATGTGTTACCAATCTCTAAAAAGAGATTTAAGCTCTCTTTATCAGGAATGCTGAAGAGACCATCTGTGTTAAGGAATCATGTGGTTTCATCAAAAGACTATTCTGTCTACCACCAGTGTTGCCTAATTTTCTGAAAGGCCAATTAACATTTCTGTGACTATCAAGGCAGTGTAGGGAAGTCCTTCCCAAGATAATGAAGTGTACATTCAATTTTTCCATGTTTAAATGCAATCAGAGAGTTGATCTTTATCTTTGAAGTAGCATAAAATAATTTAAAAATCAGAGAAGTCTCAGAGGAAGAATTTTAAAATGACATCAAAGAAGGAATATTTGAACCTCATTGTCAAATTACTGGGCTATGATGGCTTGGATTTAATGCTGCTTAAGAAGATTATAATATAATACATATAATATAATCCAATTTATGTTTTTTTTAAAAAGAAGCAATATACTTACACACATATGCAGAGATGTATATATGTTTGTGCACATGTACATATGCATAAGCACATAAATATGTACATGTGTATGCACAATGTATGTATATATGTATGCACATTAGAAATGTGTGGACATAGGTTTGAAGAAACAAACACTACCTTTTTCAGTGGCGACCCCTCTAGAGAAAGCAGGTTAGAGGAAGGGACAACTATAGATATTACCTGATTAGCCATCATTTTCTCCACTTTCCTTTAGGGAAATATCCTTCTGCCCTTTTTTCTTGTGTGGATGCCAAACACAATACACATTCTCTTCCACAAGAATTTATAAGGATGGTCATATGACTTAGAAAGGTCCAATCAGGCTCATTCCCTGAGATTTTGTATATGGATGCTGGGAAATAAAAGCACTATTTTTTCTAGAGCCACTACCAGTATAAGTATGATTAATCTTCAGCTGTCTGAAGCCATGCTTCCAATCCCTGACTACTTGGACTAGGAGGAACTAAAAGAGGAGAGGAGAGGAAAGGGGAAGAAGGAGAGAGGCCAATCATTTGGGTCTTTTCCATCTTGTTGTTTATTGACTGGTCATGGATTAAAGTCAGCCCATCTCTGAATCTCCCAGTTATATGAACTTTAAATTCACTTTTTTAAATTTGATTTGACATCTTTCACTTGAAACTGAAAATCTTGACTAATCTAGGAACTTTCATTTTGACTGTATATATATAAATATTTTGACTATCTTTACAAAGAGAATGTAATGTACTATTTGTATAAAAATGTCACATGAAAAAAATACTGCTTAAGGCCTTGGGAGTAACACATAATTTTCCAGAATTGTCCCTATCCCACTCAGAAGACTGTAAGGGTTTCATCTGCAGATTGATAAAGGAAAAAACCTTTCTCTGTTGGTTTGCATCTAAAGCATGACTTTTTGTTTTTGTTTTTGTTTTTGTGTGTTGTTTGTTTTAATATTCTTTCACTTTGAAAAAATTTAGAATCAAAAAATTTGTGAAATAGTACAAGAATTTCTATATATCCTCTTTCAAGTTTCTCTAAATAGTAATATCTTATATAACTGTAGTATAATTATCAAAATGAGGAAACTAATATTGATATAATAGTATCAGCTGATCGAGAGACTTCATTCAAAGTTTTCCAATAGCTCCACCATATGAGTTATTTCTAGTCTAGTATCCAGTCCAGAACTAACATTACATTTATGTGTCACTTCTCTGTCCTCTTTAATCAGGAATAATTCCCTAATCTTTGTCTTACATGACTAATACACTTACAAAGGATACTGGCCAGTTATATTATAGAATGTCCCTCAATGTGGATTTATCTGCCATGTCATTGTTATGAAATTCAGGCTATGAATTTTGGGCAAAATCAAACAGAAATAATGTTGTGGGGGGGGGTTGCACATTCTGTCAAGAAAACATAATGTCCATTAACTCCATTACTGGTTAATGTTAAATATGATCACTCAGTTAAGGTTGTGTACTAGTGTGCTATAGCTGCTATGACAAAGTACAGCAAATTGAGTGTTTTTGGCAATAGATATTGATTATCTCAGAGTTCTGAAAGATTTTTTGCCATTCTTTGACATTTAGAAGCATCACCCTGATCCCTCCCTTCATCTTCACATGTTATCTCTGTATATCTGCATCCAAATTTCTCTGTTTTATAGATGCCAGTAGGGGTCCCTGGGTGGCTCGGTTAAGGACCCAACTCTTGATTTCAGCTCAAGTTGTGATCTCAGGGTCATGAGGTTGAGCCCCGTGTCAGGCTTCATGCTGGGCATGGAGCTTGCTTAAGATTCTCCCTCTCTCTCTCTCTCTCTCTCTCTCCCTCTGTCCCCACCCCCACATTCTCTCTCTCAAAAAACATTTAGATTAAAAATGTATAGGTTAACTAACCTTCAACAAAGCAGAAAAGAATATCCAATGAAAAAAAAGGCAGTCTCTTCAACAAATTGCATTTGGAAAACTGGACAGTAACATGTAGAAGAAAGAAACTGGACCACTTTCCTACACCATACACAAAAATAAATTCAAACCAATTGAAATACCTTAATGTGAGACTGGAAACCATCAAAGTCCTAAAGAAAAACACAGCCAGAAACCTCTTTGACCTTGGCCGTAGCAACTTCTTACTAGACACAACATCACAAGCAAGGGAAACAAAAGCAAAAATGAACTATTGGGACTTCATTAAGATAAAAACTCCTGCACAGCAAAGGAAATAATCAACAAAACTAAAAGGCAGAATATGTAAAGGGAAAAGATATTTGCAAATCATGTATATGATAAAGGGTTAGTATCCAAAATCTACAAAGAACATATCAAGTTCAACACCCAAGAAACAAGTAACCCAGTTAAAGAAATGGGAAGAAGACATGAATAGACACTTTCCCAAAAAAGACATCCAAATGGCTAAAAGACACATGAAAAGATGCTCAATGTTATTCATCACCAGGGAAATGTAAATCAAAACCATGATGAGATACCATCTCACATATGTCAGGATGACTAAAATTAACAACACAAGCAGGTTTAATGAGGATGTGGAGAAAGGGGAGCCCTCTTGCACTCTTGATGAGAATGCAAACTGGTGCAGTCATTCCAGAGAACAGTATGGAGATTTCTCAAAATGTTAAAAATAGAACTGCCCTGCAACCCAACAGTTCACTACTAGGTATTTACCCAAAGGATACAAAAGTGTTGATTAAAGGAATGCATGCATCCCAATGTTTATAGCAGTATTAATCACAATAGCAAAACTATGGAAAGACCCCAAGTGTCCATTCACTGATGAATGAATAAAGAAGATGTGGTACAGATATACAATGGAATATTACTTGGCCATCAAAAAGAATGAAATCTTGCCATTTGCAATGACATAATTGAAGCTAGAGTGTATTGTGCTAAGTGAAATAAGTCAGTCAGAAAACAATATAATCTGAGTCAGATGTAGAATTTTTAAAAGAAAATAGATGTACATATAGGAATGGGAAAAGAAAAAAGGATAAGCCAGAAGATACTCTTAACAATAGAGAACAAACTGAAGGTGGATGAAGGGAGATGGGTGGCAGATGGGCTATATGGATGATGGATATTAATGAGGGCACTTGTGATAAGCACTGGGTGTTGTATGTAAGTGATGAATCACTGAATTCTACTCCAGAAACCAATATTGAACTGTATGTAACTACCTAAAATTTAAATTAGATAAATAATTTTTTTTTTGTAAAAAGACACCAGTCATGCTGGATCAGGGTCTTATCCTACTCCAGTATGACCTCATTTTAACTAATTCCATTTGCAATGACCCTATTTCCAAATAAGGCCAAATTCTGAGCTACTGAGGGTAAAAACTTCAACATGAATTTGGAGAAGGGGAACACAACTCAACTCAAAACAAGTAGTGTCTTATTTCTCCATCATAAAATTACTATTTTCCCTTTGTAATTTATATGTATATTAAGGGGAAATAAATCAAGACTATATAATTTCAGTATTCTGTTTTCCACCAAACTTTCAGCCACTAATTCTATCAACCACTGATGATTCTTGCCAAAAGCAATTACTGTGGTGTTTCCCAGATGACATTTTCTGTTTTCATCATTCTCTATATTTAACCTTTGGAATTCTGCCTTAAGGAAAATCTTTCTCTTCTCTTCCATTGATTTAAGAACATTATTTGTATTACTACGGACTTATGAATTCATATTTTATTCAATAATTTATAATCCATTACTATCATTATTTCATAATGGCCATGCAGGCTTAAGTTGGCTCCTATATCCTTTAATACTTCCCCATCATTTTTTTATCAGTTTCTTAATGTTTGGCACAAGATGTTCCAGACTGATCTTGTACTTTCCTTATTTCAGCCATTTTTCCAAAGAGTCCTGATTCCTTCTTTGGAGAGTGGTATCTAGAATCAAGATTTGGGGCTAAGTATGCTTTTAAGTACTATGTGTTGTTGCTTCAACTCCTACTCAGTACCCAGAACTAAGATATAGAGTATGCATAAACACACATAAATACATACACAATTATACATATCATTATCTGCTTTGATATCTACCTTTTTAGCTAACTGTATTAAAAACCATCTGAATATCCTGATGACTCCATTTCCAATCCAACACCACAGTGTTCATTCTAGCCTTCTCAAGCTTCCTTATTTGCAACTCTTTTTTCTTGACAATAAGAAACGTGATGTGAAGGAAAGCTCCACTAAAATCTGGGAGAAATTTCTCTCAAGTCTATCACTGGCTCTTTATGCAATCTATTGCTGTACTTTGCAAAGGTTTTTTCAGCAAACTTTTACAGTAAACGATGGTGATTTGGGAAAATAGAGGCTATGGTGAAAATCCATTCCATTTTTTGCATATAAAACAATACTCTGGGGGTTGTCTGGGTGTCTCAGTCAGTTATGCATCCAATTCTTGATTTCAGCTCAGGCCATGATCTCAGGGTCGTGAGATAGAGCCCCCACATCAGGCTCCATGCTGGGCATGAAGCCTGCTTAAGATTCTCTCTCCCCCTCACCCTCCACCCTTCAGGCGCCCAAAAAACAGTACTTTTTTGGCCTTATTGAGGTATAACTGACAAAAATTATACATATTTAGGTTGTACAATGTTTTAAGATGATAACATGATGATTTGATATACATACACATTGTGAAATGATTATATTATGTTAATTAACACATTCATCACCTCACATAGTTACCAAAGTATAGAATGGTGGTTTCCAGGAGCTGAGGGTTGGGGGAAATGACAAGATGTTGGTCAGATGGTAGACATTTTCAGTTATAAGAAGAATAAGTTCTGGAGATCTCATGTGCAGCATGTTGATATAGTTAATAATATGGAATACTTGAAGTTTGCAGAGAGTAAGTCTTAAGTGTTTCATTTTCTATTTCTTTATATTATACAATTATAAGAAGAAATAC
Source organism: Taxidea taxus jeffersonii (assembly GCA_003697995.1). NCBI lineage: Eukaryota > Metazoa > Chordata > Mammalia > Carnivora > Mustelidae > Taxidea > Taxidea taxus. The sequence goes on from ML103001.1 coordinate 218,417, forward strand.
TAAGCATTAGGGACAATGTTTCATATTAAATGTATATAAACTTCCAAATAAATATTTTAAAAACGTTACAAGCTTTGAGCTTGATTCTGCAAATGCATGTTTGAGGTTTGAAGTGGCTTTATAGTCTTTTTTCATTATACTCTCTTCATTTTCTGCATACACTCCATAAATAAGAAATGTGGTTTTCTGAGAGAGTGACCAAAAAAATAACACCCTTTAAAATTACAATTCAATATTAACAGTTACAATTGGACTTAAATATAATTATTCTTTTCATCCATTGATAACTGTAATGCTGAGAATTATTGTAATCATATGAATGGACTTATAATTCAGACTTTTTCAAATCAAATATTTCAAAATAATGCTCTAATTTACAAAATGTGTAATCATTGTCAGAGTAGCTGCTTTACATCTTAGTTGGACATCTCTGGAATGAGACAAGGGAGAGCCAGAGAATCAACTCAGAGGGCACAGGAAAAGTATCTCATACAACATTCTTAAGGACTGAGAAGTAATTTCCCTTCCCAGGGTCTCTTTCTGAGTGGTTCTACTCCTCCCCATTGAAAGAAATAATCTTATATGATTACTGATGGATTTATCCTTTGCCTTCCACTGGAGATGGCTTCCACATCCCACACTATTCCTTGTTGGTTTTTCTAACCCCTGACCATAACTTTCTTCACAGTCTATAAAACCTCCTCAATTACTCCATTTCACTGTGTCATCTGTCTTAATGTACTGAGGGATCCAGAAGAAAACTAGCCTGGTCCCTAAATGGTGAACCCGTAGGAAGGTTTCTATATCTGTGATGTACAGTGAATTTGATCACTAAAAGCTTCAGCCTCTGCGTGTCTGGGTGGCTCAGTGGGTTAAAGCCTCTGTCTTTAGCTCAGGTCATGATGCCAGGGTCCTGGGATCGAGCCCCGCATAGGGCTCTCTGCTCAGCAGGGAGCCTTTCCTCTCTCTCTGCCTGCTTCTCTGCCTACTTGTGATATCTGTCTGTCAAATAAATAAATAAAATATTTAAAATATATATATGTATATGCATATATGTAAAACTTCAGCCTGGGTGGCTGAAGTATTAGGGCAATAGCAGCTGGCACCAGACTGTGATTTTATTCCCCAGGAGAACCCTTGAGTCATGTGCAGGAATCTGGACCTACAAAAATTCACCTTCATGGTGAAAATGACCATCTATCAGATGATATAGAATGAGTCATTCATATCAACAAAAGACATAGATAACACTCCCTCTCAAGCAAATATAAGGAAGGACCATCTGCTAAGGTTTTCCCAGTAAAACAACATACAGGAAAATAGGTTACAGTTTGTAAATCAGGATCCAGAGAAGGTACAGATTTCAAATCCAGCTGACTTTTTTCATGTCTCTTTTAATCTATAATTTACCCTTCTTTGTTTTCACTTGCAATTAATTTGTTAAAAAAAAAAACTGAGTTGTTTTTCCTACAGTTTCCCAGATGTGGTTTTAGTGATTTCACCCACATTGTTTAATGTTTATCTCCTATGTTTCACATAACTTAGTAGTTAGATCTAGATGAGTGATCAGATTCAGGGTTGAATTTTGGCAAGAATACTTCCTAAGTTGTGTCAGTTATATCAATCAGGAGGCAGAAAATACCTTGTCATCTCTTGTTTTGTATATTAGACCTATTAAAATTTCTTGATAAAAATTTCATTGTTTCATTAAGGTTTCCAAAATGGTAATTCTCTGAATCTATTGTCCCTTTTTTACTTGTTAATTTGAAACCTCTATATGGAGAACCTTTCTCCCCAGTTTATCGATCCATAAAGAAAAAACAAGATAAATACTCAATTCTTTCCCTTCATGTATTATTTTTTAGAATAATGACTTACTCCCTAATATCCTCCAAATGTAACCAGTGATTTTACTATAAGAATGAATTAATGGTCTTAGTCTCAGTGATATTCAGAGTGTTCCAGATTTTGCCAACGGAAGTCTCTTAATGATAGCTTCTGAGTCCTTTGATGGATTTCTCACTTTCTGGTTTGACAAGACATTCAAAGCTTATCTCATATTTTTTCTCCAAACTTGGGTCCAGCAGTTTCTCCAAAGGACTCCTTATTTCTTTAATGAGTGGTACTTAGATACCACTCTTCTGCACTGTATTGGCCATTGTTTTTAGGCCTTTTCGTTGGATAGAATATATAGGTTTTTGTTTTTGTTTTTGTTTTTGTTTTATGTTCAGTTAGCCACTGTATAGTAGTACATCGTAACTTTTTGATATGGTGTTCAATGATTGCTCATCACACACATGCCCTCCTTAATACCCATCACCCTGTTACCCCATTCCTCCACCACCCTCCCCTCTGAAACCCTCAGTTTTTTTCTGAGGTCCATAGTCTATCATGGTTCATCTTCCTCTCTGATTTTTTTTCCCCGTTCAGTTTTCCCTCCCTTCCTCTATGATCTTCCATGCTATTTATTGCTTATGAAACCATATGGTAATTGTCCCAGTCTGCTTGACCAACTTCACTTAGCATAATCCCCTCCAGGGTTTGTTTGTTTGTTTTTGAGATTTTGTTTGGTTTCATTTTTTTAAAGATTTATTTATTTATTTTAGAGAGGGTGCACACTGTGGAGAGCAGCAGAGGGAGAGAATAAACCTCAAGCAGACTGTCTGCTAAGTGTGAAGCCTGATGTGGGGCTTGGTCCCATGACCCTGAGATCATGACCTCAACCAAAATCAAGAGTCAGATGATCAACAGACTGAGCCACCCAGTGTGTAGCCTTCCACTCACACTAAAGATTCTGGCTCTCATAATTAATCATTTGGTTTATACTGTAATTCACATACAGTGGGCTCAAAATAACAAAACCAAAACCATCCCAAACATTATAATTATAGAAAGCAGTTTATGATGTTTATATAGGGTTCTTTTTGTCCCTGGGATATACCTTACTAAGATGAACAATTAATTTCATGTTTGAAGTAACTTGAAATAATTACTCTGTATTGTTCTGTCACTAACTCAACATTTAAATTATAATTTTATAAAGTAACAATTATAAAAGTAAAGATATAATTTTATAATTTAAAACTTACAATGATACAATTTTAAAAATTTAAATATAATTTCATAACTATAAAATAATTTTAAAAATAAAATACTCTTGTAAAATCTTAAAAGATAAAGGTATAATTTAATTTTGCAAATATTTTCTTTTATTCTGTCTTGCATAAAACTGACACCTTCTTTCCAAATTCCCAGGATTTTTGAGAAACACTGTTCATGAGTTCAGTCATGAACCCAAAAATATTCAGTTAAGAAACAAGAAAAAATAATTATAACAACCTGAGTCAGTTGTTCATGTGGACTTTCTTGTAAGATTGTCTTTCCTCACTTTCAGATATTTAAATCCTATCTAATTTATATGCTGAAGTAAAGTATAAGAACATAAGCTAATAATGAAGGTAAATAGTGTCTCACATTAGAATAAGAAATGGACTCTGAATGATATGAAACACCTACATATATTCCCCAGAAAACAGGAATTGTTCAACAAAGTCTACATTGGAAGGCAAGAGTTCTGTTCAGCAATTTAAATTTTTTGCTTTCACCAGAAGAATCAAATGACTGACAGTTATAACTATTTTAGTGATAAAGTATTTTCAAGCCTTCCATGGAAACTGGTAGAAATTCATCATAATACAGGAAGAACCAAGCATTTTTTCTGTTTATTTGGTTAGTTGCTTTTTTTGTTGGTGAAACAGAACACTGAATAATTTAGCTTCATCATCTTTAGAGCAGCCAACATAGCTATTGGGAGTAATTGTGCTTGAAAAATGATTTGGGAGTGAGGCAATTTATCTCTGAAGAAAATATGCTTAAGAGGAATTTTACCAAAACAAGATTACACATCTCCTCCACAGTCAATATCCAAAAATCTAGGCAAATTATTTTACTCTTTTCTACATCTGTAAAATAGGGAGAAACATTTTATTGGGAACCTTAAAATAATTTCCTTGAGATGCAAAGTTGAGATTAAGATTCTAAGTGATTTACACCAGTCAGAATGGCTAAAATTAACAAGTCGGGAAATGACGGATGTTGGCTAGGATGCAGAGAAAGGGGAACCTTCTTACACTATTGGTGGAAATGCAAGCTGGTGCAGCCACTCTGGGAAACAGCATGGAGTTTCCTCAAAAAGTTGAATAGAGATACCCTACAATCCAGCAATTGCACTACTAGGTATTTACCCAAAGGATACAAATGTAGTAATCCAAAGGGGCACCTACACCCCAATGTTTATAGCAGTGAGGTACACAATAGCCAAACTATGGAAGAGCCCAGATGTCTAATAACAGATGAATGGATAAAAAAAAGATGTGCTATATATATATATACATACACAGATGAATGGATAAAAAAGATGTGCTATATATATATATATATGTACATATATATATATATACACACAATGGAATACTACTCAGCCATCAGAAAAATGAAATCTTGCCTTTTGCAGTGATGTGGATGGAACTAGAGGGTATTATGCTAAGCAAAATAAGTCAGAGAAAGAAAATTATCATATGATCTCACTTATATATATAATTTAAGAAACAAAATAGACCATCATAGAGGAAGGGAAGGAAAAATTTTAAAAAATAATCAGAGAGGGAGACAAACCATAAAAGACCCTTAATCATAGGAAACAAACTGAGAGATGCTGGGGAGGGGAGAGGAGGTAACTGGGTGATGGTCATTAAAGGAGGCATTTGATATAATGAGTACTGGGTATTATATAAGAGCGATGAATCTCTGAATACCTCTGAAACTATATGTTAATTAGTTGAATTTAAACAAAATAAATAAATAAAAGATTCTAAGTGAGTTTAATGACACATATTTGTGTCTCAGGATTATAGACAATTAGTCTTTTAATTCCATCATATGGTAGTTGAAGGCAGGCTACATTTACTCCTTACAGTTATTATGTCTATCTTACTAGTGGATGGCACTGCACAGAAAAGAGTTTAATGGAATAACTCAACAAACAGCAAATGCATAAAGCCATACAACTTCCATTTCATTCAGAATTTGAGTACACAAATTCAGTCACATTTATAGCATCACTTATTTGTGTCTAACCTCCATGAGACAAGCAAACTTTTTCTATAGTTGAAGAAACAGAGGATCAGTGGGATGAGCTGACTTTCCACAAATTTAGAACTCAGGTCTTTTGAGCCCTAGAACATTGGATGAAGAGTGGTGACACACTTAGCCCTGGTTCTGACCTCCAGTTCAATGTGTTTGCCCTCATATTTTGCTGAGGTGTCACTGATCTGTGAACTTTCTTTGAAACAAATTCACAAAGTTGGGAAGCACTGATCTCCCAGTCACAAGAAGGGGATATTTGAGAAGGGAAAACATTCTTCCCATGAAAATAACATCATGAAAGTCAACTCTTCTTAGAATTGAGAGCCCTTTTCAAAGTGTTCCAGGTGATGGAAAAAAAGATGGAACCTGTTAGTGGGTAAAGACTGGAAAACCAAAAGAAACACTGGTATCCAGAACCTCACCTTGATCTGAAGATGAGAGGTTAAAAGAAAAAAATTACAGAAATCTAAGAATTTAAAGATGATCCTGCCATTGATTTCTCTAAAAATATGAAACAATGTCCTATGGACCATCCATAGGACTGAAATTGTCATTATTAGACATTACCCCTTATAAACAAGTTTGTATTGATCTAATGGCTTGCCATCTTGCTATATTCATACTCTTGGTATACTCTTTTATAATATACTTTATTATTCCAGTAATGTCTCAGATCATTTTTGGGCTAAAAAATCTTCTCTTTAAAATGACATTTTTTTTCTTTTCAATACTTATATTTTAAGTTCCTTTTTATGTTATACTACACTGCTACACTGTATAAAACATCCAGTTTAATGATAATAGAAGCACTAAGTATATACATGCTTGTATTTTTGATTCTATGGTAAATGCTTTTGGTGTTTTCCCATTAAGAATGATGCTCTTTCATTCATTGGTAGTAAATATAATTTATCCACTTGAGGATATTTTTTGCTACCCTTAGTTTGTTATTATCATTTTATTATAATTGGGTTTGCTTTTCATCATATTCCTTCATGTTCTAAAGTGATGATTGTATTTTTCTCCTCCTTTAACTAATTAGTTGACATATAAAATAATATTTATGGATTTTGCTAGTATTAAAGTACCATTGCATTTCTGGGATAAATACAAATTGGTTGTGGCATGTTTTCCTCCTCATACCTCACTGGATTAAGATTGGCTTGTTTTCTTTTTAAACTTCTTTGATTCCATACTTTTCTACTTTGGAACCAATTTTATACAAATAACACAGAATTAGCTAGTGAATTCTTTGCCAATTCTCTGAAAGGATTTGTTTAAGATTAGACAGATTTATTTCTTAGAAGTAGTTAGAATAGGCCCCTAGAAACCAACTGGGGCTGGAAGCTCATTGTAGGAAAAATTTTCCCTCCTGGAGTTTTAACATTCTAAGATATTGTCTCCCTCTTTATTTTTGAGACAGTTGAGTCAGCTGACTGCAAATATTTGTGTAGCTGTTTTGTCTAAGTTTAAATTTATTAGCACAAAAATATTCACAGTGTGCTTCTTATTAACTATTAGTTTATAAATAACTTACAAAAATAAAATATAAATTATATATATTTATATATATAATATTAAAATGTAAATAATAAATATAAAAATTTTATAAATGAATAATAAACAGGTAGATAAATAAAGACCAATAGGTCTTGCGGTCTGTTGTTTCTACTGACTTCCACATTTGATGTGTTACCTTCTTCATTGTTTAATGATCATTTATTTTTGTTTAATTACTTCACATGGGTTAGAAAAACTTTCCTCCAAAGAAGGTTTGATTCTGCTGGTAGCCATCAGGACCTCTTTTCCACACACCTTACCACCTACATTCCAAGCTTATTATCTCTACTTTTAATAACAGCTCCGTTTCACTAATCAAGATTCATAATCTAAACTATATTACTATGTATTTCATCCCCGAGGCAAGGTCACACCACCCAGAAAAATACTGCCTTGTTGTTGGTATAATTCAGTTCCTTGCAGCTGAGGACTGAGACCCTCATCTCCCAGAGGGTGTCACTCTCCACAGGCAGCTCATGACATGTTTCTTCATGGCCAGTAGAAGATGATCTGTCCCTCTATGAGGGACCCTGTCTCTTAAGGCTTTCACCTGATTAACTCAGGCCTATGCAGGATAAGCTCCCTTATGATGAACTCAAAATCAACTGATTTGAAACCTTAATTACACCTTCTAAATCTCTATACTCATGCTGTATAATGTAACCTGATCATAGGAGTTAAATTCCATACTATTCTCGGGTCCTGCCTACATTCAAGGAGAGGGATAATACAGGTCTTTTACACCAGAGAGCAGGAATCTTGGAGGCCATCTTAAAATTCCACCTATCACAAGTATTCTGGTCTCCCCTCATTTACAGCTTCCACAACAGATCTACACATAACTGAGAGCTGAGAGGGTAAATGAAAACATTTTCAGACCATAAAATGAATATTAAAAAAAATTCTACTGAAGTTGGGTTATAGTGAAATGATTACTAGTAGATCAATATAATTGTAGTTTCCATGACTGATTAGTATTCTCTGCTCCTCCTCACCTATGCTGTTCACTCTTTTCAGAAGAGCAGCATGGTACATGCTTTGCACCACACTGGAAACCTCTTACTCTGAATTTTGATCCAATAGATACCATACAAACCTGTGACATTAGAACAATTCCTCTCTCCTTAAAATAAGGTCAATATTTACTTATCTGTCCAGCAAATATACGTATTGTAATCATGAGTTAAGTACGAAAGAATAAAAAAGAAATTAATTAATTGATATGTATTCTATTTGTGTAACTCTACAATCATCTGATTTGCACAATAAAAGAAGTCTTAAGTAAAATTTAAAAGGAAAAAATTTTGCTTAATTGTCACAGCTGCTAAAAGGCAATTGGATAATACCCCATCAGCATGCAAGAACAGAGTTAGACATTTAATTTTTAGAAGTTCTTCATCTGTATCATGACATTACCTGCACTTTCAACTTCATCACTAACTAACTCTCAGTAACTAGTAAGCATCAGCATTAGCTCTTAATTGGTAATCAGGACTTCTGGTAGGGAAGGACTTGTTGAATTAAATCTGAAAGTACTGACCTAATTTCCCAGACATTTAGAAAGTATCACTGTCTTGATACTTTCTAGTATACACGGGCTGCAATGGCTCCTTTCACAGTTGTCCCACTGCTCTGAAGAATGGACTGCTTCTGCAAGAATTCTACAAAATAAAAGCTGTCTTAAGAACTTAAGCTTTCACAATTTATGGTAGAAGCTTAATTATTCTACCATTAATCGTGAGTGATTTCTGATTTTGAATCTAAATGGCCTGACATGTCCAATTATTCTTTGGTTTCCATGCAAAATTGGTACAAATTAGCATGCATATCCCATAATACTCACTGTAAGTTTCTTTTGCCAGAGAAACTGTGATGAACGGACATAATAGGTTCTTGGTAATTGTAGGAACTAATGAGATTGACACTCTATTTTTTTCTACTGGGAAAAGAACTTTTCTCATTCTTCATCTTTGTTACAATGTGATCCAGGGACTCAAGATTACTGGCACAAATTTGAATCACGACCCAGATGCACTAAATCAGAATCTGCACTGTAACTAGATCCATAATTTTTGTGAGCACTAATGACCAAAAAGCAGTGCTCAATAGATCTCAGGGGATTATCAACCAGCTCTGATTATAGTAATTCTGATTATAAAATTGTAATTATGACTATTGTATTTGTTAATAATATGGTACTTTTATTATGACATAGTCTATCTATCTTACAAGAAGGGCACATTCTATCACCCAAGGCAGAAAAAGGAGTGGGTTTTCTGTAGCTCTTACTACAATGATCTCTGTTCACATAATATCTTGCACTGATGTAGGCCCTACAGCACTGAGGAATGGGTTCTTGCACTCCCAAGACCTCATGGCATTTCAGAAATAGCTTGGGGAGGAAAAGCAACCTTGAGACAACTCTGCTGGGCTGGGTCTGGAGACTCTGGAAAGGGTTGGGTGACATGCAAACCTGCCTCTGAAAGAATGGATGTCACAGTGCTGGATGCCTGGTTGGCTACACATATGTCAACTAACATCTTCCTTTCTGGAACCTATTGACCCTCCCTATCTCATTTTTCATTTCCTGCCAAAAAAAAAAAGGGGAGCATTTTAAACTCACTATAAGAGTTAAGTACTTCTTTTTCGGCTGCTTTCTCTGTGAAGTAAATAAACTGAAGCATTTGCTTCCCTGAAAGCCAACTCTTTACCATTTCATTAGGCCTCTTCCCACTTCAAGAGTAGATCCTTCCTTGACTTCCTCTCATCTCTTACCAAATTAATTCTAAACTTCCACATTCCATGAGTGAATATGTCTTTCCAGTATACGTGCTTTAAGCAAATGGTCCTCAAATTTTAGCATCAGAATTACCTACAGAGCTTGTTAAATAACACAGATTGCTGGACCTCATCCACAGATTTTCTGATTCATGGGTCTGAAGTGGAGCCCAAAATTTTGTATTTTAAAAATTTCCCAGGTGATGCTGATGTTTTTATTTAGGCCACTCCACTTTGAGAACTACCATTTTCAAAACAGAATTCCAGGCATTGGGAGTGGGCTGAGAAGCTGTGGGGTAGACAGGTACCACCCTAACGTCTCTCCTCTGTATCAGGTTAATGTGGGTCTACCGGTGTCCACTCAGGTCTGCAAAGACCTGGCCATCCAGGATGCAGACAGAGTAGGGATATGCAGAATTATCCCTTTCAGCTCCTCAGTTCAGGCCACTTTGTGCATGGGCAGTTAATCCCTGTGCAAACACATCTTACAGGTGAGGCTGTAACAACCCTACTACTATTGGGTATTGAAAGTGACATAACTGAAGTGAAAATGAGTATTTTTAAAAGCCTCATTTAAAGTGCAGTTGGGGAGCCCTGAAGGGGAGCTCTCATGCACGTCCCCCTCATCGCGGCCTACACAACCAGCAGAAGAAGATCATTCTTAACTTGATAAGGGAAAACACTTTCCTTATAAAAATTTCTCTTCTGCTTTTAAGAGCAAGAAGGAAGATCTGTGTGTGTGTGTACACTATCGCTTGCAACCAACGAGAAACCAACACAACCTCAAACTCTTGTTCCTCTAATGAATTTCTGTTCACTTTCCCTTCCCACTTTCCTCCTGAAACCTAATAAAAGCTCACCTCCTGGGGCGCCTGGGTGGCTCAGTGGGTTAAGCCTCTGCCTTCTGCCCAGGTCATGATCTCAGGGTCCTGGGATCGAGTCCCCCATCGGGCTCTCTGCTCAGCAGGGAGCCTGCTTCCCCCTCTCTCTCTGCCTGCCTCTCTGCCTACTTGTGATCTCTCTCTTTGTCAAATAAATAAATAAAATCTTAAAAAAATAAAAAAAAAGCTCACCTTCCCTTGGTCTCTTTGCCTAGGGTTTTCCATTGCTTGCATGTCCTGAATGGCAATTCTCTGCTATTCTTGAGTAAACTCATTTTTTGCTACTAAAATAACTGGCTATTTTGTTTTTTAGTTTGATACTAGCAATGTGGCTTCCTGCATTGGGGAAGCCTAGCGTATCGATTTTGGAAAACAGAATTAAAATGGCATGATTTGTATATGAACCATTCGGTCTCTGAACCCAATCAACTATCAAAGAAAATTGGAAGTTTCTTTCTCTCACGAGTGATGAAACAAACATTTCTCCTTTTGGGAAAAGAATGTAGAGAGCTGATCTATTGTGCCATCTGAATGTATGTTCATCTGTTATATTGTATGTTGAACTGTTATATTTCTATTAAATATTTATCAAATTTTCCTTAATAACAAGATATTGTTGTTCTCTAATGCCAAGTGAAAAAAACACACATTTGTACATGCAATACAAACATGACAATAAAAAACTAACTGTACACAAGCATTCATTTACTTAACAATTATTTACTCAATGGCTGGTATCAGGAAATGTGCATAGATCAGAAACAACAAAGATAGGAAGTCAAGTGTGGTGATTGGTCAGTACTAGGATGTGACTTTGGCCAGGGACCCAGCCCTGCCAATCATCCCTCTTTTCCTAGGAAATCAAAGTACCAGTCACTAACCTAAGTACAAGTGCTACAGAGATGAACTCTCTGTTAAAATTACACTGAGATATCTGAGCTTATACTCAACGTAATTGAACCAGCTTATGCTTTATCAAACCCATGGTTCTGGCAGGAAAACAGCATGCACGCAAAGGGTTGAACAAAAGAGAATCTAATGAAGAGACTATTTACAGAAATTTGGACAGGATTAAGGAAACAAGAGAAAATGAGGTACCCAGGGACTAGCAACAGCAAGAATCTTTTACCATTCCAGGCCTGACAGGTAAAGGGGAAAAACTAGAACCCAGTGAGAATTAGAACCTTGGAAACAAGGCTAACAGAGCTACTATCTGCAGAAATGTACCAGTGCCCAAATTTTGGAGAACTTGAGGGGAAAAGGAAAATTACCTCAAATCCTCTGGGCTCCCTCCCAATCTCTCCTATCAGTGCCTCCTGTTGGCCGAATCCAACTAAAAGCTGAAGTGACATTATTTGTAGAGGTCAGCTTTCTGAAGCAGGGCCAAATGGATTATAATTTACACTTTAAAATCCCCCTGTTCCTCTCAAACTGTAAATTATGGGAGTGGAAAATTCTGAAGTTGATATGGCATTCCCCTGGAGGAGTTCTCGTGCAGAAAGAGAAAAATATCTCAGCCTCCAAGACATTTGGGGCTAATTTGTGTTGACAATTCTGCTGTAATAAATGGAAAACACAGCACAACAAAATGGGCATCATTCCCTGAGGAATCAGTACCACCTAAGAATGTGACAAGCAGGAAGGTCCAGAGAAACACAGTGACCCAGCTTGCTGTAAACCAAGACTAAGCAAAAGCCTGACTCAGATAAGAAGTTCCTGCTTCTGCAGGGGGTTGCAGCCGGGCAGTGGAAGATCACACAACTTCTGGAACGTTGAAGGTGGAGGACCTTCTCTTCCTCATGAAGAATATAATTAATTAGAATTTATTTAAGTAAAACATATCAGTCTTCTAAAATTCAAAAAGAGGTTGTGTTTATATTTTGTAATAAAGATAACATATTCAACAACAATAAAAGCTGCTTTTACTTATGACTGTTGAGTATACAAATCTAGAAAAAAATAGTGTTAAATATTAAAAGTTTTTATGGCTGGACTGCATATATTTACATCTTGCAATGCAGTATTTACACAGAGGATTCAAATAGTTCACTTGCAAGATTCATAAATAATATTTACAAAATATTGTCTGGAGAAATGTCATTCATGAAGATTCAATGTGAGTAAAAAACTAGTCTCAATCACTGCTAATGAAATAACGAATAAATAAGTTTCAGAAAAAGAAAAGGATGGCTATAAAGATGCATAGTTCAAAGGTACGACTTTTTAATTCTTTCTGTAAATGTTGCTGTCATAATTTTCACTTTGGAAATAAAACAAGAATCTGTGTTCTGAAAAATTTTTAATTTTTTTGAAAATAGTCAAAAGTATGCAGTATTGATTAAGTAGGCTGAATTTTAAAAGTAAAAATTTTCAAAAATAACAGAACTAAGCTTGTGTACATCCAGAATAACTAGAGAAAAGATTGTTTTTCTTTTTTTTTAAGATTTTATTTATTTATTTGTCAGAGAGAGAGGGAGAGAGAATGAACGAGCACAGGCAGACAGCAGGCAGAGGCAGAGGCAGGCTCCCGCCAAGCAAGGAGCCCGATGTGGGACTCAATCCCAGGACGCTGGGATCATGACCTGAGCCGAAGGCAGCTGCTTAACCAACTGAGCCTCCCAGGCGTCCCAAGATTGTTTTTCATAATGGGTCATTGGCCCACTGAAAACTATTCATCATATATCTCAGCTGGTAAAAAGCAGCAATCAAGGATGATGTACAAGATTAGAAAATTAGCTGCGCTTTGCTAGGCCAACTCAAGCATTATGCTACAATCCAGTCTCCAAACAACACATTATTATAAGCAAAAATGATGTGGAGTTAGTACATTAAAATTCTATCCAAAAAGAGGAGTATCTGCTCTTGCCCTAGGTCCACAGACTTGGAAGCATTTGTCAAAGGCAGAATAGTCCAGCCATGACCCAGAGTTGCCTCTCAGAGAGGCAATGCCCATAACATATACGAAGATGAGGTCTCTCTGATACTCAGGATGGAAAGGGCAATCTAGTTCCTTCCACTCTGGTGACAGAAATTTGGAAAGAGTGAGAAGATAAGGAATAGTAGGTAAATTGACCAAAACAGTAAGAAGCTTCTTTTAAACATGAGCTCTGTGTATCCCACTTGCAGTTAGAGCTTTAATTATTTAAAATAGAATATTTCTAGGGGTGCCTGGGTGTCTCAGTCAGTTAAGCAACCGACTCTTGATTTCAGCTCTGTTCTTAATCTCAGGGTTGTGAGGTTAAGCCCCATTTCAGGCTCCACACCCAGTGTGGAGCCTACCTAAAAAAAAAAAAAAAAAATAGAATAAAGTATTTCTAGTGGGGAGGTGAGGCACTGAGGTGGAGGAAGAGGAATGTTTCCCTGTGAATCCCTTAGATTCCTGGGATCCTCCCAATCTCTAACTCTGATTAATTAAGCTCTAAGTAATGTGTTGCCTGCACAATTCAGTTGGCTTCTATTTGTTTCAGTGATGTTAGTGTAGATTCTTTAAACTCTTGAAGTCAAAGATTAAGTTTATAACTACTTGTTCCCCCACCAGAAAACTTGATGGTTTCAGACACATCAAGAATATTCAATGGCCATGTCTGAATTGAGAGGGATTGATTGTTCTGTGATATATATAAGCATATCAAGTTCTTATCAAGGAGCATTTTCTGGAAATGCTTTCATATTATTTTAATAGTAGTTCATTCCATAAACAAGAAAATCCCAAAGGCATTGTAACCAAAGCATTACTGGTGATAACCAACACACACACATATTATTACACATATGAAAAACAGAATAGTGAAGTGTTTTTTTATTTTCAATCTCACTCTTCCTTGAAGTTTGAAATTTTCCTCAACAGCACCCCCTGTTACACATAACTCATCTTAAATTCACATGCTAATTGGAGTGGTCATTTATGTTCACTAATTGCCTTTATCCAAAAGAGTAATAAACGTTCTCGTGTTTCTCTGATAGGTAGTTACAATTTGGAGCCAGACTTCTAAGTTAAATACCCATGAAGATGGGAAATAGAGGTTTTCTCTTCCTTGAGATTTACATTTGAAGAAATTGTGCCCAGGTTCTTGAAAAAGACATTCTTGGATGGAAAAACTGGCAGAAGGCTTTTTAGCTTTGAGAAAGATTTACATACATATCAAAGGAATAAAGAAGGAATGCAAAAATAAAAGTTTTCTAAAGCAAATACGCTCTAAGAAAAAGGAAGGGAGAAGCCTCTTTCCCTTTAAAAACTCCATTTTTTTTCTTTTTAGATTTGTATTCAGTTGACAAAAGTACATGTGATTCTGAAGAACTTTATTTCTATTCTATGGTGAGGGAGTCCTTCTGGGAAAGAAAGAGGAACTTCTTGCTGCCTAAAAATAAGAAAGATAATGGGGTGCCTTGGGTGACTCACTTGGTTAAGCATCTGACTCTTGATTTTGGCTCAGGTCATGATCTCAGGGTGGTGAGATCAAGCCCTTCATTGGCCCACATCAGGCATGGAGCCTGCTTAAGATTCTCTCTCTTTCTCTCTCTCTCTCTCTGCCCCTCCCCTTTCTCGCCTCATCCTTCAGCAGTAGCAGCAGCAGCAGAAGAAGAAGAAGAAAAGAAAAAGAGAGAAAGAAAGAAAGGGGAAAAGAAAGAAAGAGGGAGAGAAAGAAAGAGGGAAAAAGAGAGAGAGATGAGAGGGAACATCCCCACTGCATATTTTTTTCAGTGTTATTTAGTTCTTCTCTTTTAGTCATCATTTACTATCTTTCTTACTTCATTTATCTCTTCTCCTTTCTCTCTATGAGAAAAAAGAAATCAAGAACTGGGGCAAGAACAAAAGTCATAAAAGAAGTGCACACTTCTAGGGTGGTGGATAAAGAGAATTTGGTCTTGAGTCATCAGGTGAATCACCAAAGTCACACAACCCATAAATGGCAAACCTGGAACTTGCACCCTGGGTCTTTTGACTACATATCTACTACAAACCAAAATGAAACTCCTCATGTGCTTTTCTTATTTGTTGCAAAAATGTAAGAACTGTGCAAAAATATGTAGAAAATAGAATTCAAATCGTAAAATTATTATAGACATGCAACATATATGGAGAACAGAGGTTTCAGGATATGCTTCTCTTCTAAATTCTTTAAACAGTGATACATTTCCATCCAAATTAGATTAATTACATTTTGAAGTTACATTCTTTTGCTCTCACCTGTTTTACCCTAGTTTTATGTTAGTAATCTTTCTTTCGAAAACAGTTGCTTTGCTAAAAGGAAAAGAGTTTGAGGAAGAATGGGAGAAATAATGCCACAATCAAATCTGATCTTTACAACCTGAAATCATGGATGTGGAAGATTAGTACTTTGGGATAAATACAAAACTCCCTGTGATCATAAAACTACAGGGGGTAGCCCAGGAATCAGAAGCCACCAAAAGTTTATAGCTAATTTATTCCATTTAGCTTTTGATTATAGCATTTACCTAGCAAGTAGGATCCAATTAGGGTGTGAATTATAATGCACCCGGGAACAGTTATCTACATGCCTGAGCTCTCTGCCACCACATGGGATTTTAAAGGCACTCCAGGGCACTGCCAAGAGAGGAGCCAACAAAAACCTCAGAACCTAGTAAGCAAGACTTGAAAGCACTTCAGTGTTCTTTTCCTGAAGAGCAATGGCCTGTTTGGGCAGTGCTGCTTACTCATTCATATTATTAGGAGCTGTCAAGAGGTCTTCTTAACAGACTGATAATAGCCTGAGATCTAAAAGCTCTGTGAGATTCCAGGGAAACAGTCTCCTCCAACTTCCCTTTCACAGAGCCACCCTGTGGAGTTACTATTTCATTCCTGACACTGATTTATTATGCTTATTCTAGGGTAAGTTTCTACATTATGCTTGACAAAGACTGCTTTGTGCAGATAATTGCCCACGTGACAGCTGTGAGAATTTTGCTTTTGTTCCATTTTTTACGATGCCTCATCCTATAAGGACAATCCTATGTTCTCCTTTGGCTTCAGAATATGGATGACGCAGAATACGGAAAAGATAGAGAATGAGGCTTTACTGTGAGTGCTGTGGGTCAGTTTTAGGCCAGCTGGCGGCCTACCAAACCTCTCTGAAGCACCAGGGAGGGAAGGAGGCTCCTTTTCCATCCTCCAGAAAAGGAAGGTTTCACCCATCGGTTCTGTTCACTTCTGTGCATACTGTGGAGAACAGGCACACTCATGGATGATCAAGCCAATCCTCCCCTCCACTTAGGTTCATGCACACCATTGCAAGCTCTTCTGAGCATTGTCTTCCCTTCTCTTTGGCTCTTCCATTATTTTTTTCTTTCTAATGGATTATCCCTTTTCAGTACGCAATGTGCTGTAACATTGTTCATCTTTTTGTTCACCCCACTCCTACCAAATATTGCCTTATTTCTCTGCTCTTTTTGAAGTAAAAATCCTTAAGCAAATTTCCTTCACTTCCATCCCTGTTTCCTCTCTGTTCTGTCTTGAACTCAATCCAATCAAGGCTGTATCCACATAATTCCAATGCAAGTGTTCTCGTCAGTGTCACCAATGACCAGGACCTCTACTTAACAAATATAGTGACTGGTTCTTTGTTCTCACCTTGCTCAACAATTGATCACTTCCTCCAAATGTTAAATTGCCACAGGGCCTCAATCTTAGGACTCTTCCTTCTCATTATTCACAGCACTTAATCGTTTCGTTCCATACCTTAAGTAGAATGCACAAATTGATGATTCCCAAATTTATATCTCTAACTTTGATCTCTCTCCTGACCTTCAAACTTGGATAGTCATATATCTCCTTCGTATGTCCACTTACATGTCTAATCAGCATTTCAAACTTATCATCCCAAACCAAAATCCCTCCTGGATGCTTCTCTTTCTCTTGTACTCCACAATTGTCGCTCTATTCAAAGTATATTCAGAATCCAACCACTCTCTACTGCTACTACCTCTTTAATCTATGCCACCAACACTTCTGGTCAGAATTATCTTGATAAAACCCTAATTGATCTCTCTGTTTCCATTCACTTTCTACAGTCTAATCTTAACACAGCAGCCAAGGTAAGCCTTTTACTTTCTTTCATATTTTTTTAATTTAAATTCAATTAGCTAACTTATAGTACATCATTAGTTTCAGATGTAGTGTTCAATAATTTATGTTTTGTACAACACCCAGTGTTCATCTCATCACATGTCCTCCTTAATGCCCATCATCCAATTACCCCATCCCCCCACCCTCCTCCCCTCCAGCAGCCCTCAATTTGTTTTCTAGAGTTAACAGTCTCTCATGATTTTTCTTCTTCTCTGATGACTTCCCATTGTTTTCCCTCCCCTCCTCAATGGTCCTCTGCCCTGTTTCTTATATTCCACATATGAGTGAAACTATATGATAATTGTCTTTCTCTGATTATTTTGTTCAGGATAATACCCTCCAGTTCCATAAAGAAGACGTGTGTGTGTGTGTGTGTGTGTGTGTGTGTGTGTGTGTGTGTGTGTGATGGAATATTACTCGGCCATCAGAAAGGATGAATACTTACCATTTACATCAATGTGGATAGAGCAATGTAATCCTTTAAATAATGTCATTTACTTATCTAAATCTTCCAAATGGCTTTCCATCTCACCAACAATAAAATCTTTCATTCTCCTTCCTTCCAAGTGCACTGGCCTTTTTGCTATTCATAAGAACACATCAAGCATTATCCCACCTCATGGCCTTTGCATTTGCTTTCCCTTTGGCCTGGAAAGCTCTTTGCCCAAATAACTACATGGCTCAACCCCTCATGTTTTCAAGTATGGGTTCAAAACCTGTTACATCATCACAGAAGCCTTCCCTGACCACCACTTTCCCATCCACCCATTCTCTCCTCTCCCATGTATCTGCCTTCATTTTTCTTCTTCATAGCACTACTCACCATGAGATATACATGTCTTAAAAAACTTATTTATCATCTTCTGCCTTGCAATAGTTGTGAACATAAACTTATGAGAGCAGGAGTTTCCTGCTTGTTTTCTCTGTCATAACTCCAACATCAAAAATAGTGCCTGACATATAGTTGTCACTTACAAACGTCTTTGGAATGAATGAATGAATGAATGAATCATGCTGTGACTCTTTATAAGGATCTAGAGGGTGAAGATTTTCTCTGTGTTCATGTTGATACAGGGAAGCTGAAGGGACTCATTTGGGAAAGTCTCCATCTTTGCAGTTTTTCTGCTAGCCCCATTTCTGAATAAGCAAAGAAGCTATGGTCCTACTTCAAGGGGAATTCAAAAAAGTTAATCATTCTCTGAGTTTTGTCCTAGGCCCCGAACACCTGATAGCATCTAAAAAGAGCCAGATACCAAACATGTTTCAGGATGTTAACTTCAAAGAAACCAGCTGATGCTGGCATCAATATCCCCTGTCTTTGCTAATTTATGGAATAACACCTATTGTTCAACTGACACTCACCTTTGATTGGACCCTTACCTTGGATTCCTAAAGGAACATGTACTCTGGATCCCATTACAATATAAATCCCTAACTCCAAGAAACAACAAGACTTGTTCTCCTTTCCTCTCTGTCACTCACCCCATTCAATAAACTCTGCTTTCACTTCCTCTGGCTCCTATTTGATTTCTATCCTACATGAAGCCAAAGACTCTCTGTGGGACCCCTGCCTCTGGTCCTCAGACCTAGCCTGCTTATATCAATGTTAGAATTCAGTTTCCTCGTTTCACTGGCTTCTAGAATGCTTACCACCAAATTGGAGACATACCTTTTAATCTCAACCCCAGTTTCCTTCCTCCTTAATTGCATTCTGTCATGACTTTCTAATTAACTTCTTCTTATTTTGTAATTTTATTATATTAACTTTTGTTACCTCCCTTAATCTCATTCATTAAATTCATGGAGCATCAGCAAGGCTATAACTCGTATATCATGGTTAACAAATAGGAAAGCTATTAAAATATCAATTTTTATTTTGTGATACAAAGAATTTTAAGGGAACTCTTCAGATCACTCATTAAAGATACCTGTAAGAGTCCTCTAAAATAGTTTTGTACTAGTCAAATAATTAAATTAAAATTAACTTATTATTTTGGGTTTATTTTCACAAAGAACATGGGAAGAAAAATGATGTTTTTTCATGAGCTGGAATAATTTTCAGTGGTTTTCAAACAGTATTTTCTTATTAGTAATGTATTTTAATAATGATATCAGAAAAATAGGCATGTCTTCTTTTTTCCCTCCAGAAAAGATGTATACATGCTTACACATTGGGAAATAATTCCTAATCAGAATATATAGATTTCCTACCGGGTTTTGTGTTCATTTCCTAGAGAGATTTTTTTTTCATAAAATAAACATATTTGCCAAAGAAAATGATTCAAATTTGGCCACATATTATTTTTGAATGAAAAGAACAATTCACTTATCAAACAACTGGTTATTGACTTGATTTAGTATTCCCTCCAACCTTGAACAAGCTAATGAACCACTAAATTCCTTCTTTATAAAACCTTGAAATTGTCCTTTAAAGTGCATTGAAAATGTGGACTGAAGGACAGTCAAAAGAAAAATTATCCTCCAAATATTATTTTCTGAATGATCACTGACTGCACCACAGTATACAAGTACACTCCTGAATGTGTGTGTGTGTGTGTGTGTGTGTGTGTGTGTGAGAGTGCATTGCAAAGTAAAACATAATAAATACATAAGGCACATATTCTATGTGAATTTTTTTAAAAAAATTTTTTTTTAAGATTTTATTTATTCATTTGTCAGAAAGAGTGAGCACAGGCAGACAGAATGGCAGGCAGAGGCAGAGGGAGAAGCAGGCTCCCTGCCGAGCAAGGAGCCTGATGTGGGACTCGATCCCAGGACGCTGGGATGATGACCTGAGCCGAAGGCAGCTGCCCAACCAACTGAGCCACCCAGGTGTCCCCTATGTGAATTTTTTGATAAAAATTTTAAATAAAACTCCAAATTAAAATGTTTCTTTCAAAGATATTTTATAATTATGTTAGATCTTAGTTTTACTCTGCAGTAGGTAGATGTTTAAAATGGCCCCTGTCTTAAGTTCATTCGGGCTGCTCTAACTAAATACCGTAGACTGGGTAGCTTATAAACATAAATTTATTGCTTATGGTTTTTGAAGCTGGAAGACCAAGATTAAGATGCCAGCATGGCTGAGTGAGGGCCTTTTTCTGGTTCAAAAAATTCTCCAATTCTCACGTGATGGAAGGAGCAAGGTATCTCACTGGAGCTTCATTTATAAAGGTACTATACTAATCCCATTGGTTTGAGCTTTGTCCTCATGAACTAAGCACATCCTAAAGTCCCCACCTCCTAATACCACCATCTTTGTGGGTTAGAATTTCAACATATGAATTTGGGGTACACATTTAGATCCTAGAAGCCCCCAAGATTCCCATCCATCATTGTAGTTACCCTAATCTTTTCCCTTCATTTGTGGGTGGAATCTGTGAACATAATGATATTTCACTCTTGTTATAAGGTTATTAATTCTTTAACCATTTGGGACACCATCCTGAGTAGACCAGATCTAAATCAGAGGAGACTTTCGAAAGTGAGGCTTCAGACAGATGAGCCCTTGCTGGTCTTGAAGAAATAAACTTCCCTGAGTTCTACAGCTGCAAGAAATACATTTTTGCCACCTAAGCATGGAAGAGGACACTGCCCCCAGATAAGAACCCAACTCCCAGACAACACTTTGAGTACAGCCTTCTGAGAAGCCCTGGCACAGAGGGCCCAGCTAAACCTTAACTGGATCCCTGATCCACTGAAACTATGATATAATTAATGTGTGTTGGGTTAAGTCCCTAAGTTTGTGGTAATTTGTTACATAGCAATGGAATCTAATATACATGTCAAATTTAAATGTTAAATTTGATTAAGTGCAGCAGCCTAAAATAGAGTTAAAAATTTTTAAAGGTTATATTCCATGAGGGAAAAATAATTATTATTGTGGCAATACTAATATAAAGTTTACTTCAACTATTGACTGGCACTGTATATATTTTCTGACCACTGGTTAGTTAAACTTTAAATGCATTGGCATCTTTTGATTTTAAATGTTAAAATAATTTTTTAAATGCTCACAGCAGGTAACAGAGCAAAAAAATCTTTTAGCGTATCATACTTAATGCCTCTAATAATCAGCATGGCAATGAACTCATCTAATGAAATAAAAAATGTTATAAGTTTTATTAAATATTGAATAACTAAATAAAAGTAATAATAACTTTGTGAAGTAGGGTGACAGGGAAGATGCATTATTCTAGGACTAAAAAAAAATTTTATTTGCTGGCAATAATTCTCTTTTTGCTGAATTTATGTTAGGATTCTCACATGGTAGAATATCACCCAAAAGGCAGATTTGCTAGATTGAGTGAATTATAATCCTACTTCTGATTTAAAGATGATAACTTTTAGCGAGTTTTACTTGTTAAACAAAGTCAGCTTTAGAATCACATAATTAAGCACAATGCAATTCAAGTGATAGACATTCCATCATATAAAAACTCTTTAGAGGGCTAGAGTCAATCAGGATCAACAAGTGAATGGATAAAGAAGAGGTTGTGAGTATATATACATATATATATTATATGCAATGAAATATTATGCAGCCATCAAAAAGAATGAAACTTTGCCATTTGCAACAATGTGGAGGAAACTAGAGGGCATTATGCTAAGCAAAACAAGTCAGAGAAATACAAATACCATATAATTTCACTCATATGTGGAGTTTAAGAAACAAAGCAGATGAACATAGGGAAAGGGAAGGAAAAATAAAATAAGATGAACACAGAGAGGGAGTCAAACTATAAGAGGTGCTGAACTATAGGAAACAAACACGGCTGCTGGAAGGGAGATGGGAGGGATGGGGTAACTGGGTGATGGACATTAAGGAGAGCATGTGATAAAATGAGCACTGGGTATTATATGCAACTGATGATCACTATATTCTACTCCTGAAACTAATAATACAGTATATGTTAACTAAAATGAATTTAAATAACAAATTTTTTAAAAAATGATAACTTTTAGCAAGCCTCACTTATTAAACAAAGTCAGCTTTAGAATCACATATTTAGGCATAATTCAGTCCATGTGACAGATATTACATCATATAAAACCTTTTACTTTTTAGAGGGCTGGAGTTAATCAAGATCAACAAGGAAGTTAAATTTGACAGACTTCCCAGATTTCAGCTCATCACCTAATCAAAGGTGTTATCATGGTCCAGCTCTCACCTTGGAGATTCTAAGTGACTCCTGCAGAATCCACACAACTTAAGACTGTCTAAGTAGTAATGGCACAGAAACAGTTTGAGAGGAAAGACTAGTTACAAAATAAAATTGTGGCTGACTTTTTAAGATATTTTCCTTCTTACCTCTGTAGCTTTTCTGCCTTCCTTCTAGTGATTGATGCATTTGCATGTGAAAGTAGGTATCTGTTATTTGTTCTCATAGCAGCTTATTCTTGTGTTTTGCAGTACTTTGCATACTTGCTATTATTCAATAATTGGTAAATATTTACTTATGACCCATCTTCTTGAGGATTCTCTGAGTCTCATGTTGGCAAGTCTGCATATCCAGTACGAGGTATGATTTCCCTGGCGGCCAGCAAACATCCAGCATAAAGGAGATATTCCGTAAAGACTTGCTTATGACTAGTTTTTAAGAGCTCCTTTTCTGAGATTTGCTTCTCCATTCATACTTTCCCCTGATTTCAACTCTATTAAAAATTTTAGCAGAGGGGAAAACAGAAACAGTGATTTCCGCTGAAACTCAAATTCTTCTAGGAGAGTAGTTCTTAACCAGGAATCATTTTTTTCCCCTAAAATTCCAGTACCTATGACCCATTAAATTAAAATCTCTGAGGGTTGGGGTTTAAGCATCAGAAATTTTTAAGCCCTCAGGTGATTTAGTTAGCACTGAGAACCACAGCACTAAGCCTGAGGTTCCCAAATTTTAGGGTACATAGAATCAGCTGGAGTGGCTGTAAAGAAGTTGTATCTTTCCGTCTGAATGTGATAGTCTAGACAGTTTTTTCAAGTCATCTCCCCTCCGTGCTTTGCCACTTAAGTATGCAATGTCCTCCCACTATGGATGGGCATTTTCCCACCCCTTGGTTTCTGCAGAGCCATGTATCTCACTTTGGTGATGCTACCAGACACAATTCAGATAAAGCCTTGAAAAATACCTGTGTGATCCAGCCTGCACACTGGTACTTTTTTCATTGCCACAGGGAGAATATGCTCAGCCTACCTGGGCAGTCTCAGGAGAGGATGAGACAAGTGGAGCAGAGCCAAGTTAATATAGCTAAACCCAGCTGACTTCCAGACAGTATTAGCAGAGCGGTTAGCCAATCTTACCCTAGATCAGCCGACTTCTGTCAACTTACAGATATGGAAGCAAAATATTTACTGAGATTTTGTGTTACTGCTGACTGATCAGTAGATGACTGATACAATCTACATGAAAAAATTCTGATCTAGACTCTACTTTAGTCATAATCCTTATGTTTACAAATAATCAAAAGCTAACACAAACTCATTTAAAAAATAATTTTCTGGTTTAAAAAGGAACAGCACAGGAATTGTTACAGCTTCAGCAATGACAGAATCTAAGTATTTAAGTGATATTGTGAGAAATTTGTTTCTCTGTACCCTTCTGTGTTCATTTCCAGAGAGGGTCTCTGCAAGTGACAGAAGAGATGGTCACTAGCAGCTCCAGGTTTGCATTGAGCTCCTCTCTGCTAGGGGAAAGAAACACCTCTTTCAAAATTGTGTCAAGAGAAGTCCAAATGTTATCATTTTCTTTGTCTTAATTGAATCACCTGCCAATTCTGAACCGATTGCAATAATTCTGATTGGCATGGCTATAGCCTCATGATGATTTCTTAAACTGGAGTGGCATTATTCAAAACAGTCACACGAACTTAGTGTGGAAAGCTTATTCTGAAAAAAATAAATAAATAAAACAAAAGTGGATGCTCTTAGTAGAAGGAGAAAAGCCTGCTTGAAAAGCCAAATTTTAGAGTTTTACAGTAATATGCACTAGGGGTTAACACACTGGATGATTCTATTTTATGGACTCTCAGGATAACATTTTAAAATAATTATGGGTAAGATCCTCTTCCTATAGGAATATTCAAAAGAAAGATGAACAATTTAGCCAGCTTTTTAAAATATTGTAAACAACATATTAGATATAGGATTTGTGAAGGACCCTTGGTCAATGGTGATTAATGATTTCAACCTGATCCTTGGGACTTTACTACATGTGGAGGTATTGAGCTGCTCTAAATTTTTATTTCTTGGTCAGTTTTTAAGCTTGAGAAGGTTTATGGCATTTTATTATTGTTTTGTTGTTGTTATTTTGATTAGTTTTCTCAAGTAGAAAGGGGATGGAGATACTTTTTATTATCTTGACCATTAATGTGTAGTTTTGCTGCATTTGGCAAGATGCTTATTTCTCTCTACTTGACAGAGAAGAACCACAAATGAGACTCAAACAATGATGCAATTCATAATAGAATTTCTACTGTAAGATCATCAAGATGAAATCCTAGGGTCACAAGCCTAACATTCTAGAAAGTTATGTCCTCATTTACTAAAGAATTTAGTTCTTCCAATAAAAGGATAAAACAAATTAAATGCAAAAAGTAACTACAACCCTTAGATTAAATTCAAGTAATGGATGACTTCTTTGAGGAAAAAACATGTTGCCAAGCAATACCTCACTTTCCTCAAGTTCTTTTTTCTTCAATTCAAACTCAGAGTCTAATAATTTTTGAAGGTCACTTTCTTCTTACCTAATGTCACTCAACGACATTTTATTGTGAATTGTACTTTTATAGAGACAATATCTCACTTAAGACTCAGGAAAATACAAAAATTTAAAATAATTATTATGGTGCTTTTAAAAATAATAATAATAAATAAATAAATGGAACTTTTTAAAAAATGGACCCAAAATGGTATTACTTGGGTTAAGCCCACAATATTAAACAAAGATTTAATTCCTGACCTAATTACAGTTTCAACCTTTCCCAGAAATGTATCCTAAGAAAGTAGTTGGAAATTTTCTGGTCAGCATCAACGACGTAATCCTCCTCATAGACCCTATCATTCTCCCAAGGAAAGGTGATCTTTCCTGAAATAATCTTTTTTTAAAACTTATGACTTTCTTGTCCCAACCCTTCTCTGCCTTTAAAAACTTTTCTTTTTTCAGGAACTCCTTTCTATTACTACATAAGTTATGGCCTGATTAGTGAATCATTCAATAAAGCCAATTAGATCCTTAAAATTTACTCAGTTGAATCATTGTTTTTTACAGAACAATTTAAATATCAGTGATTCATCTATAAACTATTATACTCTAAAGCAGTGGTACATAGTCTTTCATCAAAAGTCCTTACAGCAATTGAATGGAAATAATCAAAGCTCTATTCACTATCAATTGATGGGCAGCTGGTACTATGGGACAGGTAGAAAATGTAAAATATTACTTGCCATGGCTGCTGCATTCTATTGGTCGAAAGAGGGTCATAGAGCTAACTCAGGTTTGAGGGCCCAATTAACAGGAGTTGATAATCATTTTCCCCAAAAATGGAACAGGAGGCATGTAACAACCACCATTCCATAGTAATTCTGAAATTCAGAAAGTTATGTTTCCAACTCTTCTAATGCACCCAGTTCTGCTTCCTAAGAGTACTTTTTCATGGCTTTTGGTTGGCCTCCTAGTCTCCTGGATCTGAACTCTGAGTTAGGCTTCCTTTTCCATAAGAAATGACCCATAATTTTAGCTCTGTAGATTTCTGATGCTGCTTCTTGTCATTTGAGGGCCCGTAGGCCTCTTTTAATTTGTACACATTAAGGTCATTCTTTGTGTTAAAATTCTATAGATTCTGACAAATGCAAAATGTCATACATCTAGACATTAGAATACTGTGCAGAATAATTTCACCACCCTAACAAATCCTATGTGCTTTACCTAGCCAACCCCCTCACTCCCCATATCCCTGGCAATCACTGACCCCACTATTATCTTTATAGTTTTGCCTTTTTCAGAATGTCATAAGTGATATCCTTGTCAAACTGACTTTTTCACTTAGAAATATCCATTTAATATTATCCATACTTTAATATGGCTTGCTAACTCAGTCCTTTTTGGAATAGTATCCCATTGTACAGATATATCACAGTGTGTTTATTCATCTCACTTATTGAATAACATCTTAATCGCTTTCAATTTGAGGGGACTATGATAAAGATGTTATAAACATTCCCATGCAGGTTTTTGTGTGGATGTAAGTTCTCAAATCAGTTGAGTAAATACTCAGGATCGCAGTTGAAGGATCCTTTAATAAGACAAACATCAGCTTTGAGAGAAACTGCCAATCTCTCTTGCAAAGTGATTGCAACATTTTGGATTCCCACCAGCAATGAGTGAGAATTCCTTTTGTCTTCATCCTCACATGAAATTGGTATTGTCAGGTGTTTTAGATTTTGGCCATTCTAACGGGGATGTTATGCTATCTCATTGTATTAATTTGCATTTCCCTAGTAGCAAATGCTGTTGAACATCTTTTCATATGCTTATTTGCCATCTGTGTATCTTTTTTGGTGAAGTGCCTGTTCAGATCTCTTCCATTTTAAAAATTAGGTTCTTGCTTTCTCCCTGTGGATGCCGCCGAGTAAGCATCGTTAAGGTCTCCCCTCCCACCACTGTTATGTCTAAGTCAGAGTCTCCCAAAGGGCCTGAATAGCTGCGGAAGCTCTTCATCGGAGATCTGAGCTTTGAAACAGCTGATGAGAGTCTGAGGAACCATTTTGAGCAATGGGAACACTTATGGACTGTGTGGTAATGAGAGATCCAAACACCAAGCGCTCCAGAGGCTTTGGGTTTGTCACGTATGCCACTGTGGAGGAGGTGGAGGCAGCCTTGAATGCAAGGCCACACAAGGTGGATGGAAGAGTTGTGGAACCAAAGAAGGCTGTCTCAAGAGAAGATTCTCAAAGACTTGGTGCCCACTTCACTGTGAAAAAGATTTTTGTTGGTGGCATTAAATAAGACACTGAAGAACATCATCTAAGAGATTCTTTTGAATAGTATGAGAACATCAAAGTGATTGAGATCATGTTTGACCAAGGCAGTAGCAAAAAGAGGGGGTTTGCTTTTGTAACATTTGATGACCATGACTTTGTAGATGAGATTGTCATTCAAAAATACCGTACTGTGAATGGCCACAACTGTGAAGTAAGGAAAGCGCTATCTAAGCAAGAGATGGCTAGTGCTTCATCCAGCTAAAGATGTCAAAGTGGTTCTGGAAACTTTGGTGGTGGTTATGGAGGTGGTTTTGGTGGGAATGACAACTTTGGTCATGGAGGAAACTTCAATGGTCAAGGTGGCTTTGGTGGCAGTCGAAGTGGTGGTGGATATGGTGGCAGTGGGGATAGCTATAACAGATTTGGTAATGATGGAAGCAACCTTGGAAGCTATAATGACTTTGGCAATTACAACAATCAATCCTCAAATTTTGGACCCATGAAAGGAGGAAATTTTGGAGGCAGAAGCTCTGGCCCTTATGGTGGTGGAGGCCAATACTTTGCCAAACCACGAAACCAAGGTGGCTGTGATGGTTCCAGCAGCAGCAGTAGCTACAGCAGTGGCAGAAGGTTTTAATTACTGCCAGGAAACAAAGTTTAGCAGGAGAGGAGAGCCAGAGAAGTGACAGGGGAGCTACAGATTACAACAGATTTGTGAACTCAGCCAAGCACAGTGGTGGCAGGGCCTAGCTGCTACAAAGAAGATAAGTTTTAGACAATACTCATGTGTATGGGCAAAAAACTCAAGGACTATATTTGTGACTAATTGTATAATAGGTTATTTTAGTTTCTGTTCTGTGGAAAGTGTAAAGCATTTCAACAAAGGGTTTTAATATAGATTTTTTTTTCACCCATGCTCTTGATTGCTAAATGTAATAGTCTGATCATGATGCTGAATACATGTGTCTTTTTTTAAATGTGCTGTCTAAAGTTAGTCTACTCTGAAACCATCTTGGTATACTACCCCAACAGTGTGAAGTTAGAATTCCTTCAGGGTGATGCCAGATTCCATTCGAAATTTATTTGCAACCTGTTTGGGCACAGAAGCCATTGTCTCCACAAACCTTGGTGTAGTTGAACTGACAGTTAATGTGTTATGACCTGGAGTTCACCATTAAAAGGTCACCCAAGCAAAGTTCTGGAGTTTATTTGGTTATTAATATGATTGTTGGCACATCCTATCTACTGTATCTAAATTAAATTATGGTATCAGATAAAATTACAGATGGGATTAAAGCTTGTGTATCATCCATTATCATGTGTAATCAATAAACAATTTAATATTCTCTTGAAAAAAATTAGGTTCTTTATTTTCTTATGGTCAAGTTTAAGAGTTTTTGTATATTTTGAATATAAATCCTTTATCAGATAGAAGTTTGAAACTATTTTCTTCTATCAAATTTGAAAGCCAACTGAATAAAGCAATTATAAACAATATTTTTTTCCAAATAAGTTCACATTCTGAGGTACTAGGAGTTAGGACTTCTATAGATGAAATTTGGGTGCAGGGGGGAAAGACACAATTCAAATCACAACTCAAGCCTAGATCAGTTGACAGCCAGACTTTCCCTAGACATGTGAGCCAACCCAGCTAAAATCAACAGAACCACCTGGCTGACCACCCTGAAATGCGAGCAATAAATGTGCTTATTGTTGTAGACCACTGACATTTTGTAGTTATTTCTTATATAGCATCATTATGATAATAAATGACTGATACATGTACTGTGAACAGAATATGAGAACTTAAGGTTTTTAAATGTTTGCAATGGGACCAAAACACCCTCCTAAAGAGAGTCACTCTGAAAAGCAGAAACCCCACTCAACTTTTCTTCACAGGCACCAAGTAAGTAGACAGAATAAGCAGCCGGTGAATAAAGACTTCCACTAAAAATCACTAAGGAAGCCAGTATAGATTTCTACATACTGTGATATAGGAAATGGCTGAAGCCAATATCCAAGTTTCTCATGAGTTTCAGCCAGAATGGTGAACAGAGCAATGAGCTTGTCTAAACCACTTTAGATAGAAAGGTAGAAGATTGTTTTTGAAAGAAAGGAAGACAAAGGTTTGGTTAAGCGGTCAATAACTATAGTGGATTGATAAATACTATGTTGAAGGTATTCTATTCCCTTTATCTTTTGTATTCACTTTTCATATTAAAGAAGCAATAGAAGCCTCCTTTTTGTCTTTTATTTAATTGAAGTAGAGTCGACACACAATGTACATTAATTTCAGGTGTACTACATTCTAGGAGTTTATATGTTATGCTGTCCTTGTCCAAGTGTAGCTACCATCTGCCTCTATACAACACTATTACAATACCACTGTCTCTGTTCCTTGTGCTGTAATTTTTATTCCTGTGATTTATTCATTCTTGAACTGGAAGTCTATATTTCCCACTTCCCAAACTGCTCTCTTTTAATCAAGATTTTGTTCCAGAAAAATTATACTTTGTTTCTGTGTTATCCCTGATATAGGATAGACCCTGCCCCAAGAATAGAAAACATCTCTGTCCAAAGACTATAAACTGGAATTGTAGGCATAGGACCTAAAGGGAATTAATCTGCACTTGTGGACAGGAATTGTGTATCTGCTTGCAGTAAAAGCAGATTTCATAAGTGCCTACCATTGCCATAAAACTCAAGATTAATGTTTAGAATCTGCTGAGATAAAATTTGACATAATCATAATCCAGTCCAAAAAAAATCTCATAATCCAGTTCAATCTTGCTACCATTATATTGATTTGGCTATGCCGCAAGGGAAACCATGACTTCACTACAGAAGTAACTACATCTAATGAAAGCCTGAAAATATAAGGTTATGTTCTAGCAGAGCTGTTTATCCTGTATTCAGAAAACAAATTTACTTTTTTTAATGTTTTATTAGTTGAAATGCATTCCATTCCTTTTGTCAGGCAAGGTAGGGATGGATTTCTTTACTGAAACCAAATCTGCTGATGAGTGAGTGATTAGTCGTGTATGGCAGATCTTCCTCCAAAAACAGTAACAGATCCTCTTCTGGATCCAGGACAACAGTTTAAACTTCATGGAACTCCAAAGGCTAATCATGAATAACGTGAATCATTTCGCTTGTCAAGGAGGTATATAAGACATGTCATTAAAGGCAAACATGTGACATACTCATCATAACTCAAACTCATCAATGACAAGTCACTGATTTCAATTTGAAATTGAATTTCAAAAGAATTGAGTTTTATTAAAAGTTGGAAAAAGCTAACAGAAATGTGGAAAATATTTATGAGCAGCATTTATGAACATCCCCTCTATGTAGAACATTATACCATCTGACTTTGAGAATTACAAAATGGGAAAAGATATCTGCTCTATTAAAGGACTTAACAGTCTGAGTGATGGGCAACATCAGGGCACTGGAGTTCCTAGATAATAAAGAACCTTTTCAAGTCTATAATCGTAATAAGGGGTAAGGAAATATGAAATAGTGGGAAACAGAAAGCAGTTTTTGTTTTACCCTGGAAAAAATTCAGACTTGCTAAATGCATAATAACCAAGAGATTTTAGAACTATACATCCCGGTACCTGGGTGGCTCAGTTGGTTAAGCAACTGCCTTCAGCACGGGTCATGATCCTGCAGTCCCAGGATCAAGTCCTACATCTGTCTCCCTGCTCAGCAGGGAGCCTGCTTCTCCCTCTGACCTTCCCTTTCATGCTCTCTCTCTCTCAAGTACATAAATAAAATCTTAAAAAAAAAAAAAAAAGAACTATACATCCCAAACTTCTCCCAGCAACTGGTGTCCTTGGTCAGATGAATTACACCTCCTCAGCACTTTGTTTTTCTCCATGGAGAAGAAACCTAACTCTTCACTATTAGAACTGGCGTATATAACAGCTTATGTTAATACGAAAAAGTAGAATCATCAGACTTTGAAAAATATTAATAATCGCATTATACTAATGAACACAGTGAAGACATTTATAATGAACTTATAAATCATTAGAGCTTATCTAACCCAAGTCATACATAACCACTGCTTCTCCTACTTTCATTAGCAAAGTCTTTCTCTGTATCTTACTTGCACTTCCTCTAGAAGGGAAATAAAATCTTCTTCTTTTGTTTGTTTTAATACATTCTTTGGGGAAAGGAGAGAAAAGGCTAGTAGTACTACTGACAAATTTTACTGATCTTCACTAGCATTTCCAAAGTTTGCCCTTTACTTTCATAAGAATCATATTTGAGCTACTTGTTAAAAATACAATTTTATACAAGCTATGTCACCTTTCCTAAATCATTTTTTTTTTAGGATCTAAGCCCTAAGAACCTGCATTTTTTACATGCTCTCAGCTAATTCCAAAGGACATTAAAATCTGAGAATCAGTGACCTCTATATTCTCTATGTCCCACACTGACCTGAATAAACAGGAATTGATTCTAACACAATGATCCTAGGGCACACTGAAAACAGAACCTGCTTCATAAATTACCGAGAGAACCTAAATCAGTATTTCTCAAATGTCAGTAGATAGTCTTCAAAATGTCTTGGGTTTGTTTGTTTGTGTGTGTGTGTGTGTGTGTGTGTGTGTGCATGCATGTGGGTGTGTGTGTTGTTGTTGTTGTTGTTAAAAATACAAGGTACTAACCACCACCCCATATCTATTAAATAGGAATTTAAAAATAAGTCTTTCAGTGGAGTCTGGTGCACACTAAAGTGCTTTAACTCCTACATTATTAAGTGGTATAGTGAAAAAAAATAAGTTTCAGTTTCCTGAGTTCCCTGTACTCAGGGAAATTGTCAACTATTGCTATTCTCCTTCATCAAGAATTATAATTTTGGGGACGCGGGGGTGGCTCAGTTGGTTAAGTGGCTGCCTTCAGCTCAGGTCATGATCCCAGCGTCCTGGGATGGAGTCCCACATCCGGCTCCTTGCTCAGCAGGGAGCCTGCTTCTCCCTCTGGCTCTGCCTGCCACTCTGTCTGCCTGTGCTCATTCGCTCTCTCTCCCTTTCTCTCTGACAAATAAATAAATAAAATCTTTTAAAAAACAAAAGAATTATAATTTTTAAAATCAGGCCAATGCAGGGGAACACCTTATACAAAGTGACATGATAAAAACAGAAATAAAGACAAAAGACAGATTTATGTAAGGATGATCCAAAGAGGTCAACACAAAGAATAACAGCTTGGAAAATCTATTTGTTTGAAATCTATTTGTTATCTCTGTATCTAAGACCTTTTAGGAAGAAAAATATCCAATTGGGAAATAAGGCAAAGAAATGAGTGGCATGTCATCCTGGGACATTGTTTAATAGGTTCCCTTAAGGATTAATTACTTGGGAAATGTACCAATATTTGACTTCCCTAATTATTTTTATTAGAGCTCAGACACTAACGTTACATGTAAACTTGTAGACTTTTGTCCATTAGAAAAAGATAGTCACACAGGTTATGGTTTTAATGTTCTGTAAAACATTAATAATTTTGTCTACATTTAGCAGTCTTATTCTAACATTCTTTTGCTGGAAGTGTTTTTACTAATCCACTATGTGAATCCTTGTCCCTCAAATGCTCGTTGAGCAAATTTACCATAATACTAATCCTCTCATTCATTAGTTGAAAAAAGCCTTTGACACTGCCCATTATATATTTGTATAAGAACCACATATTTAACTTTTGAAAATTACACATAGCAATTCTCTTAAATTTTATTGTAATTCTATGTAGGGGTATTGGTTTTTCTTCCTCTTTCTTACCTCACATTCCCTAAATGCTCTCAGTCTGAGGTCTTTCATATTGCTTTTTAATTTTAAGAAATTTCTCTTAATCATTCCTTCAAATGTCTTCATCTCCCTGTGTTCTTTACCTCTCCTCCTAGAACTCTTCTTATCTATATGCTGGCACATTATGTCTTTGATATAGTTTATATTTTATTTTATTTTATCCATTCCTCCTGCCTTCTGGGAGACTGCTTCAATTTTACCTGGGTCCTCCCTATTCTTTTTATTATACTCAGTTATTTTTACTAGTAATTTTTTTCCTAAATTGTAGTTTCATCTCCTTATAATTTATTTTCTGTATATTTCTTATTTTTAATTTGCTAATATTTTCCTTACCTACTTAAGGATATTTCATAAGTTTTGTTTTTTGGTTTTGTTCTGTTTCTGCCATGAATCCAGCTTGAGACGGCATATGTTGCCTAGCCATTACTTCTCTTTTATGATAGCTGTAGTCCTCAGGTGTCTTGTCATTTTGGACGGAGAGCCTGTGTTTTCCCCTGAGGGTACTTTGCCTGGTATTTAATGTAATGCAGAAGGGCTTAAGGTCCAGCCTAACAGGGTTTTGCACTGCCTTTGTTTTTCCCTAATGGCAACATAGTGAAGAAGCAAGCAGTGAATGCATGAGAGCAAAGTCAGGGAGAGGCAAGAGCAGAACTCAACAGCTTGTCTTCAATCTATCCCTTGACTGCCCTTCCGGAAGCATCTCTACACAGCTGTAGTCATCTATCTCTCATTCATCTCTAGCTTCCCCAAGGGATTCCTCAGGTATTGTTGGTTTTGTTACTGTTAATTCCTACCATTTATACTTCTCTTTTACTTCTATAGTTTGTTCAGGGTTGATTTGAGGGCAGAGGAGTCAGAAACCCATGCCAGCCAGAAGCACCACCTTGACAGAAACATATAAGCATAAGGAGGATGGACACCATAGCAGTGAGAGGAAGGCACTGAAGCAGTGATTATTGGAAAGGAAAGGATGCCCCAACATGGCCAGAGAGAGGTGGTACTCAACACCACAAGAGAGACCTCTAAGGGATCTAAATGGCAAAGAGTAGTGGTAAGGGGCAAGCCTAGTCAGATGACTGAGGTTCTGGTGACATTGCCAGTTACCACTGGACCAGAAATTTGTTTACGTTTCATCCCTACTGCTTCCACCTTCCTTATTTGTACCCCCTGCTTGAAATGGAAATCACTACCTAACTTGAGTAGATAATGAGGACAGGTTTTATTTTAAGGTCTGAGGACATCAGTATAGAGAACTTGCCACTGACCTAGGATTTTGGAGTGTTTTGTTCACAGCACACTACTAAGAGATTCATCAAACTCAGAACTATCCACCATGAGAAAAGGATAATATGCTATAAAACAGACCTAACTCTAGAGAGGCTGAAATAGAGTAAGAACAGTTCAGAAACATCAGATCATGCAATTACAATTAATAAGAATTTCATTATTGTGCACTGAAAGAGGAAAAGGGGAAAAAATCAGTGTGACCTATTTTACTCATTATGAAGATAATTTATTTTAGTAGCAAAAAACAGATAGATGCAGTGTCTTTCCAAGAAAACTGAGAATGGCATTATAATTATGTGCAGTAGAGAAGAGATCCTTTTGAACTTGTTCCCAGACTTTCCCTCTTACATGTTAGCCATGCCACATTGAGATAACATTTGGTTCAGAACTGCTTATAAATGAGCAAGCCACAAACTTCAAGCCCACCCTAATTAATCTTTTTTGAGGATATTTGAAACAGCATTATTAGCATAATCTTACAGAATTCTAGAAAATAATGACAAGGAAAGGGGGAAAGAAAGGTGCTAATATCTCTTTACTAATCTGGACTCCAATTTACTATCCATGCAAAAACAGAAAAATTAACAAATGGTATAAGAAATTTAATTGGTGTCTAAGATCACGAATAGTAAAGTTTGCTTATCAAGACCGCTAAAATGTCCCCAGTTCTTCCTTTCTGGAGATTAGACACTAAATACATCAGTTAAAATGTTCCTCCTCCTTTGGAGGGAAAGCATGGTGAAATAACAGGAACCCTGGCCTGGGTGCAGGGTCCATTCCAGTCCACCACTTACTCACTGCATCATCCTGGACAGCTTGATTGACCTTGATGGGCCTTGTTTTCTCAACGGGAAAATGACAAAAGAACATACATAGGGACTCTAGTATACTCCAATAATGGTCCCAATCTTCATTTCCATTCTTTTTCCTATATGATTTTGCAGTTCCTCTTATTAAATAGGAATTATAAAGTTAACCAAAGAGGTGAGAGACCTACTCTGAAAAATATAAAGGGATGCCTGGGTGGCTCAGTAGGTTAAGCCTCTGCCTTCATCTCAGGTCATGATCTCAGGGTCCTGAGATCGAGCCCCACATTGGGCACTCTGCTTAGCAAGGAGTCTGCTTCCTCCCCTTTCTTTGCCTGCCTCTCTGCCTGCTTGTGATATATATCTCTCTCTCTCTCTGTCTGTCAAATAAATAAATAAAATCTTTAAAATATATATATATGTGTGTGTATATATATATATATATAAAACACAGATTAAAGAAATTGAAGATTACACAAAGAAATGGAAAGGCATTTTATGCTTATGAACTGGAAGACCAAATATTGTTAAAATGTCTATACTACCCAAAGCAATCTATACATTCAATGTAATCCCTATTAAATTACCAACAGCATTTTTCACAGAACTAGAACAATCCTAAAATTTGTACAGAACCACAAAAGACCTGTAATAGCCAAAGCAATCTTGAAAAAAAAAGCAAAGCTGGAGGTATCACAATTCCAGACTTCAAGTTATATTACAAAGCTGTAATGATCAAAACAGTATGGTACTGGCAGAAAAACAGCTACATAGATCAATATAAAAGAATAGAAAACCCAGAAATAAACCTACAGTTATATGGTCAATGACTCTTTGACAAAGCAGGAAAGAATATGCAATGGGAAAAAAGACAGCCTCTTCAACAAATGACGTTGAGAAAACTGGACAGCTACATGCAAAAGAATGAAATGGAGCAACTCTCTTACACCATACACAAAAATATAAAATGAATTAAAGACCTAAATGTGAGACTTGAAACTGTAAAAATCCTAGAGGAGAACACAGGCAGTAACCTCTTTGACACCAGCTGTAGCAACTTCTCTCTAGATAGGTCTCTGGTGAGGTGCCTAGGTGGCTCATCTCCCTTCAGTTCAGGTCATGATCCCAGGGTCCTGGAATAGAGTCCCACATTGGGATCCTTGCTTAGCAGGGAGCCTGCTTCTCCCTCTGCCTGCCACTCACCCTGTTTATTCTTGCTGTCTGTCTCTCTCTTGCTCACTCTCTCTGTGTCAAATAAATAAATTAATTAATTAAAAAATAGATATGTCTCTGGAAAAATAAACTATTGGGATTTAATGAAATTAAAAGCTTCTGCACAGTGAAGGAAACAACCAGGAAAACCACTGAATTGAAGACATCTTGCAAATGACATATCCAAAAAAGGGCTAATATCCTAAATATATAAAGAAGTTATGAAACTCAACACCTAAAAAAATCTAATTTAAAAATGGATAGCAGATATGAATAGACACTTCTCTAAAGAGGACATATAGATGGCCAAAAGACACAAGAAAGATGCTCAACATCACTGATCATCAGGGAAAAGCAAATCAAAACTACAATGAGATATCATCTCACACTTTTCAGATGGCTAAAACCAAAAACACAAGAAACAACAGGTATTGGTGAGGATGTGGAGAAAGGGGTACCGTCTTGCACTGTTGCTGGGAATGCAAACTGGTGCAGCAACTCTGGGAAACAGTATGGAGGTTCCTTAAAAAGTTAAAGTAGAACTACTTTACAACCCAGCAATTGCACTATCAAGTATTTACCATATAATTTTCACAAAATTAAGGCAAAATTCTGTATAAAGGGATTAGTATTTTGAGTTGGATTTCTATTGCTTATGTGCCTCTTATATTTAATCTTTATTTGGAAGACTGTTATTCCTAATCAGAAAACTTCAGTCTCTGCCATAGCTCTTTGCATTCTCAGCATTTTAGATGTAGTTTTATTAGACCATAAAATAATCTGCTTTGCAACCCACCTTTGGTGTCAGCACCTGAGAAAGGAGGCACTTTATCATTTTAGGATTTTAGGATTCTGAAATTTTAAATTCATTTATGATTTTAGAATCCTTGCCTCAATGCAAGCCACCTGAAAATAACCATTTAATCGTGGTGATCTTAGATTCTTTTCCATCAAAATAGATTATTTTCTTTATGTAAACAAATAAGGAGACAGACTATAAATCACTATTCGTTTGCTTTTCCATCTTTAACTTTAAGCATGAGCCACCACAGTGATCATTATGATTGATTGGCCAACATCCATTAGATGGTCAATCTAAACTCATAATGGTAAAACTTATTCCTTGCTATTGATGATTTAAGTACATGATTCAGTTAGGGCTGCAGATTTTGCAAAATCTGCAGTAAACTTCTGAAAAATATTTCCTCACTCTTAGGAAGTAGAAGAGATGGATGCTCTTATTCTTTGCCCATTTTATGTTGCTTCTTTTTCTTGTAAATTAGTTGAACTGGGCTTTTTTCCACATTTTAGGGAATATATAAACTAATTAGACAAATCACTTTTTAGATATGAATTGAAAATATTCATTTTTCTTTTGTAATAATTGATCTTTGATTTGAGGCATTCTGGCTTTTGTTAGGCCTTTCTCACTATGGAGTAATAAAAGAATTTTCCATGATTTCCCTTACTACTTTTTTTTTTTTAAGATTTTATTTATTTATTAGTCAGAGAGAGCGAGCACAGGCAGACAGAGTGGTAGGCAGAGGCAGAGGGAGGAGCAGGCTCCCTGCCGAGCAAGGAGCCTGATGTGGGACTCCATCCCAGGACGCTGAGATCATGACCTGAGCTGAAGGCAGCCGCTTAACCAACTGAGCCACCCAGGTGTCCCACTACTTTTTTTTTATTTTTAAAATATATTTTTATCAATTTTGAAGTTATCCTGATGTAACATAGGAGGTAGGAACTCATGTGAGGTAGAAATCCTACGTTCTTATTATTTTCCAGATTTATAGTTTTAAATTTTGATTCTGTATTTCACATAATTCCTCAACCTAAAAATAATAGGATGAAATATACATGATTTTCAAAACTTTAATGAACCTCATTTTTGTTTCAAAGTGTTATGAGGTCTCGGCAACCAAACACTAGTATCACTAGTTATTTTTTCAGTTTCCAACCATTCATTTTCACTAAACACTAGGGGGAAAAATGAAATAAAATATTCAAAAAGATTGTTTGGACACTGCTATACTAATGCGGCAGTGCTGCCACCATCGAATTGTTCCCTGGCAGAATTGCTCCCACTGTTATAGTTTGAAATGTTTATTCATGAAAGATGAAATGTCACTTGGACTGAGATAGTTCAGAGACCCTGTTACATAATGTTTGAAATTAGGGTCACACAAAACTTTTCAAGAACAGACTGATATCTATGTAAGATAATATATATGATTTATAATGTGATTTATGCTTTTTCATAACAGTTTAAAAGCACATCAGATAATATTTAAAATTGGTTGTCAACAGAATAAAAAAAATTACCTCCTAGAATTGTGTCAGATATAACTATTCCTCTATACCAGATAGAATGGAATCTCCCATTTCTCTGAAGTTGGCATATCTCAAGTATGTCTAATGGTTGAATGAAGGCATCTCTTACACCACTTAAAGTATCTGCATCCTAGGTTATCTTTTGTCTTCTACTAAGAGAAGCACTTCACTACCACTTCCTCCAGTAATACTCTCTCCCACACATCTAGCTATTACCTCTGTTGATTCCCAGAGCACTATTTCTGGGATAGTCTTGATGGAAGTGCAGGATTTGAAATTCGGAGATGATCCACATGTCTTTAATTCCACTTTGAAACCATTTCTTTTTTTAACCTATCAAAGATGACTTCTGAAGAAATGAAACACTTTACACAGATCAAATCCCTAAATAGCCCTGCCAGGGGACGCCTGGGTGGCTCAGTTGGTTAAGCGGCTACCTTCGGCTCAGGTCATGATCCCAGCGTCCTTGATCCCAGTGAGGAGAGTGAGGGAGGGGAAGGGAGAGCAAAGAGAGTGGGGAGAGAAGAGCAAGGGAGGGGAGGGAGAGAGAGTCTAGTTCTTCTCAGTTTTATCTTCAAGTGCAGGTGGAGTTGGTTTCCCTATTGAAATCTTCATGTTGGTTCCACTTTCTCTTGAAAATTCATCTTTTTCCAAGTTCTTTTCCTGGACAACCACCTCTTATGGAATTTAATTGGATCTTTAGTAATCCAGAAATTATTAATGTAGTTTAGACATTTACTCTAAATGTCTCTGGAGAAGTAAACTGTCCAAAGTGTTCTCCATGAATTACAAAACTTCAGTTGACATACCAGAAAATGTCCCTCTGCTTCCTATACAAGGGGATTAAAAGTACTTAGAATTAGTGTAGGGAAAGGAATTTGTTTTTTGGTGATAACAGCATTGTTTCAACTGCTCACATTTTTTTTTTAAACAGGCTGTGGATGAGTCTGACAAGAAATTATCCTCATGGGGAAGAATAAGATTTTTCTGTTGCTAAGGAGATAACAGCCAAATATCAGATGGCAGAGAACATTTAGAAACACACTCAGTGCTTCAGAAGCATAACCTTTGACAATTTTGAGGATTGCATCCTCCAGAGCAGGTTTCCAATGCAGATTCTATTGTGGACTAGCAGTACTTCTGAGCCCTCTAAATTAGACTTCAAGGTAAATACTTAAGGAAAGCAAGAAAGGAGGGAAATGAGAAGAGTCCTAACATGGGTTTCCAACAGAGAGTGGGATCAAAATATGACTTTATCTGAAGATTGAAGAAGCTACAAGACCTGAAAGAGTGGCTATTCATACTTGTGTGTTAAAATATGTGATATATTGAGATATTTAAAACTTCCAATTTCCCACATAGTTAAATGTCTCTAAAATAATCAAGGATTTTCTATACTTCATGCCACATCTCAGATGAACATTTGGATGTGACCATTTAACTTTTAATTACTATTTTTCAATTTAAATATTGTACCCATCCTTGGAATTCTTTGGTTAGCTTCCCTACAGAGGACATCCATGGGAAGAGGTCTACTTCTTTCCTGCATTTCCCTCCAGACAGAGCCACTTTTGCTCAGTTCCTATCTAGACAAAAGCAGGTTCAAGCAATTTAACTCCATGTAATGAATGACAAATAGGTTTATAGAGGATAAGTCATTTTTCCCACAGATTTTCTCATCTTTTATCTGTAACTGGAGGGAGTGTAAAGTGACTGATGCCAGAAATAACAGAATAACTAAGTCCATATAGAACATGTCTTTTCAAGTGAAGCAATATTGCCCCCAGTGGAGTAAAGGGGTGGGAGGAGGCAAGTTATCTTCTATGTTACAATGGTTTGAAATCCTCCAATGCTCAATTTTACCAAAAAATTTTGTTCCTTAGCATTCAATTTCTCTCACTAGGGATAAATTAAAGTTAAATTTTATTATTCTCCTTATGGTGCTAATAATGAAAAACAGGTTGAGAAACACTAGTACAGAATGATAATTCACAAAATACAATATAATTGATTTATATACAATATCAGTTAAATGTATATGAACACTTAAAAATGATATTGTCTTTAAATCCTGCATCACTAAGGATTACCTGGCTAAAGACTTTGTCCTGATACTCTTTTTAAATCAGATAATTTTATTGGTCTTCTTTTTAATCTCTCATGATCCTTGATCATCCAGACTAAGATCATTCCTACTTTTTAATCAGAGAACTTATTATTGACAGGAAAAGTCTCAGGTTCTGCTTATGAAACTGCTTAAGTTCTGATATACATAAATTTAAAGAATTAGGAATGGCTTTTTTCTTTGTGTATCCCTGTAGCTTATCATCCTTCCCTTCCTCCCTCCCTGTTTCTGCCTGTCCACCATCCCCCACTTTAACTACTAGCTTGCTTTTTGAACCACACAGTTATGGTACATGTGGCAGCTTCCAACATACATTCAAATTTCCAAGTGCCCCAACCAGACAGAGTTATGAAGGTTGTGATGCTTTCTCTGTCACACTAACACCAACCTCTCCAACTGTTGCTGGTTGAGGTTTTACTCCTAATCATTTTATTTCCAATTCTGTGTAGGTTATATATACTATTGAATCTGTTTTAAATTTTAGCCTTTTAGGTTAAAAATTTTTAATGAAATTATTTTTTGAAAGATGCTTCTGAAAGAAAAAAAATCAGTTTCTCTTATAAGACTATTCCCTTGGAGAAGACTTTAAAATAAGGGTGATTGAATAACAGTCTAGACTTGGCCAGTTTTATCAACATTTTAAACAAAGAATGGTTTTGCTAACTCCTTGATTTACTGAGTCACCCATATGATTTCTTTGGTATCATAACCTTATTTAAAACTCATAAAATAGATATTTCACAAATATTTTATATTTTTATTATATCTTAAGAAAGAAGGAACACAGTAACCAAAATATACACATATGTACTCAGATATAATTTGAAATTGTAACTCTTGATTTGGGGAAATAAAAGAAATCCAATCGTTAAAAAGAAAACTGAGGAAATGGTCTAATCATATAAGTCTTACCAATGTTTGTGAAACTTTCCCAAAAGAAAAGAATGGGTATATTATTAAATTAAATCCTAATTATACCAAACAAGTTTTAAAATACCTGCCAGTTCATTTAATAAACATTTACTTTGGACCCAAATTGCATTATCCTACTTTGTATTTTAGAGGCAATGAATTTGAGCATAATTCTTTCTACAGAATACTTAAAATCTATGGAAGGAACAAATCCAGACTAGTCTGCAATAAATAAAAAGAAGGTAACCTGATTCAGGAAAGAAATTAGATGACCAAATGCAATAAAGAAATAACAGTACCTGCAACTGAGGAACGAAGGTGGTGTGTAAGAGTATGTCAAAGTACCTTCAAACATAATTTCTAATAGTATGACATTACACTATCAATTCACACAACACCAAGGGAATTCTCTAGAAAATATCCTTGTAATTTGACTTATATAGAAATTTAAGTTAGACAACTAGGATAAAAAGTATATACATTGGGTTCAAAATATTTTCATTGGTTGATTTTGATCAACAAAATCTGACTCTATTTCAGCTCAAGTCACGATCTCAGGGTCCCCAGATCAAGCCCTGCATCATGATCTGCTCAGCAGGAAGTCTGCTTGAGGATTCTCTCCCTCTCCCCCTCTTCCCATTCATGCTCTCTCTCTCTTTCCCTCTCTAAAATAAATAAATCTTTTTAAAAAAAAGTTTCTGCACAGCAAAG
The DNA here is from genome assembly GCA_003697995.1 of Taxidea taxus jeffersonii. NCBI lineage: Eukaryota > Metazoa > Chordata > Mammalia > Carnivora > Mustelidae > Taxidea > Taxidea taxus. Next base: position 261,038 of record ML103001.1, read on the forward strand.
GAAACAATCAACAAAACTAAAAAGGAACCTACAGACAAAAAGACTATTTTGCAAATCACATATATGATAAAGGGTTAATATTCAAAATCTATAAAGAACTTATCAAACTCAACACTCAAAAAAAAACAAATAATCCAGTTGAGAAATGGACAGAAGACATGAGTAGATATTTTTCCAAAGAAGACCTATGGATGGCTAACAAACACATGAAAAGATGGTTAACATCACCATCACCAGAGAAATACAAATCAAAACTACAGTGAATATCACCTCACACCAGTCAGAATGGCTAAAATTAACAACAAGGAACAACCGATGGTGGCAAGGATGCAGAGAAAAGAAACTCTCCTACACTGTTAGTGGGAATGCAAACTGGCACAGACACTCTAGAAAACAGTATAGAGATTCCTCAAAAAGTAAAAAATAGAACTACTCTATAACCCAGCAATTGCACTACTAGGTATTTACACAAATGATACAAAAATACATATTCAGAGGGATACAGGCATCCTGATATTTATAGCAGCATTATTTACAATAGCCAAATTATGGAAACAACCCAAGTATCCATCAACAAATGAATGGATAAAGAAGATATGAGATAGATACATGGATAGATCAATAGATAATAGAGAGATAGATGATAGACAATAGATAGATGATACATAGCTAAATGATAGACAGATGATAGATAATAGATGATGATAGATAGATATTAATAGATTGATATAATGGAATATTACTCAGCCATAAAAAATGAAATGTTGCTATTTGCAACAACATGGATGGAGCTATCATGCTAAGCAAAATGAGTCAGTCAGAGAAAGACAAATACCATATGATTTTACTCATATGTTGAATTTAAGAAACAAAACAAATGAACATGGGGAGAGGGGTCGAAAAAGAGTCAAACCAAGAAACAGACTCAACTGTAGAGAACAAACTGATGGTTACCAGAGGGAAGGTAGTCAGGTGGATGGGCTAAATAGGTGACGGGGATTAAGGAGTGAACTGTTGTGATGAGCATGGGGTATTGTAGGTAAGTGATGAATCACTAAATTCTACACCTGAAACTAATATCACAGTGTGTTAATTAACTGGAATTTAATTAAAAATTTGGAGGAAAAATAGTGAGAAACAAACAAAAACAACAAATAATAAGAATAGGTCTTACATTTTTGCAAAACCTATTTAATGTCTGGTTTAACAAAGACATTTGGGTTTTCGTTCCTGCTTTCACATCCAATTTATTGTGATGCATTGTTTTTTGGGTGACATATATGAAGAAAATCTACCATCACCCAGATATGTAGTTAGAAAAAGAAGAACCTCATGGACCAGAATAACAGAGAATAAATGTCTTGAGGAGATTTCAGTGGTCCTGGGAACACACCTGGAGAATAGCCACACTAAAACAGATCAGCTGAAATTGAAGTTACCCTAGTTACACAAAATAAGAAAATATTTTCTGTACCTATAGTTCTGACTAAACACTTAAAATTTATGCTTGAGGGGCAAACTGTGTTACAGAAATTAGAAGGCCCTGTATTTGCCCAAGGTGTAGTGTTAGGTGGGAATATTTTTTGAATAATTCCCATACTTTTAGTAAAATGCTTGCTGAGAATGGAGTCCCTGACTAAAACACATCTTTCTAGCTTCATTCACTTTTACAGGAATGGGAAACAGTATGGCTGTACCTGTATGAACAGAAATCGTTGAGGAAAAGTACACAGAACAAACAGAAACAAAACAACCCACTGAAACAGAAAATAAAATCTATAAATTGAATTATTGGACAATTATCCTTTTAGGGAAAGTGCATTTAGGATCATGATAAAATATTGTAGTAGGATATACAGAATAATAGATACTTCCAACCTTCATATCATAATTTCCTCTTTAATTTTTTTTAAGTAAAGACAGGGGAGGAACAATGGGGGAGGAAGAGAATCCCAAGCAGACTCCCTGCTGAGCACAGAGGTTTGACATGGGGCTCAGTCTCACAACTCTGAGATCATGACCCAAGCCAAAACCAAGAGTCTGACATTCAAACAACTGAGTCATCCAGCTGTCCCCACAATTTCCTCTTTATAATGCAGTTGCTGCTCAGAGTGATATACTAAACAGCATCATCCCTATGAGTTCTTTAGCTGATTCATAGTAAGAAAACACAAATGAAATATTGCCAGACAGTTAGAAAAATGAGCATTGAATGCCTACATCCATGTGTCCTGATTTCATGAGACTTTCCACTTTCCCTACACTTTAAAATCATTTTTGTCCCTGATTTAACAAATATTTTAAATATCTACTTCATTTTTAAATGTGAGGCTTTTAAAAGATGGAGAATACTTTTAGTCTTCCTTCATTTTTATAATAAAATATTATTACTAAGGAGAGCAACACCAAAATGCCAGTTGGCTTTATTTAAAATAGAGAATGCATATAATTACATACACACACAAATTGTCTTATTAATCCATTTACAAACTTTTATTTACCAAGGACCAAATAAAGTCTTGATTGGTGTAATATTCAAATTGACAAAAAGGTAAGGAGAACAAAGCTTATCTCCACTCCCTTGAACCTAATATTAAAAATGACCACTTTGCTTCAAAATAGAATCTTGTTGGTCCCATATTCCAGGAAGTGGTATTTAAGGTTTTATCAGTAAACTTTCAAAAGGAAACCATTTTTCTGCATATTAGTGTCAAGAGAATAGATTCACTGCTTTAATAGAAAATGTATCAATTATATGTACTAATAAATACTACATTCATACCTTAAAATTATCACCGATCCTTTAATTAAGAAATGTTAATTTTAATTAAGTTATATTTTTTTAATTATTGATTTAAGGCAACCAACTATTTCTGACAAAGTGTTTAATTATTACTCATCTATGGAGCACTGAGGTAATCTAAAAAATAGACACATGCCTACATACATGAGAATTAACCAAATATTTAAAACTTCTAGTGCTATTGTGGTATCACCCACAGCCTGGCAGAGTCAAAGCGCCCTTTTAAAAACACAGACTGTAGTGCATAAGGAATTCTGCTATGAGCTCCTGGAGGACCCACATTCCACCCAGCAGTCCACTGGCCTGGTAACCAGTACTGAAAATCAGGGCAAGGAGTGGAAATAGTCCCCCATAAGTCATGACAGAGCATAACAAAGCTTAAGTATAAATATAGTGCTAAGTTTGGTATTTTACCAAATTGTTTTCTAAATGGAATGATCAGACATTATCCAGGTAGAATATTTTCAGACATGAAGATTTCACATAGAAAGTCTGAAAACTGACCTACATATTTTAATATAGAATACCTTGCAATATTATGCAGGTCAAATGGCCAGCTTACTACAGGGCTGAATTTGAAAAAGTTCAATGGCTCCCAGCCCTGTGCAGCTTCCACTTAAATGAGGTTAATTCCTTCATTTTCTTGAACAAGGAATTAGCAATTATAGAAAATCAATTATCATTGTGAACATTATATATTAATAACCTATGGGTAATGAACTTTGAATCTTGCCTAGACACACTGTGGTCACCAATTTCATTATGTAAAGGAGGGTGGTAGTGAGGATTAACACACATAGAGCACTGAGCAGCTAGCACAAAGTAGTTTCTCAAGAAGTGTTGTTATTTATTGCTTACAAAAGAATTATTTTACTCATACATAGGATCCAATTGTAGTCATATAAACAGAGATGGAAAAGAAGACAGTATTTTCTGTCTCTGCAATGACTCCTTGAAATCTTGGGTTTTTATGTTCAGCATAGAGCTCTAAACCCAGGGACAATACAGTGATTAAAACAAGATGATAAGAATGTTGTTGTTGTTGTTGTTGTTGTTTTTTCCATGTAGACAAGCTGTCTGATTTAGAGACTTTCTGCACTTGACACTCATTGGTCATACCTCTTGTATCTAAATATATTTCATGTTTTGTTCCCCCATTCATGTTCAAGCCCTTACTTCCCATGAGGTTTCATCATTTTCTGGAATGAAAGGACACCATGAAAAGAAGAAGGAATAGACCAGTTCTCATTGTATTCTCATCATTCTGAAATGATTTAACTCCCTTTACTTTTACTCAGGGATAATGATTCCAAATTTTTATAGATTCTTAATATCACTGTGTATGAATGTGTACAAGTATTCAATTATTCTGCTTTAATATTTTTATATTTTAACATTATCTTTCAACAAGTCACTAATTAGCATTATGCACATTATATGATAAGGACACAACATTTTCCAATATAGTGTCATTGCAATATGCTCCTTGTGCTTCAAATTTCTAAATCTATGAAGAAATTTTAAAACTAATCATGGTTACTATGAAAATATTTTTACTAAATGTGACAGCTTTTTAAAAAATTAAATATATTTCTGTGTTGTTATCTTTGTTTTTTTAATTTTTAATAAAATAATTACATATTTTCCATGTTTATCTAATGACACTGCAGGAGTAGTGGTGATCCCTATGTTTGCCTCTTCCCTCCACAACAACCAGATAAATATCAAATCATTCTGAACCCCCAAGAAATTGATCTGAAGACTGAGAAAACAAACTGCACAACTAGAGGGAGAAAACAGGCACTTTGTGGAAGGTAGGAGCTGTAGAGAGTTGATTTGGGTAAGAAAAGAATTGTACATTCTTTGGAGAGGAGAGAGCCTGATCATGGAGAGAGGAACAAAAGAGAAAGAGTGAGAGAGAAAGAGTGAAAGCTGTATGTAGGGGCTTGTACAAGAAAAACTCTTTCCCAAAACCACTGACTGGGAAAAGAAGAGGGTCTGACCACCACAAGTTTTTATAACCAGTGGAGCTCAAATTCTGAAGTTTTAGAAGTCATCACTAGCCATCAGGGAGACTCAAATCAAAACCACATTGAGATACCACCTTACACCAGTTAGAATGGCCAAAATTAACATGAGAGTAAACAACAAGTGTTGGAGAGAATGTGGAGGAAGGGGAACCCTCTTACACTGTTGGTGGGAATGCAAGTTGGTGAAACCACTTTGGAAAACAGTGTGGAGATTCCTTAAGAAATTAAAAATAGAGCTACCCTATGACCCTGCAATTGCACTACTGGGGATTTACCCCAAACATACAGATGTAGTGGAAAGAAGGGCCATATGTACCCCAATGTTCATAGTAGCAACGACCACAGTCACCAAACTATGGAAAGAGCCAAGATGCCCTTCAACTGATGAATAGATAAAGAAGATGTGGTCCATATATACTATGGAGTATTATGCCTCCATCAGAAAGGATGAATACCCAACTTTTGTATTAACATGGACAGGGCTGGAAGATATTTTGCTGAATGAAATAAGTCAAGCAGAGAAAGTCAACTATCATATGGTTTCACTTATTTGTGAAGCATAAGGAAGAACACGGAGGACAGGGGGAGATGGAGAGGACAAGGGAGTTGGGGGAAATTAGAGGGGGAGACAAACCGTGAGTGACTGTGGACTCTGAGGAACTAACTACAGGTTTTGGAGGGGAGGGAGGTGGGAAGTTGGGTGAGCATGGTGGTGGGTGTTATGGAGGGCACATATTGCATGGAGCACTGGGTGTGGTGCATAAACAATGAATTCTGGAACATTGAAAAGAAATTTTAAAAATAAAAATTTTTTTAAAAGTCTGCACTATCACTGGGGTCATGCCTGGCAGACTTAGCAGTGCTTCTGTGAGGAAGGAGGGCAGAGGCCTGGGAGCAGGTAGTATGGTTAGAATATCAGGTAGGGAGAAACAGTTTCTCACTTGGAATTCATTTGAGAGTGGTGGCATGGACTCTACAGGGAAAAAAGACCTGGTGGGCAGCAACATATTCATTAGCATAATAACAGAGACACCTGCTGAGGGCAGCAAACCTTGGTGCCAGCTTTTTGCTGCACTTTATCATAAACTCCAAACTGCTGTGTAGTCATGGGAGCACTTTTCTGGGACAAATGAGCACCAGCTACAGTGCAGCAAGACCCTCCTCCAGAGGATCAGTACATATCCATGCTGTGCTGGTCCCTAAAATTTAGAGTTTTGAAACCTAGCCATAAGCCTGAGCTAAAACACAAGAGAATTGTGCTGTGTGGTAGGCAGACCACTCGGGCACAGACAGAGTGAAGACAGGGATGTGACAGAAGCCAGCGACACAAGAGAGGAAATTGTTCGCTCCTCTAAGAGGGCTTCCTGAATAGTGGCAGGCCTGAACTCCCCATTCCCAGAGGAGACAGCAGGGTAAAACCATTTTTCCCCTGTTCATCAGTGCTGACCAGCTTCAGTGAGCAGCTCAGCACTCCCTGTGGAGGCTGCAGCTGCTTAACAAGCCCTGCTCTCCTATAGCCTGCAGGGGCATCCTTACTGAGGCAGGTCAGCCTGAGAACCAGCACAGCAGGCCACTCCTCTGGAACACCAACACAAATCCCCCAACACACACCAAGTCTACTGATCATAGAGTGCTGGAAAACTTCAGTTCTTGGGAAAATAGGATCTAGCTTTTTTTAATAAGCAGACCAAAACACATCTAGTTAAAACTTGCCACACTATGAACAAGGTCCAAACACTCCCCACTGCAGATAAGAAGAAATTCTGCAGAGGACAGACCTGATGGAAGGAGCTGTGAAAATACAATAGCAGAGTACACACTCAAACACTTCTTGAAGCACCAGGCCCAAGACATATAGGATCTCTCTTAATATAGCCACTACTCTCAGGATCAGGAATATAATAAACTTTTCTAACACCCACACACACACAAAATAGTGACCTAGACAAAATGATAAGATGGAGGAATTCACCTCAAAAGAAAGAACAGGATAAATCATGGCTGGAGATTTAATCAAAACAGATATAAATAAGATGACTGAACCAGAATTTAAAACAACAATCATAAAGATCCTAGTTGGGCTTGAGAAGAGCTTTGAAGACACTAGAAAATCCCTTTCTGCTGGGATAAAAGAACTAAATACTACTCAGGCTGAAATAAAAAATGCTATAACTGAGATGCAAAACCAACTTGATGCAATGACACTGAGGACGGATGAGGCAGAGGAATGAATCAGTGATACATAAGGTAAAATTGTGGAGGAAGAAAGGTATTAGATCACAAAGGTAGATGTAGGAAACTCAGTGACTTCTTAATGCATAATAACATTCATATCATAGGAGTCCCAGAAGAAGGAGAGGGAAAAAGAGGCAGAAGGTTTATATGAGCAAATGATACATGAAAACTTCCCTAATCTGGGGAAAGAAACAGATATCAAAATCCAAGAAACACAAGAACTCCCATTAAATTCAACAAAAGCCAGCAACACCAAGACATATCATAGTGAAATTCAAAAAATACACAGACAAGATATGTAGCCAAGAATACTTTATCCAGAAAGACTGTCATTCAGAATAAAAGGAGAGATAAATGTTTCCCAGACAAACAAAAACTAAAGGAGTTCATGACCACTAAACCAGCCCCACAATATATTAAAGGGACTTTTTCAGTGGAAAAGAAAGACCAAAAGTAACAAAGACTAGAAAGGAACAGAGAACATCACCAGAAGCACCATCTTACTGCTAACACAATGGCACTAAATTCATATCTATCAATAAGCACCCTGAATGTAAGTGGACTAAATGCTCCAATTGAAAGACATAGAGTATCAGAATTGATTAAAAAAAGGGGGGGGCACCTGGGGTGGCTCAGTTGGTTGAGCCTCTGCCTTCGGCTCAGGTCATGGTCTCAGGGTCCTGGGATCGAGCCCCGCATCGGGCTCTCTGCCCAGTGGGGAGCCTGCTTCCCTCCTCTCTCCGCCTGCCTCTCTGCCTACTTGTGATCTCTCTCTCTCTCAAATAAATAAATAAAATCTTTAAAAAAAAAAAAAAAACAAGATCCATCTATGTGCTACCTAAAAGAGACTCATTTTAGACCCATAGACACCTCCAGATTGGAAGTGAGGGGATGGAGAAACATCTATCATGCTAATGGACATCAAAAGAAAGACAGAGTAGCCGTACTTCTATCAGACAAACTAGATATTAAGCCAAAGACTGTAACAAGAGATGAAGAACACATTATCATAACTAAGGGGCCTATCCATCAAGAAGATCTAACAATTGTAAGTATTTATGGCCCCAACTTGGAACCACCCAAAAATATAAATCAATTAATAACAAACTGAAGAAACTCATTGATAATAATACGGTAACAGGAGGGGACTTTAACACTCCTCTTACAGCAATGGACATCATCTAAGCAAAAAACCAACAAGGAAAAAATGGTTTGAATGACATCCTGGATCAGATGGACTTTACAGATATATTCAGAACATTTTTTAAAGATTTTATTTATTTATTCATGAGAGACAGAGAGAGAGAGAGAAGCAGGCTTCCCACTGAGCAGGGAGCCTGATGTGGGACTTGATCCCAGGACCATGATCTGAGCCAAAAGCAGACAACCAGCCATCTGAGCCACTCAGGAACCCTAGAACATTTCATCCTAAAAAAGCAGAATGCACATTCTTTTTGAATGCACATGGAATATTCTCCAGAATAGATCACCTACTGGGTCACAAATCAGCCCTCAGCTAGTACAAAAAATTGCGATTATACCACGCATATTTTCAGACCATAACACTATGAAACTTGAAGTCAATCACAAGGAAAACCACTAGGAAAGACCACAAATACATGGAGGTTAAAGAACATCCTACATATGAATGGGATAACCAGGAAATTAAAGAAAATTTTATTAAAAAATACATAGAAAGAAAAGAAAATAAAAACATAATGGTTTAAAACCATTAGGAGGCAGCAAAGGTGGTCTTAACAGGGAAGTATACTGCAATACCAGCTTACCTCAAGAATCAAGAAAAGTCTCAAATATACAACCTAACCTTATACCTAAAGGAGCTAGGAAAGAAAGAGCAAACAAAGCCTAATGCCAGCAGAAGGGAACCTATGATGATTAGAGCAGAAATAAATGATATACAAACAAACAAACAAACCCAGTAGAATAGAGCAACAAAACTAAGAGTTGATTCTTTGAAAGAAAATTAATAAAACTGATAACCCCTTAGCCAGACTTTTCCAAAAAGAAAACAGAAAGGACCTAAATAAACAAAATCACAAATGAAAGAGGAGAGATTACAACCAACAACACAAAAATACAATTGTGAGGGACTATTATGAAAAATTAGACACCAACAAACTGGGCAATCTGAAGGAAAAGGAAAAATTCCTAGAAACATACAAACTACCAAAACTGAAACATGAAGAAATAGAAAATTTGAACAGATCCATAACCAGCAAAGAAATTAAATCAGTAATCAAAAATCTCCCCAAGAAACAAAAGTACAGAGCCTAAGCAAACATTTAAAGAAAACATTTAAACCAAACATCTAAACCAAACATTTAAAGAAAAGTAAATACCTATTCTTAAACTGTGTGGAAAGTCTTCAGGGAACAAAAACCATGTGGAGCAAACCAGAGCAGATTACTTAGCCTGCCCCCTGGCAAGGGCAGAGTAATCCTGCCCAGGGCAAAGACACTTGAGAATCAAAGCAACAGACCCCTCCCCCAAGAATATCAGAAAGAACATTCAGCCAAGACCAGGTTTACCAATCAATGAGAACTGCAAAACTCCAGCCCTAGGTAATACGGCACATAGAATTCATGGCTTTTTTCCCCCATGATTCTTCAGTCTTCCAATTTTAATTTTTTAAATTTTTTCTCTTTCCTTTTTCAACCAGTTTATTTTATCAACTCTTTTAAATCTTTTTTATTTTCATTTTTACATTTACATTCTATCTCCTCATTTTATTTAATTTTATTTTTTACATATATATGTATACATATATATACATATGTATATGTATACATATGTATATACATTGTAAGGGCCTATTTAGCCAAAATGGCTCCATTTCAGTTGAACAGCCATTTTGTTGTTTATGCAGTAAAACTTAAACTGACCCTGCCACCCCCCAGGGGACTTACTTAAAAACAAGTCCTGGAAACCAGCACCAGGTAACAAAGCCCAAATACAAGGGTGGGTCAAGCCAGGTGGAGGTATCCAATCAGTGGGGACACATACTGTCTCCCTAGCTACCAAGGAGTATGGGTCCCACCCTTTGGGCGACTTTTGGGCGCCAATTCTGACCAAGGTGATAGGCTAGTTCAAATATCTACTAGGATAAATTGTAATTCAATTGGTCACTTATGTGTGACCTAGCCTGACTGTGCAGTTTTCTCTGTGTGTTACAATCTCATTGGCCACTTGTGTGTGGCCCGGCCCAACCACATGGCTTTTTCCCTTAAAAGCCAGTCTGTAACGCAGAGAGGGGTCGCCTCTTTGTAAGAGATGGCCCTGACCAGTCAGTTTGATTCTCGATGCTTGGCACGAAATAAAGCTTTGCTTGACCTTTGCTTTGTATCAGTCTCGCTCCTTTGATTATGGACCCAACAACATATATATATATACGTTGTTGTGTGTGTATATATATGTGTGTATATACATATACACATATATATGTGTGTGTGTGTGTATATATACACACACACACATATATTTTTTTTTGTAAGTTTTTCTCTCTTTACAATTTTGGGATGTATTTTCTCCTAACAGACCAATATATACCCAAAATCTAGTGTATGCTTTGAATACCTGTCTGATCATATTCTTTTTCCTTTTTCTTCTCTCTTTTTCTGTTTTGTTGTTGTTGTTGTTGTTGTTTCTTTGTTTTGTTAAAGTCTTTTTAATTTTCATCTTTACAGTTACATGCTTTCCTTTCAATGTATTTAATTTTATATTTGTATGTATAAGTTTTTCTTTCTTTATAATTTTGAGGTGTAGTTTCTTCCCATCAACCAAAATACACACAAGATATAGTGTATTACTCTGTTCTGGTCACCTGTCTGTGTATACAACTTCCTTTTTTGTTGTTTTCTTTTTTGGTTTTTTCTTATATTTTAATTTTTACTTTTGCAGTTACATTCTACCCTTTCATTGTATTTAATTTCATTTTATTTTTGTACATATGAAACTTTTCTTTCTTTACAATATTGGTATCTAGTTTTCTAACAAACAGACCAAAATACACACAGGATCTGGTGTACTGCTCTTTTCTGTTCACTTGTCTGATTACAGTCTCTTTCTTCTTTTCTTTAACTGCTTTTTCTTTTTCCTTCCCTCCCCCCGCCCATATCAGGTCTCTTCTGATTTGTTTAGTGTATATTTCTCGGGGGTAATTTTTGCCATTTTAATATTTTGTTCTCTCATTCATCTATTCTTCTCTGGATAGAATGGCAAGATGGAAAAAATCAGTTCAAAAAAGAGAACAAGAAACATTACTGATTGCCAGAGACCTAATCAGTATGGACATAAGTAAGATGTTGGAACTAGAGTTCAGAATAAAGATTATAAAGATACTAGCTAGGCTTGAAAAAAGGCATAGAAGACTCTAGAGAATCTCATTATGGAGAAATAAAGGGACCAAAATCTACTCAAGTCAAAATTTAAAAATCCTAGGGGCGCCTGGGTGGCTCAGTGGGTTAAAGCCTCTGCCTTCAGCTCAGGTCACAATCCCAGGGTCCTGGGATCAAGCCCCACATTGGGCTATCTGCTCAGGAAAGAGTCTACTTCCTCTCTCTCTGCCTGTCTCTCTGCCTACTTGTGATCTCTGCCTGTCAAATAAACAAATAAAATCTTTTTTTAAAAAATTTTAAAATCCTATTAATGAGATGCAATAAAAAATGGAGACCCTAACTGATAGGATAAGTGAAGCAGAAGAGAAAATTCGTGATAAAGAAGACAAAATGTTGGAGAATAAAGAAGCTGAGAAAAAAAGAATTAAACAACTACTGGATCATGCGGGAGAATGCAAGTGAAAAGTGATACCAGAAAGCAAAACAATATTAGAATAATTGGGATCCCAGAAGAAGAAGAAAGAGAAAAAGGGGTAGAATGTATACTGGAGCAAATTATAGTGAAGAACTTCGCTAACCTGGGGAGAAACAGGCATCAAAGTCCAGGAGGCACAGAGAACCCACCTCAAAATCAATAAAAATAGGACAACACCCTGACATATAATAATGAAACTTGTAAATCTCAGAGACAAAGGGAAAATCCTAAAAGCAGCTCAGGACAAGAGGTCTATAACCTACCAGGATGGAAATATTAGATTGGCAAAAGACCTACCCACAGAAATCTGGCAGGCCAGAAATGACTGGCATGATATATTCAGGGTGCTAAATGAGAAAAATATGCAGCCAACAATGCTTTATCCAGCTAGGATGTCATTCAAAATAGGAAAGATAAAAAGCTTCCAGGACAAACAGAAACTTAAAGAAATTGTGACCATCAAACCAGCCCTACAAGAAATATTAAAAGGGATCCTTTAAGGAAAGAGAAACCCCAAAAGTAAAATAGACCAGAAAGGAACAAAGACAGACAATATACAGAAACAGTCACTTTACAGGCAATACAATGGCACTAAATTTATATCTTTCAATAGTTACTCTGAATGTAGATGGGCTAACTGCCCCAATCAAAAGACACAGGGTATCAGCTTAGATTTTTTTAAAAAGGCAAGACCCACCAATATGCAGTCTGCAAGAGACTCATTTTAGACTCAAAGCCACCTTCAGTTTGAAAGTGAAGGGGTTGGAAAAAATTTATCATGCTAATGGACATCAAAAGAAGCTGGGATGGCAATCATTATATCAGACAAATTAGATTTCAAACCAAAGACTATAATAATATATGAGGAAGGACACTGTATCATAATTAAAAGATCTATCCAATAAGATGATCTAACAATTATAAATATTTGTGCCCTTAACATGGGAGCGGCCAATTATATAAGCCAACTAATAACAAAATTAAAGAAATTCATTGATAATAATAGAATAATAGTAGGGGATTTTAACACCCCATTCACTGCAATAGACAGATCATCAAAGCAGAAGATCAGCAAGCAAACAAGGGCTTTGAATGACATACTGGACCAGATGGACTTCACAGGTATATTCAGAACATTCCATCCTAAGGCAACAGAATACACATTCTTCCTGAATACACATGAAACATTCTTCAGAACAGATCACATACTGGGTCACAAGTCAGATCTCAACCAGTACCAAAGATTGGGATCATTCCATGCATATTTTCAGACCATGATGCTTTGAAATTGGAACTCTATCACAAGAGAAAATTTGTAAAGAATTCAAATACATGGAGGCTAAAGAGAATCCTACTAAAGAATGAATGGGTCAAGCAGGAAATTATAGAAGAATTTGAAAAATTCATGGAAACAAATGAAATGAAAACACAACTGTTCAAAACATTTGTGATGCAGCAAAGTTGGTCCTAAGAGAAAGGATATAGCAATACAAGCCTTTCTCAAGAAACAAAGTCTTTTTTTTAAGATTTTATTTGTTTATTTGACAGAAAGAGATCATAGTAGGCAGAGAGGCAGGGGGAGAGAGCGGGGGGAAGAAGGCTCCCCACTGAACAGAGGGCCTGATGAGGGGCTCAATCCCAGGACCCCAAGATCATGACCTGAGCTGAAGGCAGAGGCTTAACCCACTGAGCCACCCAGGTGTCCCCAAGAAAAAATGTCTTAAATACACAACCTAAACTTACACATAAAGGAGATAAAGAAATAATAACAAAGTTCTTTCTTTAGCAAATAAAGCCTAAACCAAGCAAGAGAAGAGAAATAATAATGATTAAAGCAGATATCAATGAAATAGAAACCTAAAGAACAGTAGAACAGATCAACAAAACTAGGAGCTTGTTGTTTGAAAGAATTAATAAGATTGATAAACTTCTGACCAGATTTATCAAAAGAAAAGAGAGAGGACACAAATTAATAAAATCATGAATGAAAGAGGAGAGATCACAACTAACAATGAAAAAATACAATTACAAAAGCATATTATGAGCAACTATGTACCAAAAAATTAAGCAATCTGGAAGAAACAGATGCATTCCTAGAGACATATATACTACCAAAACTGAAACAGGAAGAAATAGAAAACCCGAACAAGGAAGGAAATTGAAACAATAATTTAAAAATCTCCCAAAACACGAGAGTCCAGGGCCAGATGGGGAATCCCAGGGGAATTCTACCACACTTTAAAGAATGAATGCCTAGTCCTCTGAAGCTGTGTCAAAAAAAATAGAAATGGAAGGAAAACTTCCAAACTCCTTCTATGAGGCCAGCATTAACTTGATCCCAAAACCAGACAAAGACCTTACCAAAAAGGAGAATTGTAGACCAATATCCCTGATGAACATGGATGCTAAAATTCTCACCAAAATACTAGCCAATGGGATCCAATAATACATTAAAGGGTTATTCACCACAACCAAGTGGGCTTTCTTCCTGGGCTATGAGGGGATTCAACATCAGAAAATCAATCAATGTGATATACTAAGAAAGGATAAGAACCATGTGATCCTCTCAATAGATGCAGAAAAACCATTTGATAAAGTAGAGCATCCTTTCTTGATTAAAACTCTTCACAGTGTCAGGACAGAGGAAACATACATCAATATCATCAAAGCCACCTATGAAAAACCCACAGTGAATATCACTCTCAATGGGGAAAAACTGAGTGCAATTCCCCTAAGATTGGGAACATGGCAGGGATATCCACTATCACCACTGCTATTTGAAGTCCTAACCTCAGCAATCAGACAACGAAAAGAAATAAATGGCATCCAGACTGGCAAAGAAGTCAAACTCTGACTCTTTGCAGATGACATGATACTCTGTGTGGAAAATCCAAAAGAATCCAACCCACAATTGCTAGAATTCATACAGTAATATGGCAATGTAGCAGGATATAAAATCAATGCACAGAAATTAGTTGTATTTCTACATACCAACAATGAGACAGAGGAAAGAGAAATTATGGAGTCCATCCTACTTACAATTACACCCAAAACCATAAGATCCTTAGGAATCAGCATAACCAAAGAGTAAAAGGATCTGTGCTCAGAAAATGAATGACACACATATAACACTCATGAAGAAATTGAGGAAGACACAAATGGAAAAACATTCCATGCTTATAGATCAGAAGAACAAATACTGTTAAAATGTCTCTGCTGGCTAGAGCAATCTACACATTCAATGCAGTCCCTATCAAAATACCATCAACTCTTTCCACAGAGCTGGAACAAAAATATGGAACCAGAAAATACCCCAAATAGCCAAAGGAATGTTGAAAAAGAAAACCAAAACTGGTGGCATCACAATTCCAGACTTCAAGCTCTCTTACAAAACTATAGTCCTTAGGAAAGTATGGTACTGGCATGAAAACAGACATACACATCAATGGAACAGAATTGAAAACTCATAAATGGTCCCACAACTATATGGTCAACTAGTCTTTAATGAAGTAGAAAAAGAAAAGATAGTCTCTTCACTAACAGTGTTGGAAGAACTGGATAGCAACGTGCAGAAGAATGAAGCTGGACCACTTTCTTAACACTATACACAAAAATAAGATCAAAATGGAAGAAAGGACCCAAATGTAAGACCAGAAACCATCAAAATCCTAGAGAAGAACACAGACAGCAACGTCATTCACCTCAGCCAAAGAAACTACTTACTAGACATGCTCCCTAAGGCAAGGGAAACAAAAGCAAAAATAAACTATTAAGACTTCAAAAAAAATTTTAAAACTTCTGCATAACAAAGGAAACAATCAACAAATCTAAAGGCAACCCACAGAGTGGGAGAAGATATTTGCAAATAATGTATCTGATAAAGGGTCAGTATACAAAAATCTATAAAGAACTTATCAAACTCAACACCAAAAAAACAAATAACCCAGTTAAGAAATGGGCAGAAGACATGAGTAGACATTTCTCCAAAGAGAAAAGTCTCCTACAGATGTCCAACAGACATATGAAAAGATGCTCAACAACACTGATCATCAGAAAATGCAAATCAAAACTATGATGAGGTATCCCTTCACACCTGTCAGAAAGGCTAAGATAAACACACACACACACACATACACACACACGAAACAACAAGTGTTGGCAAGGATGCAGAGAAAGGGAAACCTTCTTCTACTATTGGTGGGAATGCAAACTGGTGAAGCCTCTCTAGAACAGTATGAAGGCTTTCAACAAAATTAAAAATACAGCTACCCTATGATCCAGCAATTGCACTAGCAGGTATTTACCCAAAGGATACAAAAATACAGATTTGAAGAGGCACATGTACCTGGATGTTTATAGCAGCATTATCAACCATAGCCAAACTATGTAAGCAGCCCAAATGTTCATTGACTCATGAAAGGATAAAGAAGGTGTAGTGTGTGTGTGTGTATATGTGTATATGTATAATGGAATATTGGAATAATATAATGGGATAATAATATCATGGAATAATATAATGGAATATTACAGCCATAAAAGAGAATGAAATCTTGCCATTTGCAGTGACATGGATAGAACTAGAGTGTATTATGCTAATCAAAGGAAGTCAATCAGAGAAAAACAAATAGCATATGATTTCACTCATATGTTGAATTTAAGAAACAAAACAGATGAACATACAGGAAATTAAAAGAAAGAGAGAGAGGGAAGGGAACCATAGGAACTCTTAACTATAGGGAACAAACTGAGGGTTTGGGTGGGAAGGAGGTGGGTGAGAGAAGGACTAAGTAGAAAATGGGTATTAGGGAGGTCATTTGTGATAAGCACTGGGTGTTATATGTAAGTGATGAATCCCTACATTCTATCTGAAGCCAATATTACAATGTTAACTAGAATCTAAATAAAAATTTGATATGATAAATAAATAAATAAGAAATAAATGACACTGAGGGGATAAATTATATAAAAGTTCACTATCTGTGCCCATAACTCTCCTATGAACTTCATTCAAAAGCATACAAATACAGGCACACACACGTGCACACACACATGTGCTTGCACACACACACACACACACACACACAGCCCACATTAAAAATAAGAAAGAGGGAAATTGGTTTATCCTTGTTTCCTTTGTATCTGAGTTTAGCTCTTCCTTATTTAGAGTCATAGCTTTTTTCCATTACTATAATGATTATGTGTGCTTTTTATATTACTAATGAATAAGTACATAGACTTTGAATATGAAGCATCACTAGATTTAAAGAATAAACTAATGCCCCTTGACATTTCCTCAAGCTTCTTAATCACCCAGGTTCCTGATATTGAAATCACCATTCACTTTTAGCACGTGAGGTACCTAGTGTAATACGAATTATGCATCCTCTGGAGATGAATATTTATCAATGTCCATCCTCAAATTCTAAATACACCAGTACAAAATTCAATTCTTCACTCAGGACACCTTCTAACTCAGTATTAATCAATCACTGTGACAGTATATTTGAAGAAAAAAAAGAAACTGTCTTATCTTGCCTATTACCTCGAAGTAAAAGTTATAGAGAGATTAGTAGAAAACCCATGTTATATTTCCTTGAATTGTAATTCCAAGCCTCACTATATCCAATCCTCTCAGACTACTTTTCCTTTAGATGTTTTAAAGAGATATTTTGTTAGTTACATTGCCATTTTTGCTACTTTCTTTTGGGGGAAAATTGTGCTTTTTAAAAAGGTTACCATGGTTACACAAGGATCAGGAGCCAGCTTGTTGTTGTTTTTCTCCATTTGCTATAAACCAAATAGCAATTGGAAGTTACATAGTGCATGGATCCTTACATCTTATAATTTCAGGCAATGGATGTTTCTCTACAAAATGCATGTAAGTGCTTGCTGCTTATCTAACTATTTCTGCATTACTATGCCTACCTTAAGTCCTACTTCTTTCAGAAAGTGTCCTCCCTCTTTGGAATATTTTTTGTCCATTATCTCTCAAAATGTGAACCACTGATCAGTCTTCATAAGAAGCACTTGGAATGATTGCTAAGGAGGCCAATTCCTAGATTTCATGCTAGGCCTTATCAATTAGACTCTCTGCTTGTGGAGCATAGTAATCTAAATATTGAATAAATCCAGAAAATGTGCACAGCAAGGTTTAAAAATGTTTTTATCACTTTATACTTTATGAGGTAAAACTCTACATGTGAAATAAATCTCATAACGTATTGTTTTTTGCTTTATGCAGTCAAATATGTTTTTCAAGAAATCTTATATATACAATTTTAGGTTGGTCCGCCATGTTGGTGTCTTTAACCACAGCCCATCAGCACCCTGCCTCCTTAAGCATGATGGCCCACACGGGCTTGCTTCCTGCCCTGGTTTCAGCCCCATACTGCAATTTTAACAAATATATACACCTGTATATACTTTGTCATGAACTAAAACATTTCCATGTCTCCAGAAAATTCTCTCATATTTAGTTCCTGTCAATCTCCCCTCCCCAGAGCCCTGCTTTGGTTCTGGAGTTTTACAACATATTTTATGTGGTTTCTCTTAATGCACATGCCACCTGAGTCTCTTACTGATGCATGACATAAAGGCCACTCTCACAGTTTCCAAGCATATGGCTCTAGCTTTTCCCTGGCTGGAGGAAAAACTGTTTCCACCCAAAATAAAAATTTAACTAAGGACTGAACCATTTTTAGCAGCTGTGGTGGATTTGGATATAAATTGAGTGAGACTATACTGCTCTTCAAAAATTCAACCACACCTGCTTCCTTAAACATTTCCTGATGAAAATAACCTGGATTATTAATTAATACATGGTTGTGACTTACAGTTACATTATGTCCTGCGAGAGCTCCAACACTCTCATGAAAAGGTGTTAATAATATATGCCTCAATGACTAATATTATAATATTCTATGTCTAATCATACAGATGTTGATATAACCCCATATTCATTATAATTAACTCAACAAAGCAGAATTTACATTGTTTTCAAGTAGATGTAGAATATTAGCAAAAATAAGCTAGATAATGTTTCATAAAATAAGTCAATAAACTCAAAAGGATGGAAGTAATCCCACACATGAAATTAAATTAGAAATACATAACAAATACATTTGAAAAGTCTTATAAATATTTGGAAATTAAATAGCAAGCTATTGATCAAACAAGAAAATACAAAAAAAAAAAAAGGAACTACAAGAGAAATTAGGGAATATTTTTTGTCCTTTTTTTTCATCATGAGAATTATATTCTTCAATCCTCATCACCCATTTCAGCCATCCCCCCACCCACCTCCCCTCTGATAACCATCATTTTTTTCTCTATAGTTAAAAGTCTTTTTCTTGATCGATCGATCTCACTCTCTCTCTCTCTCTCAATATCTCTCTCTCTTTTTCCTTTGATTCTTTGTTTTGTTTCTTAAATTTCACATATGAGTGAGATCATATGGTATTCGTCTTTCTCTGACTTATTTTTCTTAGTTTTATTCTCTCTAGCTCTATCCATGTTGTTGTGAGTGACAAGATTTCATTCTCTTTTATGGCTGAGTAATACTCTATTATATATATATATACATATATATGTATATGTACACACACACACACACACACACATACATAGATATATATATCTTCTTTATCCTTTCATCTGTCAGTGGACATTTGGGCTGCTTACATAGTTTGGCTATGGTTGATAATGCTGCTATAAACATGAAGGTGCATGTGCCTCTTTGAATCTGTATTTTTGTATCCTTTGGGTAAATACCTACTAGTGCAATTGCTGGATCATAGAGTAGCTGCATTTTTAGATTTTTGAAAGCCTCCATACTCTTTTCCAGAGTATGCACCAGTTTGCATTCCCACCAATAGAAGAACGAAGGTTCCCCCTTCTCTGTATCCTTGCCAATGCTTGTTGCTTCTCATGTTATTTTTTTTTTTAATTTTAGCCATTCTGACAGGTGTGAGGTGATACCTCATCATAGTTTTGATTTGAATTTTCTGATGATAGTGTTGTTGAGCATCTTTTCGTATGTCTGTTGGACATCTGTAGGAGAGTTCTCTCTTTGGAGAAATGTCTACTCATGTCTTCTGCCCATTTCCTAACTGGGTTATTTGTTTTTTCGTTGTTGAGTTTAAGTTCTTTATAGATTTTTGGATACTGACCCTTTGTCAGATACGTCATTTGCAAATATCTTCTCTCACTCTGTGGGTTGCCTTTAGATTTGTTGATTGTTTCCTTTGTTGTGCAGAAGTTTTTATTTTTATGAAGTCTCAATAGTTTATTTTTGCTCTTGTTTCCCTTGTGTCAGGAGACACATCTAGAAAAATGTAGCTACAACCAATGTCAGAGAAATTACTATCTGCGCTCTCTTCAAGGGTTTTTATGGTTTCAGGTCTCACATTTAGGTCTTTAATCCATTTGGAGCTTATTTTTGTGTAAGGTATAAGAAGATGGTTTACTTCTGTTCTTTTGCATGTATCTTCCCAGTTTAGAAAATATTTTTAAAAGAATAAACTCATTCTAAAAGGTCAGCAACACCACAATAACAAACCAGACAAAGACGTGGGAAAAGAACACTGCAAAGCAATATCTCTTATGAATGTAGATGCAAAAAACTTCAACAAAATATTAGCAAATTGATCCAACAATATATAAAAAGAATTATATAAGACAACCAAGTAGAATTAATCTCAGATATTCACAGCTGTGTCAACATTGGAAAATTGATTAATGTAATCTGCCATACCTACAGGCTAAAGACAAGAAAAATCATAATCATATCAATAAATACAGGTAAAGCATTTACAAAAATCCAACACTCATTTATGATAAAAGAAAAAAACTTTCATTAAACTAGGACTAGAAGGGAGCTTCCTCCACCTGTAACAAAAAACTCACAGCTAACATATTTAATGGTCAGAAATTAGAAACTTTCCCACTAAGATGAGGTACAAGACAAGGATGTTCACCCTCATCACGCCATGTGAATCTCATATTGAAGTCCTAGATAATGCCATAGGACAACTGATTGGGACAGATAACATAAAACCACCTTTGTTCACAGATAACTTGGCTATCTATGTGAAAATCTGAAAGAATTAGCAAAAAAACAACCCACTCCTTGAACTAATAAGCATTTATAGCAAGGTTGTAGAATATAAAGCTAATATACAAAAGTCACTTTCCCATATCCAGAAACAAACAAGTGAAATGTGGAATTGAAAACACATTGTCATTTGCCTTAGTGCCCCCAAAAATGACTTTTTGACATAACTCTAACAAAATATGTATGCAGTCTATATAAGGAAAAATATGAAACTATAAAAGAAATCAAACTAAATAAATGAAGAGATGTTCTATGTTCATGGATAGAAAAACTCAATAAGGTCAAGATGTCAGTTCTTCCCAACTTGATCTTCAAATTCTTTGCAATCAAAGAATTGCAAAGATCTTCAAATTCTTTGGAATCAAAATTCCAGCAAGTTATTTTTAGATATTGTCAAATTGATTCTAAAGTTTACATGAAGGAGCAAAAGACCCAGAATAGCCAGTACAATAATGAAGGAGAAGAAAAGAGTTGGAGGACTGATGTTACTACCTGACTTTAAGACTTACAATAAAGTGATAGTAATCATAAGATAGTATGATACTGATGAAAGAATCGATGAATAGACCAATGGAACAGAATAGAGATCCCAGAAATAGAATCACTTACTATAGTCAACTGATCTTGACAAAGGAGAAAAGGCAATACTGTGAAACAGAGATAGTCTTTTCAACAAGTGGTGCTGGAATAACTTGATATTCACATGCAAGAAATAAATCTAAACATAGGTTTTATACCCTATATAAAAATTAACTCAAAAAGAGTCACAGATTTAAATGTAAGATGCAAAACAATAAAACTTCTGAAAGACAACATAGGCAAAAATTTACATGACCTTGGGTTTGACAATAAGTTTTTAGATACAACAGCAAAGGCAAAATCCATGAAAGAAATAATTGATAAGCTAGACTTGACTAAAATTAAAAATTTCTGTCTATAAAAGATACTGTCAAGAGAATCAGGAGACAAGCCATAGGCAGGGAGTAAATATTTGCAAAAGACATATATGATAAAGAAATGTTATCCAAAATACACAATGAATTATTAAAACTCAAGAAAGCAATCCAACATCAAAAATGAATCAAAAACCTTAACAGACACTTCACCAAAGAAGATATCCAGAGAGCAAATAAGTATATCAAAAATGCTCCACATCATGTGTCATCAGAGACATGAAAATTAAAACAATGAGAAAAAATAAAATAAAACAACAATAAAATAACACTATACATCTTTTAGAATGACCAAAATCCAGAACAGGGACAATACCAAATGTTGGTGAGTATCCTAGTAGGAATGCAAAACAGTACAGCCACTTTGAAAAACAATTTGGTGATTTCTTACAAAACTAAATATCCTCTTGCCATACAACACAACAATAGGGCTCCTTGGTATTTGTCCAAAGGAGTTGAGAACTTAAATATACACAAAACCTACACAGAGAAGTTTACAGCAGCTTTATTCATAATTGTCAAATATTGGAAGCAACCAAAATGTCCTTCAGTAAGTAAATGGATAAATAAACTACTGTATCCAGACAATGAAATACTATTCAGTGCTAAAAAGTAATGAGCTATCAAACCATGAAAAGGCATGGAAGGCCTTAAATATATATTAATTAGTAAAAAGAAGTCAATATGAAAAGGCTACATAGTGTATGATTCCAATGATAGGACATTCTGGAAATGATAAAATATGAAGACAGTGAAAAGATCAGTGATTGCCAGAATCTGGGCAGTGGAGGGTGGTATGCATAAGCAGAGACTATTTAGAGTAGTGAAATTACTTTGTATCATACTGTGAGGGTAGAAACATTTCATTATACATGCCCAAAGCCATAAAATATATAACACACAAAGAATGAACCCTACTGTAAACTATGAATTTTAGGTGATGATGTTATGTCAGTATAGGTTCATCAGTTGTAACAAATGTACCACTCTGAAGGGGGACATTGATAATGAGGGAGGCTATGCATGTGTAGGGGCAGGGGAGATCTAGGATGTCTCTGTTTCTTCCTCTCACTTTTACTGTGAACATAAAATTATTCTAAAAGTTAAACTTTTTTAAATAAAGAATAAAAATAAATAAATGTGGTGCCAATAAGCAGTGCCTAAAAAGAAACTATGACCTTAATTGCTTATTTAGAAAAGGAGAAAGTTCTAAAATGAGCAAGTTTCTACTTTATGAAGCTACAAAATTAAGAACAAATTAATCCCAAAATAGAAAGAAAATAAGAGCAGAATTCAATGAAATAAAAATGGTGAAAGATAGAGAAAAATCAAAGAAATTAAAAAGTGTTTCTTTGAAAAGCATGAAATTTTTTATAAACATCTAGCTGAACTAAGAAATAAAGGGAGAAATGCAAACAAGCAGTACAAGGAATGAATAGAGGGGAACAAACTGCATAACTACAGACATTAACAGTATAATTAAGGAAATATTATGAATAAAATTATGCCAATAAGTTTGCTATTTCAATAGACACAAATGATCAAATTGAATCAAAGGAGAAAAGCCAGATCAAGGAGCAAGATGGCAGAGGAGTAGGAGACCTAGGTATCATCAGGTCCCAGGAGTTTAGCTAGATAGTTATTAAACCATTCTGAACACCTACAAACTCAACAGGAGATCAAAAAGAAGAAGAACAGCAATTCTAGGAACAGAAAAGCAACCACTTTCTGGAAGGTAGGATGTGCAGAGAAGTGAATCTGAAGTGATACACAGGAAGAGAGACCACAGGCGGAGGGGCCAGCTCCTGGGAAGTGGTAAAGCAGCAGAGTACAAAATTGGAACTTTAAGAACTCTACTCCACTGAGGGACATTGCTTCAGAGTCTAAGCAGGGGCCGGAGCCCTCATGGGAGCAGTGTGGTCTCAGGACCCACGGGGGTCACAAAAACACCAGGAGTGTCTGACTGTGGCAAAGCTCCCAGGTATCAGAGTGGGGAAGCCAGCTACAGAGACGGAGCTGAGCAGTGGGCTCTCAGCTCAGGGTGACCTTAAACTGTGATCCAAGGCACAGTCCGACCACTTCTCTTTGAGCAGGGACTCCACAAGAGGCAAATCTGGGGAGACTCCCCTCTTCCTCCTCTGGGATGAGTGGCACATGAGCACACTGCAGGAATCTGCTGGATTTGAAGACTCCAAATGGACCATGCTCCAGAAATAGAAATGCTCAGTCACAGGCTGGGTGAGAGTGTGGCAGGAGACCAGGGAGACAGGAGGGATTGACTGCTTTTCCCTGAGGCCACACTGAGGAGTGGGCCCCAAACACTTGGCTCCCCCAGGCATGAGACTGGAAGGCTGCCATTTTCACTCCTGTCCTCCAAAGCTGTATGGAAAACATTCAGGAAACAAACACTACCAAGAGCGAACCCAAGCAGATTACTTATCCTGTCCCCTGGCAAGTGCAGAGCAATTCCACCTTGGGCAAAGACATTTCAGACTCAGTGCAACAGACCCCTCCCCCAGAAGATCAACAAGAACATCCAGCCAAGACCAAGTTCACTTATCAAAGAGAATTGTGGAACTCCAGATCTAGGGGAAACCATCACATAGAATTCATGGCTTTTATCCCTGGTTCTTTAAACGTTCAAAGTTAAACTTGTTTAATTTTATTTTTTCTTATTCTATTTTTTTAAATTTTCCTCCTTCGTATTTAATGTTTTTAAATATTTTATCTTATCAATACCTTTTTAAAAATCTCTTTTACTTTTCACTGTTATAGTCATATTCTATTCATTCATTCTATTTAACTTTAGTTGTTGTATACATATAGGTTTTTCTTTCTTTAAAATTGTGGGCTACAGTTTCTTCTAATAGATCAAAATATACCCTCAATCTAGCACATGGCTTAGTTCTAGTCTCCAGCTTGATCACATTCTTTCCTCTTTTTTTTTCTTTTTTTTCAATCAACTTATCAATTCCCTTTTTAGAATCTTTTTAAATTTTCATCTTTGCAGTCATTTTCCATCCCTTCCTTGTGCTTACCCTTATTTTGTGTATATATACATGTGCTTTTCTTTATTTAAGGTTTTGGGAGGTAGTATCTTCTAAGAGACCAGAATAAGCCCAAACTCAAGTGGGGGGCTCTGTTCCATTTACTAGTCTAATATAGTTTATTACTTTTTTATTTTTTTATTTTTCCCCTTTTCTTCTTCTCTCTTTTCTCCCCCCCTTTTTTTTCCCCCCCCCCCCCCCCCCCCGCAGTTTCAGGTCTCTTCTGATTTGGATAGTGTATATTTTTCTGGGGTCTTTACCACCCTTTTAGTATTTTGTTCTCTCACCACCTATTCTTATCTGGATAAAATGACAAGGCAGAAAAACTCACCACAAAAAAAAAAGAAAGAAAGAAAAGAAAAGAAAAAAACAAGGGGCAATACTGACAGCTAGGGACCAAATCATTATGGACATTAGTAATATGTCAGCACTAGAGCTCAGAATGACGATTATCAAGGTGCTAGCTGGGCTTCAAAAAAGCATTGAAGATATTAGGGAATCACTAAAGGAGAAATAAAATCCCTTTCTAGAGGAATAAAAGAACAAAAATTTACCCAAGTTGAAATTTAAAAAGCTACTAATGAGGTTCAATCAAAAATGGAGGTTCTTACTGTTAGGATAAATGAGGCAGAAGAGAATTACTGATATAGAAGACCAAATGATGGGGAATAAAGAAGCTGAGCAAAAGAGAGACAAACAACTACTGGACCATGAGGGGAGAATTTGAGAGACAAATGATACCATAAGACAAAACAATATTAGAATAATTGAGATCTCAGGAGAAGAAAGAGATAGAGGGGCAGAAGGTATATTGGAATGAATTATACTAGAGAATCTCCTTAATATGGCAAAGGGAACAAGCATCAAAATCCAGGAGGCACAGAGAAACCCCCTCAAAATAAATAAAAATAGGTCCACACCCTATTATCTAATAGTAAAACTTACAAGCCTCAGTGACAAAGAGAAGATCCTGAAAGCAGCTCAGGACAGGAAGTCTGTAACTTACAATATTAGATTGGCAGCAGACTTATCCACAGAGACCTTGCAGGCCACAAAGAACTGGCATGATACATTCAGAGCACTAAACGGGAAAAATATGCAGCCAAGAATACTATATCCAGCTAGGCTGTCATTGAAAATAGGAGGAGAGATAAAAAGCTTCCAGGACAAACAAAAGCTAAAAGAATTTGCAAACACCAAACCAGTCCTACAGGAAATATTAAAAGGGGACCTCTAAGTGAAGAGAGAACTAAAAGTAATAGACCAGAAAGGAATAAAGACAATATACAGTAACAGTCACCTTACAGACAATACAATGGCACTAAATTCATATCTTTCAGTAGATACCCTGAATGTAAATGGGCTATATGCCCCAATCAAAAGACACAAGGTATCAGAATGGATTAAAAAAAAAAAACCCATCGATATGCTGTCTACAAGAAACTTGTTTTAGACCCAAAGACACCTCCAGATTTAAAATGAAGGGGTAGAAAGCAATTTACCATGCTAATGGACATCAAAATAAAGCTGGGGTGGCAATCCTTATATCAGATAAATTAGATTATAAGCCAAAGACTATACTAAGAGATGAGGAAAGACATTATACCATATTCAAAGGGTCTATCCCACAAGAAGATCTAAAAATTTTAAATATCTATACCCCTAACATGGGAGCAGCCAACTATATAAGCCAATTAATAACAAAATTAAAGAAACACATTGACAATAATACAATAATAGTAGGGGACTACTATTGTATTGTACAATAATACAATAATAGTAGGGGACTACTATTATTTGCTTAGATGATCTGCCCATTTCAGTGAGGGGGGTGTTAGACCTCCTCCCTAACAACCCCCTCACTGAAATGGGCAGATCATCTAAGCAAAAGATCAACAAGAAAATAAAGGATTTACATGACACATTGGACAAGATGGACATCACATATATATTTGGAACATTCCATCCCAAAGCAACAGAATACACATTCTTCTCTAGGGCACATGGAACATTCTCCAGAACAGATCACATCCTGAGTCACAAATCAGGTCTCAATCAGTACCAATAGAATAAGATCATTCCCTGTGTATTTTCAGACCATAATGCTCTGAAACTAGAACTCAATCACAAGAGGAAAGTTGGAAAAACTTAAATACATGGAGGCTAAAGAGCATCCTACTAAAGAATGAATGGGTCAACTAGGAAATTAAAGACGAATTGAAAAAATTCATGGAAACAAATGATAATGAAAACACAACTGGTCAAAATCTTTGGGACACAGCAAAGGCGGTCCTGAGAGAAAAGTATATAGCAATACAAACCTTTCTCAAGAAACAAGAAAGGTCTCAAGTACACAACCAATCCTACATCTAAAGGAGCCAGAGAAAGAACAGCAAAGAAAGCCTAAACCCAGCAGGAGAAGAGAACTAATAAAGATCAGAGCAGAAATCAATGAAATAGAAACCAAAAAAAACAGTAGAACAGATCAATGAAACTAGGAGCTGGTTCTTTGAAAGAATTAATAAGATTGATAAACCCCTGGTCAGGCTATCAAAAAGAAAAGAGAAAGGACTCAAATTAATAAAAGCACAAATAAAAGAGGAGAGATCACAATCAACAGCAAAGTAATACAAACAATTATAAGAACATATTATGAGCAACTATATGCCAGCTAATTTGACAATCCGGAAGAAATGGATGCATTCCTAGGGACATATAAACTACCAAAATTGAACCAGGAAGAAATAGAAAACCTGAATAGATGCATAACCAGTAAGGAGATTGAAACAATCATCAAAAATCTCCCAACAGGGCACCTGGGTGGCTCAGTGGGTTAAAGCCTCTGCCTTCGGCTCAGGTCATGATCCCAGGGTCCTGGGATCAAGCCCCACATCGGGCTCTCTGCTCAGCAGGGAGTCTGCTTCCCCCTCTCTTTCTGCCTGCCTCTCTGCCTACCTGTGATCTCTGTCTGTCAAATAAATAAAATCTTTAAAAAAAAAAAAAAAAAACCTCCCAGCAAACAAGAGCCCAGGGCCAGACAGCTTCCCAGGGGAATTCTACCAAACATTTAAAGAAAAATTAATACCTATTCTCCTGAAACTATTCCAAACAATAGAAATGGAAGGAAAACTTCCAAACTCATTTCACGAGGCCAGCATTACCTTGATCCCAAAACAAAAGACCCCACCAAAAAGGAGAATTGCAGACCAATATCCTTGATGAACACAGATGCGAAAATTCTCACCAAAATACTAGCCAATAGGATCCAACAGTATGTTAAAAGGATTATTCACCATGACCAAGTGGGATTTATTCCTGAGCTGCAAGGTTGGTTCAACATCCACAAATCAATCAATGTGATACAATACATTTATAAAAGGAAGAACAAGAACCATATGATACTCTCAATAGATGCTGAAAAAACATTTGACGAAGTACAACATCCTGTCTTGATCAAAACTCTTCACAGTGTAGGGACAGAGGGTACATATGTCAATATCATCAAAGCCATCTATGAAAAACCCACAGAGAATATCATTCTCAATAGGGAAAAACTGAGAGCTTTTCCCCTAAGATCAGGAACACGGCAGAGATGTCCCCTATCACCACTGCTATTCAACATAGTACTAGAAGTCCTAGCCTCAGCAGTCAGACAACAAAAAGAAATAAAAGGTATCCGAATTGGTGAAGAAGAAGTCAAGGTCTCACTCTTTGCAGATGATATGATACTTTAAGTGGAAAACACAAAAGACTCCACTCTAAAAATACTAGAACTCATACAGGAATTCAGTAAAGTGTCAGGATATAAAATCAATGCTCAGAAATCAGTTACATTTCTATACACCAACAACAAGACAGAGGAAAGAGAAATTAAGGATCAATCCCATTTACAATTGCACCCAAAACCATAAGATACCTAGGAATAAATCTAACCAAAGAGGCAAAGAATCTGTACTCAGAAAACTATAAAGTACTCATGAAAGAAATTGAGGAAGACACAAAGAAATGGAAAAACATTCCATGCCCATGGATTGGAAGAACAAATATTGTGAAAATGTCTATGCTACCTAAAGCAATCGACACATTTAATGCAATCCCTATCAAAATACCATCCTTTTTTTTTTTTCAAAGAAATGGAACAAATAATCCTAAAATGTATATGGAACCAGAAAAGACCCCAAATAGCCAAAGGAATGTTGAAAAAAACCAAAGTTGGTGGCATCACAATTCCAGACGTCAAGCTCTATTACAAAGCTGTCATCATCAAGACAGTATGGTACTGGCACAAAAACAGACACATAGATCAGTTGGAACAGAATAGAGAGCCCAGAAACAGACCCTCAACTCTATGGTCAACTAATCTTCGACAAAGCAGGAAAGAATGCTCAATGGAAAAAAGACAGTCTCTTCAACAAATGGTGTTGGCAAAATTGGACAGCCACATGCAGAAAAAATGAAACTGGACCATTTCCTTATACCACACACAAAAATAGACTCAAAATGGATGAAAGACCTTAATGTGAAACAGAAATCCATCAAA
Organism: Taxidea taxus jeffersonii; assembly: GCA_003697995.1. Lineage (NCBI taxonomy): Eukaryota > Metazoa > Chordata > Mammalia > Carnivora > Mustelidae > Taxidea > Taxidea taxus. The sequence continues at coordinate 290,588 of ML103001.1, forward strand.
ATCCTTGAGGAGAACACAAGCAGCAATACTCCTAGCAACTTCTTCCAGAAACATCACCAAAGGTAAGGGAAGCAAGGGTAAAAATGAACTATTGGGACTTCATCGGGATCAAAAGCTTTTGCACAGCAAAGGAAACATCAAACAAAACCAAAAGGCAACTGAATGGGAGAAGATATTCGAAAATGACATATCAGATAAAGGGCTAGTATCCAAAATCTATAAAGAACTTATCAAACTCTACACCCAAAGAACAAACAATCCAATCAAGAAATGGGCAGAAGACATGAACAGACATTTCTACAAAGAAGACATCCAGATGGCCAACAGACACATGAAAAAGTGCTCCACATCACTGGGCATCAGGGAAATACAAATCAAAACCACAATGAGATACCACTTCACACAAGTCAGAATGACTAAAATTAACAAATCAGAAAACAACAGATGTTGGCGAGGATGCAGAGAAAGGGAACCCTCCTACACTGTTGGTGAGAATGCAAGCTGGTGGGGTCACTCTGGAAAACAGCATGGAGTTCCCTCAAAAATTTGAAAATAGAGCTACCCTACAACCCAGCACTCACACTACTGGGTATTTACCCTAAAGATACAAACGTAGTTTTCCAAAGGGGCACGTGCACCCAAATGTTTTTAGCAGCAATGTCCACAATAGCCAAACTATGGAAAGAACCTAGATGTCCATCAACAGATGAGTGGATAAAGAAGATTTGATATATATATGTATGCATATATACATTATTATATATAATATACATATATATACAGTGAATGTATTGTATACAATGAATATATGTATACATATACAATGAAATACTATGCAACCATCAAAAAAACTGAAATCTTGCCATTTGCAAAGACATGGATGGAACTAAAGGGTATTATGCTAAGCAAAATAAGTCAATCAGAGAAAGACAATTATCACATGATCTCTCTGATATGAGGAATTTGAGAGGCAGGTTGGGGGGTAATGGGGGGCAGGGAGGGAAAAAATGAAACAAGATGGGGTTGGGAGTGAGACAAACCATAAGAGCCTCTTAATCTCGGGAAACAAACTGAAGGTTGCTGGGGGGTGGAAGGGGAAGGATAGGGTGGCTAGGTCACGGACACTGGGGAAGGTATGCGTAATGGTGAGTACTGTGAATTGTGTAAGATTGATGATTCACAGATCTGTACCCTGAAGCAAATAATACATTATATGTTAATAAAAAATAAAAAGTAAAAGATAAAAATAAAGTAGAAAAGCCAAATTTCCCTACATCAAATTTTTTAAAAATTGAATTCATAATTTTAAATATTTCCATAAAGAAAAGTCTGCATGCAGAGACTTTATTAGTAAATTCTACCAGACATTTAAGGAAAAAATAATGCCAAGCCTACAGAAATTATTTCCAAAAAATGGAGAAAGAAGAAAGACTTCTTAACTCATTTAGCAAAACCAATATTGACCTGATTCCAAAACTAGGCAAAAATAGTACAATAAAATAAAATAGGACAATAGTCCCCATGAATTTAGTTGCAAACATCCTTAAAAGTAAACTATAAAAATAATAATATATCATGACCAAAAGTTTTTTCCCAGGAATGAAATACTGGTTTAACATTAGGTAATCTACTAATGTAATTGATCACATTGAAAAATGATATACATCTCATTTGAAATATAAAAAATATTTGACAAAATTTAATACTCTTTCATAATAAAAAGTCTCAGCAACCTAGAAGGAAACTTCCTCATCCTGACAAAGTACATCTATGAAAAACCTATAGTTTACACCATGCTCAATGGTGAAAGAATGATCACTTTCCTTTTAAGATGAGGAACAATGCAAGGATGCCAACTCTCACCACACTTATTCAACATTGCTCTTGAAGTCCTCACTACTACAATTAAGGGAGGAAAAGAAATAAAAAGCAAACATATTAAAAAGAATGAAGTAAAACTATCACTATTCACAGATCACATGATTGTGTAGAGACAATCCTTAGGAGTCTATAAAACAACTAAACTCTTAAGCATGTATAATAAGGTTGCAGGATACTAAGTTAATATTCAAACTGAAAATAAAACTCATTTTGACAAAAATTCTACCAATGAGCATTTGGAAATTTCAATTTTTAATAGCCATTTACAATTACATCAAAAGTATGAATACTTAAGGATTAATTTAACAACATATATGTAAGAACCATACATACAAAACTATAAAAGATTACTGAGTAAAATCAAAGGTGATATAAATTTTTTAAAAGGTGATGTAAATAAATGTAGGCATATAACACATTGGTGGGTCAGAAGACAACACTGTTAAAGTGTCAGTGCTACCCAAATTCATGTATACATTTAATCTCAGTCAAAATCTCAGCAGGATTTTTTACATTAATTGAAAGCTGATCCTGAAATTTATATAGCACTGTAAAGGAATCAGAATAGCTGAAACAATTTTGGGAAAGAATAAAATTGGAGGATTAATATTCCCTGGTTTTCAGACTTATTATAAAGTTCAGAGTAAAACTTATTATTGGCAAAAGAGTAGAAAGATTATAGATTGATTGAACAGAATGCAGAGTCCAGAAGTAGACCCATGCCTAAATGGTCAATTGATTTTATTTTATTAGAGTAGGCTCCATAACAACATGGGGTTCAAACTCATGACCCTGAGATCATGAGTCTCCTGTTCTACCAACTGAGCCAGCCAGGCATCCCTGGTCAATTGATTTTAGACAATGGTGCCAAGGCAACTTCCATCAGCAATAGGATTTTGTTTCTCGGTAAAATGGGTGCTGTAACAGCTGCATATTTACATGGGGAAGAAAATAAACCCTGGATGTTTCCTCCCCTCATACACAAATATGCACTTAGAATAGATCATAATTCTCATCACACACCCTAACACTTCTAGAAAAAAGAATAGGGAGAAAATCCCTGTGACATTGGAGTAGGCAAAGAATCCTTAAGGCCACAAACCCCATGAATCACTAAAAAAATACTTTTGACAAATTGCATTTCATCAAAATTGAAAACTACTTTTCAAAAGATATAATTTAGGAAATATAAAGGCAAGCACTGACAAAATATTCACAAAACCACAAATCTTTTATCTAGAAATGAGTTGTATACAGAATATATTAAGAACTCTTAAAATGTGACAATTCAAAGACAAAAAGCCTAATAAAAATGAGAAATAATGGGAGGCCTGGGTGGCTCAGTTGGTTGGGCGGTTGTCTTTCGGCTCAGGTCATGGTCCCAGTGTCCTGGGATCGAGTCCCACATCGGGCTCCTTGCTCAGCAGTGAGCCTGCCACTCTGTCTGCCTGTGCTCGCTCCTGCGCTCTCTCTCTGACAAATTAAAAAAAAAAAAAAAAAATGAGAAATAATATATGAACAGTTACTTCATGAAAGAAGATATATGAATGGCCAATAAATATGAGAAAACATGGTCAGCATCACTCATCTTCATGAAAATAAATGTTAATGAAAACTCTAGCAAGATAGTACTCTGTCCATTACAATGGCCCAAGTTAAAGTCTTTTATATATGGCTTGTGTGAGTACAAAATAATACAACAAAAGTTGGAACACAGTTTAACAGTTTCTTATAAATTTAAACATACACTTGACATACAACTAGAATTCTATTCCTAAGTACTTACCTAAGAGAAATAACACATGTTCACACAAAGGCTTATTTACATATGCAAACATCAGTTTCATTGGTAATAGCTAAGAACTGGGATGTCTATCATGTCCATCAACAGATGAACTAATAAAAAAAAATGTATTGCACATCCTTGTGATGGAATAGTACTCAGCAAGCTATTTCCACAACATGGATGAATGTCCAAAAGCATTGAGCTGAATGAAAGAGATCAGCACGGTTTGTGATTACATGTACAAAAAACACCAAAAAAGCAAATCTAGTCTGCAGTGACTAAAAGATTTTAGTGGTTGTCTGGTCCCATGAGGGACAGGGTATTGAGTGGGAATGGCCACAAATTAAACCAAGTGATGAAAATATTCCTGAGTGTGGTAGTAGCACACAGGCATATGCTTTTGTCAAAACTCACTCTGCAGCATACCTAAAACATACATTTCACTCTAGATTAACACAATAAAGTCCTTTTTAAGGAAATAGAGTCACTGGGAAACAACATGAAAAATGTGAATTTTGAAGAAGTCTGCTTTTGTTTACAGTCAGATGCAGACAGACGCTTTTACATAAAATGTTACAGGGCACATGGCTGGCTCAGTTGGTGAAGCTTATGACTCTTGATCTTGGGGTTTTGAGTTTGAGCCCCACATTGGATGGAGAGATTGCTTAAAAATAAAATCTTTTACAAAAATAAAAATAAAGTGTTGTTACAATCACAAGAGTATCATATAGTGAGAGAAACAGTTCGGTCAGAAGGAAAAATAGGTTGCAGTAGTTCATTAGTAGTGCAGGAAGGGGTCAAGATCACCACCTTCCTCCCTCACCCTGACAGCCCCGCTTCTCCCCTCCCCCACACCGAGTCAAGACACAAGCAGAAGCAGATGATCGTAGCCGTTCTGTCCACATACCCGGCGTACTGTTGATAGGTCTTCCTAGGAAATGGCACATCTGTGTTTATCTTTGTGTTTTCTCTCTCAGCACACAGTTTTGATGCTTACACAAACTCAACATCTATCAAATTTTAGCCTGTGTTTCACAGTTTACATAGTTGAATTTATGGGCTATATTTCATGCTTAATTGCCTTTTGGAAAGTTACATGTTATTATTTCTTTTGAACATCACAATTTTTCATTATAATGTTCATGATGTGCCATTCATTTTCTCATGCTTTCTACTAGAATCAAGAATAAAGGAGGGAGCACTTAGATAACAGGCCTGTACATTAAATACATCTATTTACATGTATAACATTCCCAGTTACATAGCTGTATGCATACTACTGCTTTATGACTTTTTTTTTAAGAAACCTAAGGAAAGTTACATAATAAATAAGGGCAAATAAGTTGAAGTTAATTAAATTCATATTCATTTTGGGGTGCCTGAGTGGCTCAGTCAGTTAAGCATCTGCCTTTGGCTCAGGTCATGATCGCAGGGTCCTGGAACCAGGCCCCACATCAGGCTCCTTGCTCAGCAGGGAGTCTGCATCTCCCTCTCCTTTTCCCTCTCTTCCTGTTCTCCCTGCTTGTGCTCTCTTTCTCTTTCTCTCTCTGTTAAATAAATAAAATCTTTTTTAAAATAAATGAATGAATGAATGAATGAATGAATTTATATTCCTTTATCCACTTGGGCAATGGCTACATTAGTGTGACAGACTTGTCTCCAGACTTGTCTCTGAATGATGACATGAAATGAGATGCGGTATGTCAGAGACTTCAGATCTTTCTCATGGTTGGAGCTGCCTCATGATTCTTCTTTGGTTTGCTTCCAAATGTTATCCTCAAAATTACAAAATTATGCTCATTGAATGGCCCATGTCAATTAATCTTGCTTCAGTGTTTTATGTAAAGTAACAACTGATTAATATTTATCAGTGAAAGTTACCCTGTTTGCCTTTATCTTTGCTTTTCTGATATTCTCTCTAATATTAATATATAAAGCATCTTCTAGTGGACTTCTGAAAAGGTAAGGCTGCTTTTTCTGAGTCTCTTCAATTATATGGCAGATTTATGTGTGAATGCAAATTTCTCTTGTTATTTTTCATAATCTATCAGTATGCCTTTAAGTTTCCTAAAAAAATTTCTAGAATATGTTATAAACATATAATCTTCACTAATACCATTAGAATAGTTTTTGATTCTTTACAGAATTCCTGAATTTATTGTTACAAACTTAAGGCAACTTTTTAAAAAGATATACATGTAAAAATTACATGGATAAGCACGCATCACTAAGACCACCAGCAACAAATGATACACCATATTTGATGCTCTTTGTACTATCCGATAACACATAAATCTTTGCATTAGAAAACTGCTTACAAGCCAGAAAGTGAGCATCTCAAAGAGGTTTAGGTCTGAGAAGGTCACACAGAAGAGATAATGGGATGTGGAGCAGATACTACAGCGCTTGGTAGAGCCGGTGATGAATGTGAGGAGACAGACCTCAAGTTTCAAATACTGAGCTGTTACTACAGAACAGCAAAGTGCATGAGATTCTAAGGCTCTGAGTGAAAAGAACTTTCAAACACTGTGGAGTCCTCTGAAACAGGAATTCTGAGTTACTCATCCCTTTATTTTTTGTATCTCCCACAGAACTCAGTACATAAAAGGCATGAGTATTAGTCAAATGCATAACTTATGAATGAAGTGGAAGTCCATCTGGGTTAAAAATAGGGAGTAGTATTTATTCATAAGAGGGGCACACCAGGCTCACCCCTCCAGTCACATCTCTCTTTCTTGCTCATTATCTTCAAATAATACTGTTTTTTCATTGTTTTTAGAACACTCAGAGCTCTTCCTTGCTGAAGAATTTTGCCCTTGCTGTGTGCCATCTCCCTCAAACATATTTTCATAGCTGGCTTTTTTGTCTCAACTCGGAAGCTACATCCTCAGATAAAGGCCTTCTATGACCTACTGTATCTTTAGCATCTCCCCCAACATTATTCTCTATCACATCACCCTCTTACTGTTCTTCTTAACAGCTAACTCAATCTGGGATTATCTTGTCTGTGCAAGACTTCATTGGTTTACAGTCTGTGCTATCTTTTCCCCAAGAATACAATTTTCTTGAAAATAAAGACCCAGTCTATCTGTTCACTGCTTTACTCCCAGGTCTTCAGACACAACCTAGCACATGATAAATATTTGCTGAATGAATAAAATAAGCTTCTAAATAAAATGTGACTTTTTATATAACATAACTCTGAGTTGAAAATGGCAGAAAAACCTCAACTTGAGGCAAAAAAATAAATAAATTAAATAAGGAGCTGATTGATTTCATCATTAAGCGATCACATACGAAGTAAGAGGAATTGCTACTTAAAACAATGTCATCAGGATGTATATATAAGCTTTGTTTGCCTCTTCGGGGTTGGCTTCATTGTCAAATTCTGCTTCAGGTACACATCTTAACCATCAGTCCAGGAAGGGAGAGAGCTTCTTTTTCCTGGGAGCCCAACGTATTTCTGCCTGGTTATACCCTCATCACCAACCCAGGAACTAGCCAGAGGGAAGAAATAAATTGCTTGATTGCAGCCTAACAGGTTCCACCTGGGACTTATAAGTGGGGCCAATCCCACCCAGATCACAAGGCTGAGAATAAGGGAGGGGAGATTTCCCAAAAGAAACTTGCCATCTCGTTACTAGGAAGAAAGAGAGTGGATGCTGGGCCTCAAACACAAGATGTCTTCTACAGTATCATTCTTCTAATCCCTTAGCTGGAATCAGTCACAGCTTGATTCAAACCCATCCTTTTTGTTTGGGTGTTATTTAGTTTTACACAGTTCTATTTCTGATCAGAATAAGGAAGACAGAAAGGAGTACTGAGGCTATGGTACTCAATATTCCTTTGGTTGCTCATGAATATTTCTATAGCTTCTAATAGCTGGTTACTGCTCTGCCTGAATGCCCCATAGCTCTTTTCTTTGAGCTGGAAGCTGATAGATAATACTTGGGGAAGTCTTGGTGGTATAGCCAGCAAAACTCTGGAAAATGCTTGCTCAGCAGGCAGGGAGGTAAGCTTTTGCAGTTGGGAGGTGCTGGGGGGAGACAGAGAGTAATGTCTCTGCATTAGAGGAATTCCCTCCCACTTCTCTTCTGCTTGCATCCTCGGGCTACCTTGACTTACAGAGCTCTCGAATTCGGCACACCTAACTCTGGGATTACCAGTTTTGCTCTTTAGGACGTCAACCTGCCTTCTGCTTCTTAAGTACCTTCTCCCTCCCACTTCCACTGCCCTTGTCATACTTTGGACTCATGTAGGTCACCTGCACCATTGCACTCACCTCCTAACTGCTGCCTTTGTGCCTATTTAACCTTTTCTAGCTCATCTTCACACAGCTTGAGACATCTTAGAAATATATACCTGCTCCTTTCCTGCTTATCTCCATCAAAGATCCCTCACTCCTTTTAGATTATAGAAGCCTTTCCCAGTACCCTCCCTGCCTCCCTCTGCAGCCACATCTCTGTCATCTCCTCCTTCCCAGCTCACACTTCATCATGAAACCATGACAGTTGGCCAAATGCATTACATTCTTCTACACCTTTGTAGCTTTGTAAAGGCACAGCCTAAAACTCTGCAAAGAAGAACTTCTACACATCACTTAACTCCAACTTTAATCAATGAATGTATAAATGTATGAGAATTATGACAAAAGGAAAACAATGGAATTATTTTGACTACTTCATTTCAAAGGAGAATATGTGATCTAGATTATATCATAGAAACTGATACCTTCATGAAAGGGAAATTGTCAAATAGGAAATACCCTGAAGAATACATGTTGTGGGCTTGATGATGTTACAGCTAATACAATACAAGTCCAGGAGTTGAGCTCCTTTCCAACTCTCTTCACTGTAACAGAAATCCAACTAGAATAAAGATAGCATTCAAAGGACCAGGGCAGGGTGGGGGAATGGGAGGACAGAGACAAATCTTTGTTAACATGCTCTGGGGAGGTCAAGGTGAGCAGACTTCGGAAATGTCTTTGGTCAGCAAGAAACTGCTCTATGTCCCAGAGATGTGAAAAAAAGTTACACAAACTCATAGCTTCATATACTAAATGTGTTTTCCTATTCAGACGGTTAAATCTTGAATCAGAAGAGCCCATAAGCTCCCCAAATGAAATGTGGTGTTGGAAAAGATTAGGGATCTAATTAGGGGCTGACTCTTATTTTTTAAGTGCTAACACATTAAACTAACAGTCAGTGAGAGAAAAGTACATTTACCTTTTTACTTGGCTTCTGCACCATTTATAGATACAACCACTGAGCGGTTTTTATAATAGTGAAGAAGTGAAAACCCACATAAAAGCTATCTTTAAATGCCATAAAGATGAGTCATCTAAAGATAAAGTGTTCAAAGTCATCTTTGCAACAATACATGGGCAAATTTTCCATGGTCTCATGAGGCAGCTTAAGAAGGATTTAGAACACTATATCTCTAGCTATAGATTCTGTCTAGAATTAAAAGAAGAGGTGAGAAGAAAATTATTAAAAAGTTATTTTTTCTTTTTTTTTTAAGATTTTATTTATTTATTTGACAGAGAGACACAGCAAGAGAGGAAATACAGCAGGGGGAGTGGGAGAGGCAGACGCAGGCTTCCGGCTGAGCAGGGAGTCCAGTGCAGCTCGATCCTGGGATGATCCTCGGTGACCTGAGCTGAAGACAGACGCTTAACGATGACTGAGCAACCCACGTGCCCCAAAAGGTTATTTTTTTTTATTCTGACAATCATAAAATTCTGGGAAATAGAAATGTTTTTACCCAAAATTATAATCATGTTATTACTGGTTTTCACATTCCCATAATTGTTGGTAATTTGTCATCACAATAGTTAATTCTTATTTATTCCCTGGTTGACTTGGCATACTATTAGTTTCCTGACAAAGAAAGTAAAAATGCCCATATGCTTGAGAGAACAATCAAAGGCCTTGGAGTCAAACTGAACTGGGTTCAAATCCAGATTCATCCCCTTCCATCTGGAGCAAGTCATTTACCTTCTGATTATCTCTACATTTTTGAAATGGTGATAACTTCACAGTGTGTTATGGAGATCATATGATAAAATAGAAAAGGCTGAATTCAGTTTCTATGTTATTCCTAAACTACCCACAGGGTGGGTCATCTTTTCAGCCTAAAACTTCCCTGGCTGAGCAGGCAAAAGCTTTACTGAGCAGTTGAGTCCCTGTGTGTCTCACGGAGAGGGGCTGAGGGTAGAAAACATAGGCAGAGCAGACTTAAAAAGAGACAAAGATTGAAATCCTACTCATAAATCCAGATACTTAGTAACCCTTTAGAAAAGTTGAGAATGGCCTTTACTGGTAAATATTTATGTTTCTAAAATGAAACAACCACTGGTTAAAAAAAAATGAGTTTGGCAAATAGGCAACTTTCCTCCCTGTAATACATGCATCATATAAAATACCATAAAAACTAGGGAAATTATTGATCTCCGTGAAGCAAGCATGTAAATAACATTTATTCAGCATAATTCTAATGAGCCATTATAATTCTTTCCATATGGACCCTCTATATAAATCTCTGTAATAGGTTTCTATGGGTACCATAACAGTACCACAAACTTAGTGGCTTAAAACAACACAAATTGAGGGGGACCAGGTGGCGCAGTTGGTTAAGAATACTACTCTTGGTTTCAGCTTGGGTCATGATCTCAGGGTCCTGGAATCAAGGGCCGTGTCTGACTCTGTGCTCAGCAGAGAGTCTGCTAAGGATTCCCATTGCCCCTCCCACTCGTGCTCTCTCTCGCTGAAATAAATAAATACATCTTTTTTTAAAAACACACTAATTGATTATTTTATAGTTCTGTAACTTAGAAGTCCAATAAGGAGTACACTGAGCTAAAATCAAGGTGTCAGTAGGGTGATACTCTACTCTTTCTGCAGGTTCTAGGGGAGAGTTCATTTCTTTGCCTTCTCCAGTTGCCTACATTCCTCAGCTTATAGCCCCTTCTCCCATCTTCATAGTCAGCAACAAGAGGCATTCCTTTTTACATTATATCACTCTGGCATCCTCTTCTGCCTCCCTCTTCCACTTTTAAGGATTTGGGGACTATACAGGACCTACCCAGATAATCCACTGATTTTAAATTCAACTGATTAGAAATACTTAATTCCACGTACAACCTAATTCCTCTTTGCCAAGTAACTCCACATAGTCACAGGTTCTGGGAATTAGTAGGCAAATATCTTTTGGGGGAGAAGGGTGGGCATTATTCTGCCTACCATAATCTCTAAGGAAGATCACCTGTGAATCACATACTATTACTCTCTGGCTGTAAATAATATGCTGCAACTCACACATACCTTATTCATTCTCTTCCAACAATTCAAAAAGAGTGAAGTTCTGGGACCCCTAGGTGGCTCAGTTGGTTAAGCAGCTGCCTTCGGCTCAGGTCATGATCCCAGCGTTCTGGGATCGAGTCCCGCATCGGGCTCCTTGCTCGGCAGGGAGCCTGCTTCTCCCTCTGCCTCTGCCTACCACTCTGTCTGCCTGAGCTTGTGCTCTCTCTCTCTCTAATAAATAAATAAATAAAATCTTTAAAAAAAAAAAAAGAGTGAAGTTCTTTCAGCAACTTTAGCAAAAGTATTTCTAACTGGTTTAACAAGAGCAGAAAGCGACAATACTCTGACAGTATGAGTTATGTGACCAAAATCATTCCTGGGTTTTTTTTTGTTTTTTTGTTTTTTAGATTTTTATTTATTTGACAGACAGAGATCACAAGTAGGCAGAGAGGCAGGCAGAGAGAGAGGAGGAAGCAGGCTCCCCGCTGAGCAGAGAGCCTGATGCAGGGCTCGATCCCAGGACCCTGGGATCATGACCTGAGCTGAAGGCAGAGGCTTCAACCCACTGAGCCACCCAGGCGCCCCTCATTCCTGTTTATCCTAGACAATGGAATTCTATTTTATCTGATATCAGGCTTCTTTTGGCTACAGGAAAAATAAGATATCAAAACTTAATATCCATTCAACAAGCCCTATATGGCTGTCTTCACACACCCCTGTAACCTACCATACTATTCTGTCCTTTTTGCATCTAGAACTTGCTGCATTGCCAAAGAGAAAAATATCTGTTGTGTTACAATAAGTCAGAGTGATGAGTTAGAAAGTGAAGCATAGTGTGGTTGGGATCTGAAAGCACAGAAGCTGTGGGATGAATTTTTTTTCTTAATAAACTCATCTAAACAGAATAGTTGTGATTTCAAGCCTAAATACCATAACACATAAAAATACTTGGTTTCAAAAAAAAATGAAAAATAAAAAATAAGTACTCGGTTGCTTAACTTTATTAGAAAAATTAAAATTATATATATGTCACTCCCCAAGGACATTGTATAAAACTATTGTTAAAGTTTTATATGAGTGCATGGTCTAGATCAAGAGATGTAGATTAAAGGGGTCTGGAGTCAAAGCAGGTAACAGAAATGAGTGGATGAGGCCAATGGGCACTGGGTGTACTTGCACCTTTGTCGTCCCCTCTGAAAAGGTCAGCCACCATTCAGCTCTAACAGCTGATTTGTGGTCCATAAGATTGTCTGACGTCTTTATAATTGAGAAAAATGTAATTTTATGTGGAAACATTCATATTTTCAAGGCTGGCAACTTAACATATACTGCAATCCCTTGAGAGAGCAATAAAACCCAGCCGTGGACCAAATTTAGATAATGACCCAGTAGTTTGCACCTCTGAATCTAGATCAGCCAATCCTTAAAAACTACCTGGTATGGGACGCCTGGGTGGCTCAGTTGGTTAAGCGGCTGCCTTCGGCTCAGGTCATGATCCCAGCGTCCTGGGATCGAGTCCCACATCGGGCTCCATGCTCGGCGGGGAGCCTGCTTCTCCCTCTGCCTCTGCCTGCCACTCTGTCTGCCTGCGCTCGCTCCCGCTCTCTCTGACAAATAAATAAATAAAATCTTAAAAAAAAATTTAAAAAAAAAAAAAAAAACTACCTGGTATTTTACTTGATAAAATGAAGAGTGGTATAACTTATGATCTAACTGGATGCAACCATCAAAACCTGGAAGAAAAATGTGTGTACACAGATGAGGTAAAGGACCTTAGCATGCACCTAAGGGGTTCTTTGTTCCTTACTGGGAATCGATTATGCCTTATGTTTTGTTATGGCCCTAGGGCATAGTGTAGTATCTGTCACATGACAGGTTTTAAGTACATATTTGCTTAATTAATGAATAACTGAACTTTTGGGGCACCTAGTTGGCTCAGTGGGTTAAGCCTCTGCCTTCAGCTCAGGTCATGATCTCAGGGTCCTGGGATTGAGCCCCGCATTGGGCTCTCTGCTCAGCAGGGAGCCTACTTCCCCCTCTCTCTCTGCCTGTCTCTCTGCCTACTTGTGATCTCTCTCTCTGTGTCAAATAAATAAATAAAATCTTTTAAAAAAATGAATAACTGAACTTTTAAATTTTGATTACTCTGAGGATTATACTCATACTTGTTAACATAAAGAATTAGTAACCTAGCCTTAAAATATGAGGTTGGCTTAGAAAGCAAGAATACTTGGGGTGCCTGGGTGTCTCAGTCAGTTGGTCATTGGACTCTTGATTTCAACTCAGGTCATGATCTTGGGGTCATGAGATTAAGCCCCATGTTGTGTTCTATGATCAGCATGGAGCCTGCTTAGGATTCCCTCTCTCCCTCTCCCTCTCCCTCTGCCCTTCCCCCCATCTTAAGTGTGTGTACCTACACATGCATGCTCTCTCCAAAAAAAGGACCCTTAATATTTTCCATATTAACAAAATATTTTCCATATTATCAAAAGATATATATTCTAACAAGATATATATTCTAACAATTGTTATGTTGTACTGACCAGTACGGTCTTTTTTTTTTCAGTGTTCCAAGATTCATTGCTTATGCACACACCCAGTGCTCCATGCAATACGTGCCCTCCTTAATAACCACCATCAAGCTCACCTAACCCCTCACCCCCCTCCCCTCCAAAACCCTCAGTTTGTTTCTTAGAGTCCACAGTCTCTCATGGTTTGTCTCCCCCTCCAATTTCCCCCAATTCACTTTTCCTTTCCTTCTCCTAATGTCCTTCATGTTATTCCTTATGCTTCACATATGAAATCATATGATAATTGACTCTCTCTGCTTGACTTACTTCACTCAGCATAATCTCTTCCAGTCCCATCCATGTTGATACAAAAGTTGGGTATTCATCCTTTCTGATGGAGGCATAATATTCCATTGTATATATGGACCATATCGTCTTTATCCATTTGTCTGTTGAGGACATCTTGGCTCTTTCCACAGTTTAGCGATTGTGGCCATTGCTGCTATGAACTTTGGGATACATATGACCCTTCTTTTCACTACATCTGTATCTTTGGGGTAAATCCCCAGCAGTGCAATTGCAGGGTCATAGGGGTAGCTCTATTTTTAAATTCTTAAGGAATTTTCCAAAGTGGTTTTCCAAAGTGGTTGCACCAACTTGCACTCCCACCAACAGTGTAAGAGGGTTCCCTTTTCTCCACATCCTCTCCAACACTTGTTGTTTACTGTCTTGTTAATTTTGGCCATTCTAACTGGTGTAAGGTGATATCTCAATATGGTTTTGATTTGAATCTCCCTGATGGCTAATGATGATGAACATTTTTCCATGTGTCTGTTACTCATTTATATGTCTTTGGAGAACTGTCTGTTCATGTCTTCTGCCCTTTTTTTTTTTTTTTTTTTTTGACATGATTATCTGTTTTTTGAGTGTTGAGTTTGGGGAGTTCTTCATAGATCTTGGATATCAGCACTTTGTCTGTAGTGTAAGGTCTCTTATAGCATAATGGAGAAAAGCCAGATTTTAACTCGAAACTATAATGTAACAACAACCCAAACCAAGTATTTGTATGATACTTTTATGTTACAAAGTACTTTCAATATGTGTCTTCTCTTATCACCAGAACATTTCTCTAAAGTAGACAGATATTATCTTCAATTTTAAAGATAGAAAACTTGAACTACAAAGGAAGCTAAGTGATTTCATAAAGACTTGGAGAAAATTAGCTATAGAACTGAACTTAATCTTTCCACCCATGCTCTTTCTTTCCTGATAAGGAGACAGCCTGCAGTGTGACAATAAAGCATAGAATCAGATGAATTAAATTTGTACAACGGCACCTTCCTAAACAGGATGGGAAGGAAATTACTTGTGTGGCACAGAAGAGGAAGGCAAGAATGAGCATGGAAGGAAAGTATAATATTTTTCAAGATGGTGTGTAGACATCAGGGTACCTTATTCCTCATGACACCAGTTGCATGTTGGTTAAATCATTCAGCATAATGAGCTTGATCAGCTAGACCTGTGTTGTTTCACTTAGAAACAGATTGCTCTGTAATATATTCATTTCCTGTATATATACCTGTCTACCACTAGAGTGGAAACATCATGAAGGTCAAGAGTTAAGACATAGTAGGAGTTCTTAAGCACTCTCTGCCAGAAGAAATTAATTGAATATTTTGATTGGTTAATGAAAGACATATTTATTGGTGATAGTGGAGCTAATGGTTAAGAACACAGGACTTGAAGCCATTAGATCTGTGTCTGAAACCATGTTCCATCAATGTCTAGCTGTGCAACTTTGGGCAAGTTACTCCACTTCTAGGAGTCACAACACCATCTGTAAAGAGGGTGACAATGATGAAACTGAACCATAAGTCTGTAGTGAAAATTAAACAAGTCAATGTTTGTAAAAAACCAGCAGGGTGGTGGGTACCTGATACGCATTCAATAAATGTTTCACTGCTAAAACATACTGAAGTTTCAAATTCGGGAAAGTGCTATAGCTGCATGCTGATCCCTGTAGTTTTGAAGAAGGAACATTTGGTTGGCTCTCCAGAACAAAGTTAGATGCTGAGAGAAAATCTTTTAAAGCGACCCAAGATGTATTTTTAGAACAAACTTTTAATGTTAACATAATGGAGCAAAGCCAGATTGCACATGCCATTTGGAATATAATAATAGAACAAAGGAGGAAAAGGCACAGACGCAGTGTGCCCATCACTACAAATGATTACAAACAGAATGGGCTTACAGACACAAGCTCACTGACAGAGAAAACCGGGTGGCATGCCAAGGTTTTCAGAGAAGCAAAGACCTGAGATTTGGCTGGTCACAGAGGAGACATCCAAAAGAAGCAACAGGTGCAATACTATCTTGAGTAATTTTCCTTGTTTCTGGAAATAAACATCTTTCACAATTTTATTATCTTATCGAAGTGCAGCGACCTTTTTTTCCCCAATGTGTACTTGTGCTTAGCACTTTCATCGGTCAAGGTATGTTTTCAGATGCTAATTGCTCTTATGCACAGGCAAAAGGAATGAAATTGTAGAAGCACATTAAAATTAGGAAAAGGGGATGTTAATTTCTTAAAAGGGAAATGACACATATGGAATGACCTCTGTCATACTTAGAGTGATATTTTTATGAGAGAAAACTAGAGTCAAGCAATTGAAATGGTTTTCTACCCAAAAGTAGCAGGAAGAAATGAACGATCCCAGAGCCCATACCACACCAACAATTTAGACGAGAACTTAATGCCCAAATAAGGTAGTAAGCTACTCCACTGACACCTCTCCTTTTGTGTCTTCACTATTTATAGAATCCAATTCATGCAACCTGAAAACTTCTGGGAAGTAACACGCTGAACGCCGGGTTTTCAGTTCTGCGGCTCGCGCAGGGGAATGCCAACCAAACTCTAAGGCGACCACAAGAAGCCGCTCTTGGAAGCCGCAGGTGTTGACTCAGAGAACGTCCTCCGTTTCTCCTCGGCTTCCTTCCGGGTCTGGGTTAAACTCCAGTGGCCGGGGGCACTGCGCCATCGGAACCTCCTCTCGCAGCCTCACGTTCCCGTCCTGGGTCTCCTGGTGGGTCGGGTGTGGCTGGCAGTCCTGCTCCGAGTTACTCCAGACGTAGCCGGGTAAAGTGACGCGGCTGTCGGGCTGGCGGCCGGCCGGGCCGGGGGTTTTGCCGGAGAGGAGCAGCACCACGCGAGTGCTGGCTGCCCCCTGCGACTGGCTGCTGGTGCTGTGGGTCAGCGTGGTGAGCACGGAGCCGTACCTGTGGCCGCCGCAGGGGGGCGTCCTCTTCCAGTCGATGGAGAGATGCCACCGACTCCACAGCTTCTTCACCTCAGACTGAACCTAAGTCGCAGGAAACACTGTGCGTCAGAAAGCATCCGGGAGGGGCGCCTGGGTGGCTCAGTGGGTTAAAGCCTCTGCCTTCGGCTCAGGTCATGATCCCAGGGTCCTGGGATCGAGCCCCACATCGGGCTCTTTGCTCTTTGCTCTGCATGGGGCCTGCTTCCTCCTCTCTCTCTGCCTGCCTCTCTGCCTACTTGTGATCTCTGTCTGTCAAATAAATAAATAAAATCTTTAAAAGACACGGAGGTTTGCCCTTCGGTGATGCTTATCACAGTTTCCACCCTGTGTGCCAGCGACTTGAGGCACATGTTCTCTCCCAACTTTGCACAACCTTGGAGACAGGCATACTACCAGAGATGAACAAGCGGAGGCTTTGAGAAAGGTGAAGGGACTTACCCAAGATCAGTATTTTAATAGAATTTCAAACGCAGCCCATAGAAACATCTGACTTGGGGAGCCTGGGTGGCTCGGGCAGTTGAGCGTCAGACTCTTGATTTCATTTCAGGTCATGATGTCAGGGTCCTGGGATAGAGCCCCCTGGCCTGGGCGCTCAGCGGGGAGTCCGTTCAGGGATTCTCTCCTTCTCCCTCTGCCCCTACACTCACCCTACTTGATATTGATCTCCCTCTCAAATAAATACATCTTTTTTTTTTTTTTTAAAGAAAGAAAGAAAGAAACACCTGACTTGTGGGAGAGGGAAAAGAGGCTTATGGGTTAGAAGAGAAGGAGAGGTAAATAGTGCCAGCTGTGGCTGAAGAATGGCATGGAAGGTACCCAACCTGAAATGTAATACCATCACTTTTGCATAAGCACACTGAAGGAGGAAAATATGGGGAAGAAACTTATACCATGACAAGCAAGCACGCAAATGCATTATTAATGCGGTGGGGCACTTGCTTCCAACCTGTGGTTGAAGATTCTATTACCAAAAAGGAGCTTATCTGGAAGTTCTGTGGAAAACAGCAGAAATCTGCTTAGCTGGTGTCACCTGAAAGAACAGTAGGGCTACTTCTCCCCAGCCAACCCCTAAATGAACTGAAAGCATCCTGTCACCATTGTATAGTTTTTAAAATATCAAAATATTCTTTCTTGTCTCAAGAAAACTTTTTTGTTTGTTTTTTATAGAACTTAAATTAAATATCAGTTTAAGTATTGACTGGAATACGAAATTCACCGTCCTTCCAAGGATCAGTTTACACTCTAACGGTGTTTTGCTATCAGAGTTTCCAACTGAATTGACATTGAAAAGTGCTAGAAGAGGGACGCCTGGGTGGCTCAGTTGGTTAAGTGGCTGCCTTCGGCTCAGGTCATGATCCCAGCGTCCTGGGATCAAGTCCCACATCCGGCTTCTTGCTTGGCAGGGAGCCTGCTTCTCCCTCTGCCTCTGCCTGTCTCTCTGTCTGCCTGTGCTTGTTCTTGCTCTCCCTCTCTCTGACAAATAAATAAATAAAATCTTTTAAAAAAAGAAAAGTGCTAGAAGAGAAAGACTCTAGCTTATTTACATTAATTCTTGCTTTCTCAAAATAATTTATGATTGAAATATCTCCTTTCTCCCTACTCATTTGTTCCTGTAACTCCTGGGAATCCTAAAGAGAATGGCCGTGATGGCCATTTACAAGCTTACTTGGAGCTAGAGCTGTGGGATATGGGAAGGGGGTGGGGGTCCTTCAAACCTACCTCCCCATTGCAGTAGCAGTAGATGATAGACACAAAGAATCCCTGGGGAACAAAAGAGAAGGTTAGATTGCTGACAACACATGAAGCTCACAGCACTCAGGCATCTTGGATCACAATACATACATTGAAAAACTGGGTTGTGCTTTGCTTCCTTCAGAAAATTTTATGAACTATTCTCTCCTAGGGTTTCCAAATCTCTAAGTTTACATTATATTTGTCTGAGATCCTTCCTTGGTGTCAGCTGAACCAAACAAGTAATGGGATAAAACACTCTAAGACACACAAATAACTGATTTCTATTATATTAGCTTCATTTATGTTGTCACTCAAGGATCACAGAATATCCCCTGGTTGGTAAGAGATACTTATACACTGTGAATGCTGGAAACTATGGACATAGGCTATTATATGGTAAAAAAGCAAAGAAACTTTTTGTTTTACTCATTCAACAATATTTATTGAGCTTCTACAGGGCAAACTGCTCAGCATGCCAGGGATAAACAGGTCAATCAAGACAGAGAAGGTCCCTGTTCCCTTAGAGCTACATTCTAGAAGGAAATACAGATGATGGATAAAATATAAACTAGCCACACTAGAAAAATGTAAAACAATAAGAGCTATGCAGGCCAAACAAGCGGCATGAAAGAGAAGAATGGAAAAGATACAATGAATGGGGAACTCAATGAAGACCTAGTTGAAGAGATGGCATTTAAGCTGGTTTGAGTGACAAGAAGCCAGGCCTTGTGAATAGTAGCAAGGAGCACCTTCCAGACAGAGGAAACAGTAACTCCGAGCCCCTGAGACAGGAATGAGCTCAAGGAACAGAAAGTGTGGACGTGCTAGTGGGGCTCAAACTTAGCAGGTGACTGGGAACATGATGGAACGCAACGTCACAGTTGGACAGGGTCCCTGTCACAGAGGGCTGTGCACTGCAAAAATGGCATTTGGATCTTATTCTGGGTGCAGTGGGAAATCTCTGGGTACTTCTGGTAGATAAGGGACATGATCAAATTTACTTTTAAGATCTTTTAGACCATTGTATGGAGACTAGATTAAAGGCAGCAGTGGGAGGCAGCAAGTGAGTAGCCAGGAGGAGAAGAAAGGTGTCCACAGAAAGCCATGTGAGAGATGATGGTAATCATATTTTCAAATGAGATAAAAGGGATAGAATCTACTTTTGCCTTTTCTCCCCATCTTCCCTGTCTGCTTTTTCTTTGGCTTTCATTTATTTTCCATACACACATGCTGCTCTGTACACATTACGTATTCTACAACAATACGCTTTCTTGTCTCACTGCCCAGGCGTGTTTGTGAGAAGCAGCTCCTGCTCTGGTCAGAGGTTAAAAGCACAGACTCCAGAGAATAATGCCTTTGCATGGCCCTGTGGGGACAAGTCCCTGAAAGCCTTACAGAGGGGTAGAGAACAAAGTTGCAAAGGGGGAGTAAAAGCAAAATGCAAGAACCACATCACTAGCTGGCACTCTCTACCTGAAAGGAGTTGAAGAAGAGCTCACAGTGCATCCGGACCTCCCAGCCCAGCCCCGTGAAGGAGTGGGGCAGGCACAGGAACACGATGTAGTGCACTCCAAAGACAAGCACAAGGACCAAGGTTGATTTGGCAAGTTTCCTGAAAGAGAATACCAAGCCCTTATATTCATCAACTTCTAGTGCCCGTCAGTAGAGACAGCTTGCTTGGAAAAAAGCAAAGCTTACCAGCTAACGGGGGTTGCATTTTTTCCATCTTTTTTGACCCCGTGGCTTCTGCTAGCCTCTATTCCCCTCCCTCCTCTTCCTGCCCTTTTATACTAAACCAAGTCCCTTATTCTCATTTCCCAAGATTATTATCCCTTAAGTCTTTCTAATCCCATTTCCACTCTCCTGGCACAGGATGCTATTTTCATAAAGCCATGAAAAGCCCTTTTTCTCTGTCCTAAATTTATTTTAACATCTATGTTTGAGACTTAAAACAAGTATTACCTCCATCCTTGTTAACTGTCTTTACTTTCATAGAGTACATTTGGGCTTGTTTTCTTCATTTTAAAATTAGCCACACCCTAGTTTCTTCTTACATTTGGATCTGCATTAATCATTTTGTATTTTCTTACAAGCTGCATGTGATCAGTACTTCCTACTATTCTAAATATCCTCTGTCAAATATCCTACAAAATATCTACAGCTCTAGGTTTTGTACTCTTTTTTTTTTCAAGCTAAGCAATTTGACTTTATTTCCCGTAACTACCTCTTCATAGACATTTTCTTGTGTAACTTGAGGAACCCCAGGTTCAATCAAGATGTTGGTTGATTCTAAAATGGCCTCCAATGATCCCTACCTGGTATTTACATTCTTGTTAATCCTCTCCCCTTGAGTGTGGGCAAAGACTTGGAACTTGCTTCTAACTGATCGATTACAGCCAAAATGATGAGCAGTCACTTCCGTGATTACATTTCATAAGACTGTAACTTTCATTTTACTAGCAAACTCTCTCCTTTGTTTGGTTCAAGGATGCAAGTAACCATGTTGTGAGCTATTCTACTGAATGGGAGAGATGGCAAGGAGAGGTGGCATTGGCCAACAGCCTGAATCCTGTCAACAATATACTTGGAAGTGGATTCTTGGAAGTGGATTCTTCCCCAGTCTTAAGGTAAGACGGCAGTCCTGACAGCCGTCCTGACTGCCATATCAGCTGAGTCTTGTAGGAGATTCTGAAGCAGGAGAACCAGCCAAACCATGCCCAGATTCCTGACCTACAGAAAGTCAAATATCAAATGTGTTCGTAAGCCACAGATATTTGCAGCAATCCATTTGCACAGCAGATAGCTGATACACCAAAGCACATCATGTGTTTCTGTTGGACTTTTTATTCAAGAAATAGCCAAATCTTGTTGATTCTTTATTCCTCAAGTATTCCCTTCTTTATGAATCATTTATACCTCAGTAATCTCAAACAACTGCAACCTTCTCCCTCTCTTGCTACTTTTCTTCCTTCCTTCCTACCTCTCCTTCCTTCCTTCCTTATGTACTTACTTATATACTTACTTAGTTCTCTTCTTGGAAATAAGCTTATGAATGAAGCTAAACAGAACTGGATTCAGGTTCCAGATTTTCCATTAACTTCTTGAGTGACTGTAATTCACCTTTCTTTTCTCTAAAATGAGGGAACGGGGCCCAGAAGATTATAAGCGCTCTCACAGTCTAATGCTTTCATAGGGAGGATCATCTTCCAGACACATACATTTTCCTACTATAACTATTTTTCTGGCTCCTGCAAGAGCTGGGTATCCCACAGAATCATACTAAAATGCCTAAGTTAGGCATTTGGAGTTGCACACCTACCCCATCTCATTCTCCTCTGCCTCTTGTATCTCTCACTAGTGCCCAGGCCTTCTGCTCCTCTTGGCTCAGAGCCATCTGCTCTGCCTCAGTTTCCCTGGTGGTCTAGGGGCTTTCTCCTATGCTGCTCTAGTCCCACACTTCCTACCTTGACTCACCTATAGTCTACTTAATTTGAAAATTCTACCTAAAGTCTGTTTCATTCAAGGCAGCATCCCTGATAAGACAATGGATTTCTCTGACCTAACTCATCCTCTCAACTTTCGGAGGCTCCTCTTAAACCCTGCCTAGTGACTACCCTCTTCCCATCACTGCATATATGAGCAAGACACTGTGAGTACCATCATGATATTGTAATTCAGTCTAATCAGATAAAGGGGAACATACTTGCAGAATTTTAAAAGTCTTGGTTAACATCAATCTGAAAAAGAAAAAAAAAAAAAACCTGCACTTCCTCTTTAAAGATGAATGGATAGGGGCACCTGGGTGGCTCAGTGGATTAAAGCCGCTGCCTTCGGCTCGGGTCATGATCCCAGGGTCCCAGGATCGAGCCCCGCATTGGGCTCTCTGCTCTGCGGACAGTCTGCCTCCTCCTCTCTCTCTCTCTGCCTCTCTGCCTACTTGTGATCTCTGTCTGTCGGATAAATAAATAAAATCTTTTTTAAAAAAAAGATGAATGGATAAATCCCCCTGGAGACTATTCTCAAAATCAAGCTAACTTTAATTGCTACTATTGTGTGTGCCTAGGAGCCAAAAACTAGGTTAAAACAAAAAGAAAAGAAGGAGAGAAAAGAAAGAAAAGAAAAGAAGGGAGGGGGCAGAGGAAGGGAGGGAGAAAGGAAGGGAAGGAAGGAAGGGGAAGGGAGGGAGGGAGAAAGAAGTAAAGCACATTGTGAAATGATCACAAATGTAAAAGTTTACGGAGAGTTTGGTTCAATGCAGAGTAAGAAAAAGCTGTCAGACTAAAATTTATTGGGAATCCTGCTAGTTCAGCAATCTGGGTTTTCTCTCTCCCTTTATCTGTGACTAGGCTCTTTCATAAGTCTGTAGAGATAAAAGTGAATTTGTAGAAAACCAGCTAGTAATTGAATTAATTTTCTATTGCTATGAAACAAATCACCACAAATTTAGTGGCTTAAACCAATATCTATTTAGTCTCTCTCAGTTTCTAAGAGGTCCTAGCCATAGGTCCCTCAGGTCTTAACCACAGACCTTCACAACATGTCAGATTACTTCTTCAAAGCCTTCAAGACAATCTCTCTCCAGGCTGCCAGTCACAGGAGTGACTACCCCATCACCTTTCCAATACAATGTAACCTAATCAAGAGAGAGATAATCCCATCATGGTCTTGCTCAAGAAGGTGTGTAAAGGATAAGGATTATATAGGGCATGTACACCAGGGGTAGTAATCTTGGGGGAGGTTCATCTTAGAAATCTGCCCTCCACAAGAGTGCAAATAAGTTCTGTCCATAGAAATGCAATTTGTGTTCAATGGAATGCCACTAATTACAGCCCTGTGGATGTTAATAATTTGTTAATTTGCATCCATTTGTAAATTCATTTTAGCATTCATAATTCTCTGTTAAACATGTGTGACGCCTTACCAGTTCCTTCGCTGATGAATTAATAGAATCTCTGAGGTGTGTTCATTTATGATTACATCCTCTTTTAAAATTTATCCTTCAATGACAGTGAACAAGTTGCAGCAGTAGCATGTGCCTGGCCAATGTATACATGGGTCATCTATCTGTCTGTCACTTATAAGGATGGATTTTTCCACTCACATCAAATCATGCAGCCATCCTGGGCACTGATTTGCTTGGTGTCCATCTGGCCACTCATGCACATTATACATCTTTGCAGCCCGGCTCTCTGAAAAGGCACAGCTGTCTAATGAGATGATCAGGGGTGCACCAGCTGAAGTGGCCTTCTGGCTTGCTGGAGACATGGCTGTGGCTCTGCGTCCAAGAGCAAAGCCATGGGAGGAATATAAAGGAGTCAAGTGGTGTGTAGGACTCAGCGTCCTACTTTGAAAACAGATACCCAATTCTTGCAATATCTCTCTCCCCAGGTGAAAAGTGCTGGAAAATCTTTACTTTTCTTTTAAGAGTCAACTTAGCTTTTTAAAAAAGTAGTATTTCCCCTAAGCTTTTTTCAATCCCTCTTGAGCTTGAATTAATTTTTCCTTTTTTTTCTATACACATCACACTTTGTAAGTACACTTCTACTAGCACTATCCTCACTTTAATTAAATCAATCTCTCTCTCTCTCTCTCTCTCTCTCTCAAATTTTTTCACATCATGCTCCTGTCACATCTGGTACTGGTTGCCTTCTTTTATTCTGCCAACCATGTGAGAGAGCCATTATTTTCCCATGTCCAGATAAGGATAGAGGCTCAGAAAAGGAAAGTATTCACCCAAAGTTAGTCAATGAGTAGAGGATTCAACCTTAAAATCTGTCCTCTTCACTATCATATTGCATAACAAACACTGATTGCATTTATTCCAAAAATAATAAATACGATTTTTGTCTAATGTTGAATAGAAAGTCAAATTTGCCAAAATATCCAAGTGTTCTTTTCCACTGAATTTTGTATTTTTCATATCTCATGTTCTCCCAGTCCTGGCAATCTTCTCTTAATTTGCAAGGGGATTGAGTTGTAATATAAAAAAGAATAAAATGTATTAGCCCTATTGTTAAATCTGATTATTTAATTTTCTATACAATTCAAAAAATCCTTCTTGTTTTAAAATAACTAATGTGAACTAAAGATATATAGAATGTCACTTTTGAGGGAAACTGGGTAAAGGATATATGTTATATATTACATATATATATGTATATTATTTTTACAACTCTGTATTACTTGTGTGTTTTATTTTACCTCTATTACTTCCATAACTGCATATAATTCTGCAGTTATCTCAAAATAAAGTTTCTTAAATGCTAACTGTATTAGTTCATTTCAGTTTTTTTTTAAAGATTTTATTTATTTATTTATTTGAGAGAAAGAGAGCAAGAGACAGAAGGAACAGTGGGGGAAGAGCAGAGGGAGAGGGAAACAGACTCCCTGCTGAGCTGGGAACCCAACAATAGGGCTCAGTCCCAGGACACTGAGCTCATGACCTGAATCAAACGGCGATTCATTTCAATTTTAAGCCACTATACCTACCAACGAGGGGATATCTTGTACTTTTCCAAAGTCTGTCTTTGTGTGTGTGCACATGCTCACCTATCTCAGCTTTGAAAGATGTTTTTAGTCTTTCAGAGAGGAATAAGCATGGAAATGTGTTTACAAAAATGTTTTAGATACCACCATTTGGAAATTTAAATATAATATACTATGTTTTTTCATTGTTAGCAAGAATATTTGATATTTGAGCATTTTTTGACAAAGGTAATGACCAAATGAAGTATAAGTTTAAAGCTACAAAAATAAGTGGGTGTAAATTTAAATACTCAGTTAAATTTCAAAGATAGAATTTCAGTGGGACAGAAACACAAATTACATTTTTCTAGGTCTCTTTATTTACAAAGTAAGAAGATATTTATATTAGGTCATCTAAGACCTCAGAAACTAAATACTGAATTCCCAAATCACTGCCAAGTAAGTACCCACATGTTTCTCTCCAAAAAGAAAGACAAAGTCATTACTCACAATCTTATCTGTAACTTTGGACATTATTAAGAATGTTAAATATGTTTCAGCTACTTAAAAAAATGTATTTGGCTGGAAAATACTTTCCCTGACTACTATTAGCCTAGACCCTATTCAAATTAATGGCTCCAAAATTTAAAAATTTCCAGGCCCCCGATTATTTAAAATTTACCCTGAATTCTAAATAGTTGATTATTTTAATCTTTGATAAATGTTTCTCTTCTGTTATTTTGAGAAATAATCTCCTATGAATGAACTCAAAGTATTGTCTATTCTATTTTTTACAATAATTCACCGTTTGTTCTCCCCAGAGTTTCTCAAATCTCTTGGGAAACTTTTAACTGAAAGTACAAGTTCACATCATTCAGAACTAGAGAAATAGGAGCTTTTATTCAGGGCTAGTAAAATAAACAAGTTTCAAAATCCTTTGTACTGTTCCACTTTACAGAAAATAATGGAAAGCTATTTACATTTTCCATTGTCCTATCATCCTTTGGCCTTTGTCTTCATCAATGGGATGTGACATGAGACATGCTATGAGTATAGCAAAGGCCCATCACTGGAAACTCTCAGGCACAATTTACTTTATAACACTACCACTTATAGCACATTACAAATGACTGGAGCCTACAGCTGCTGGTTTGTTCATACTCTGCAGCCTTTTCCAGACTCCAGTCCATACCCAGCATCTTTTCTTCCTGACAGTGAATGTTGCCTAAACAGTAGAGGGAAATGACTTAACAAAGGGCTTTGAGAACATTTGTGACACAGGACCAAAATGCTGACTATGGTTTCTTCCTTTCTGTGTCTCAGATGGCATTTCCTAACAATCCAAGACAAAAAGAAATAGTTATTGCCTTGGGATTATGAAGATCAATTCCACCAGATGATCAAATCCACCAGACTACTATATGTGTATATCCAGTTGGGTAGAAGCTGCTGTTATTCAGAACTCCCAAAATGATCACTGGAAAAAGTTGACACACCCTTAAGATAGTTCAATAATGACTAAAAACATTCAATTTTCCCCTTTCTCCTTGAAAGACTGAAAAATGGACCTCACTCAGTCAGTACATTTGAAAGTTCTTAAAGATTTATACTAAGTAGAGGCCAGTCTGATGGACCAATTGGAAACAATACAGCAAACCCAATTTCTTGATATTTTCAGTTATGACATACTATTTTAAGAACACGGATAAAATTGTCTGCCAAGATCATCAACAAGAGATTATCTAGGAAGTCACACAGTTTATGGGAAAATCCCAATATGCTAAGAACAGACTAAAAAATTATATTAACTAATACGTAAAATTTAAGCACATTAGGAAGGTTTTGGGTTATTTAGATTTTCCTAAAATACATATACTCTCCTGATAAATTGCACAATTAAGCCAAATGAAAATTCATATGCATAAATTTATCCTTAAAGAGACATTTCAGATTAATCAATATCTGTTCTTTATTCTAAATAGTAACCCAAATATTTCCTCTGGTGCGTGCCTGTACTGCAATTACCTGTATTGTTTTCTTGTGTCATGCCCAACTGCATTGGTCTCCCAGATTTTGGTAGCCAGAACTCTAACAGTATTCAGAAACAGAATAAAATTGAGCTGAAAGAGAAGGTAATATTGCAAAGTGTTATTAAGGAAGTCTTCAAGATTTTTATAAAAATTTATATAAATTAAACTTCTTTGTATTCAAAAACTAAAATTACCTATTCCACAAATGTGGATGAGGGACCCTGAGATAAGATATCAGATGGCTAGTGATTCATGAGTTGCCCTCATGAAAACAGAGATAAAAAGTCTCAATAGCACTGAATAAAAATACCAGAGGACGATCTCCCAGAATTGATGGGGAATTTCCAAACCAAAGTTCAGATAAAGTCCTGTGGCAGACTGGCAGGATAAAGGATAATAGTTATTATGTAAATATAACTAACTTCCCTTTTTGAAATTAATTTCCCAGCTTCCATGTCTATTTTAGGGAGAGGAATAGTAGACTTGTTTGGGGAATGCTGTCCCTCTTGTAACAAATGAAGAGCATAGGGTGCTGCCTTAAAAGATCGGTTAACAAAATATACCCATGTACACACACACTGATAGCTCCTACACCAGTTGGGTAAAATTCCAAATAATTACTCTGAATAATTTAGGAAAGTAGAGAATAAAGGTGAATTAGGAATTAAGTTATCAACTACTTATTTACTATTCTAAGTGTATGAGATGAATTGACTCTTAGTCATCACAACAGTTCCATGAGATGGGCACGTCATTGCCCCCATGTTGTGGGTAAAGAATTTGAGTAACAGCTTCCACAAATTATCCCTGACCATACAGCCAGCAAGTGGCAGCACCCTGAAACCCGTGTAGCCTGGATGATGGGGAGTGGGGACTTCACCATAACACCATGCTGCCCATAAAACAGAACTGAGTTATAGCAGATTGAGATGAAGACAGAAATTTCTTAAAGAGAAGGATGGATTAGGAAAAGATTGTAAAGAATCTAAAATAAATCAAGTTTAAAAATCAATATCAGAAACAGCAAACAGTAGATCTAACAAAGCAGAACACATTGAGCAATGTAGAAGACCACTGAAGACTCTTCCCAAATGGGGGGATAAAGAACAAAGACCCATGTGAATGAGGGGAGAGATGTTTACACGGATGACATGGAATTGAGAGTCATCGTGCAGATTTATTTCTCTCTCCGTAGGGAATCATAAAAATGTGAGAGGAAAATGCCTTTGCTAAAGGAAGATCTGAGTCTATAGATGACCTTACACACTGGGCAAATGGAATGAAAAAAACAAGACCAAGTGGAAACTTCTGGTGAGATTTTTAATTTCATTTTAAAAGGTGTAGAAATAATTCTAGAGAAAATTATTTAGAGAGTCCTTGTATCTCTCATGTGAACTTCCTCTAAAATTTTGCTTAAAGGTCTACTTCAGGCAAAGTACAGATAAAACAAAGAAATAAGAAACTGAGAAGGTGAATAAAATGACCACTCCCTAAGCATGAAAACTAATCACACGTTGAATAAATTTTATGCAAATATGGTTTTTAAAAAATGCAAATGTAAACATTAGATTCTTTCTCAATTAAAAATTTAAAGATGCATTCAAAGTGAACCACAAATGAATTGAAACAAAGAACTCAAAATTTAAGCCTTGAAACCTCTGGCCCCTCAGCTATCTCAGAGACTTTGTTCCTAGAGTCCCCTTTGCCTGGATCATTCTTCCACTCCCTCTTCTCTCCTTTCCTTACTAGGTTAGCTCATTGCTAGGTTTCAGGCTGAATGTCAGCTTTTCTCAGAAGCTGTTCCAGCCCCACCACAGCACTTATGACATTTAAAAGTTCACCTCACCCACTCTGCTTAAACTTCATGAGAATTGGTGTCTTATTTTTCAGTCAGATTTTACTCCCAGATACACAAACTCCGATTAATAGAATTACTGCTATTCTAATCCAAAGCCAGAATTCAATGAGGGATCCAACTTCTATTTAAAAGTTTTGGTGGAGTGCCTAGGAAGCTCAGTTGGGCAAGTGTCCAGCTCCTGGTTTTGGTTCAGGTCATGATCTCAGGGTCGTGAGAAATTGGGCTCCATGCTCAGCAGAGAATCTGCTGGAGATTCTCTCTCCCTCTGTCCTTCCCTCCTACACTCATGCTTGTTTGTGCATGCTCTCTCTCTCAAATAAATAAATCTTCAAAAAATTAAAATTAAATAAATAAAAGTATTGGCAAATAATTTTTGATAGCATATATGAAGCATATTTATTTATATAAAACCATGCTACATATAATGCAAGTGTGAAAAACATATATTTTATCCAGAGTTGATATATAACATACTATAAATATTACCTTAAAAATGGAAAAAAATATTTTTCCCATAAACTCAAGAAAAAATCTTGACATGTTTTGGAGCGCAAGTGAAAAGAACATGGTCAAAAAATGTAGTTATAGTCTTATTTTGTCCCACTAGCTGTGTGACCTTTATCTACATAGGCTTTAGTTTCCTTCTCTAGAAATGAAAAGCTTGAATGAAATGGACCCGGAGATTCTGTAATCATGCTGAACTTTGCTTTGGGCTCTTACTTCACCTCTTTCCTCTTACCAGTTCCCCAGGGCATCTACTTTGTATGCCAGCTTTATTTTTCCAACAAGTATTTATTGAGTGATCACTATGTATCAGGAAGCTTGCTAGGTACTAGAAATACAAATACTAGGAAAATATGGTCCTTACACCTTAGTGGACAAGATGGACTTTCAACAATCAGAAGTTTTATACATTGTGATGATCTAGAGAAAAACATCACCTTGCTCTTTGGGTTATAACAGGTGACTTAATTTAGACTGGAGGCATCAAGAAGGCCACACTGAACAGTTGCATTTATAGGGAGGGACAGAAGGAAGCACATTCCAGCCTTCTAAGAATGCAGCACAGAATATGGAATAACCCTGAGGAGACAGAGGTGGACAGGCTCAAGGAACTGAAAGGGAAAAATATGGCTGGGGCATGACATGTAAAGGGTGCAGACACAAGTGACAGGGTCTTCCCTAGACTACGGGAGGGGGATGTTGGATTTTACTGTAAGAGCAGGGAGCTTATTGGGTCGGGACACTGACCCTGAAGTTAGAATCCCACTCTACCATTCACTAACTGTGTGATCTTGGGAAGTTTCTTCATTTAAAAGATCAGATAAATCTATGTAAAGCACTAAGAACAGTGGCCACTGCATGGCAGTATGCAGTGTTTGTTGTTATTATTTGCATCATCCTTTCTGGCTTCAGGACACTGAACAGCTGAGAAGAAGGGACACCTCACTCAAAACACTAGGATGGAGTTCAGGGCACATCTCTTCCCTTACAGACTGGTCCTACAATAAAGTGAGGGAATCTTAAAGGGAACTATGATAATTGAATTATAATACTAAAACAAAAAGGTAATTCAGTGAACAGAAAAGTGCTCCTGAATCTTTGATTTTTTAAAAAGATTTTAGTTATTTCTTTATTTTAGAAAGAGAGGGAGCATGCATGGTGGGGAGAGGGAGAGAGAGAGGGAGAGTATCTCAAACAGGGCTCAGTCTCACAACCCTGAGATTGTGACTATGATTTTTTAGATTAAATGGATATTGTGATATTGGAAAAATACTAAAGAATTCTTGCTTTGGAGGTGTCATCATTTAATCAAGAAGATGAAAATGGCTTTCATCTAAGTTTTCTTTAAAATGAATATGCATTGGGACGCCTGGGTGGCTCAGTGGGTTAAGCCGCTGCCTTCAGCTCGGGTCATGATCCCAGGGTCCTGGGATCGAGTCCCACATCAGGCTCTCTGCTTGGCGGTGAGCCTCCTTCTCCCCTCCCCTCTCTGCCTACCTCTCTGCTTACTTGTGTGATCTCTGTCTGTCAAATAAATAAATAAAATATTTTTTTAAAAATGCATATGCATTGATTATACCATCATTTCTAGCTCTCTTTGCCCAACAGGGAATCTTGTAGAACCTCTATAATCACCTAATTTCACTGTTTTTCTTTGGAATGTAGAAATCTCAGCAAATAAACTTCTCACGCATGTTGACAATGTGAGTAACTAAGATCTGCAAATAAAAAACAAAGCTTTGGTTAAAAATCAACTGTTTCAATGGAGGACGTCTTATGATGTACTTTTGTCCACTGTTCTTTGCTTCAATTCTTAATTTGGCAAGGATTTCTTGGAGTTTTAATATGTCTTTTCTTTTTGTCAAATGAAAACTCAAACTTAATGTTCTTAAATTTGCCCACATTTTCATATAATATTTAATTATCTCATTTCACAATTCCAGTAGAAGGCACTGAGGACACAAAAAAGTAATAAGACCTAAGTTATCCCCAAAAGAGGATGGTAAGTGATGGACAAGCACACACAGTGGAGGAAGAGCTAGGAAGAAAGAAAATGAAAGGCTAGGAAGCACAGATGAGGACAGAATATCAGTGGATGAAAGGGAAATAAGAGTAGTAAAGGCTAGACACTACTTTATAAAGTTAATTTGTATCTTTAAGTTCACTAATGTTCCCTAGGGATGCAGTTTATCACTAGATGATTTGATGGGATAGTTCATCACTAGACTAAGATAGCAGTACTTCATTAAAATTAAAATAACAGTTTATAAATTTAAGTGATTCATTCATTTATCCATAGTCTGTTCCCAGCTTCTCCTAGGATATTGAAATGGGATCTAATTTGGTAAAGGGCTGTTTTAGCAAGGATACAAACTGGCTTCTCTAAAAGTCTTCTATATTTTATTTCTCCCTATAAATATTTACTCAACGGGCTTTTGAAATGATGAGTCCTTCTCAAGCTTCTCTATTTCTGTTTCTGTGTTTTTCCTATGAGATAAATAAGCTTTTCTCTGATTCTGGATATATCCTACAAAACCCCAGTCCCATTAATAGCTGTCCCTCTGACATCGAGCATGGCAATATAATGATAAACCTGGTGATGCATTATGCTACAGAAAACAAAATGAGAAATGTGAGAAACTGGAGATCAAAGACAAAAAAAATTGGTTAAAAATTAGGCTGCTGCATTACTTTCAAGTGATTTAACAGTTAATATGGGAACATAAGTCCTCTTTTTTAAGATGTTTATAATCTTGAATTAATACAAGTATAATTTCTTCATCAAATCATGGAGAAGCTAATGAGATAAAATCTTCAAGGGAAGTTAAGAATAAACATTTGGGGGACTTGTATTAGACATAAAGAAGTGTAAATTTGGTTTCTTTCATAACACACGTGTAATGATATGTAGGTGAAATACAACAGACACAAAAGGTCCATGCACTATGCATTGTTTACTCCAGTCTTTTTCCCATGACCTATCAGACAGGATTTTGTGGGCTATGTTTCCATACGGAATCATCTTAACTCCTTGGGGACAGCATGCCAAGGAAGAGCTCTAGTCAATGCTTTATAATGAGTTATACTATCATTTTTCTCTCTCTCAGTAATTCCTCCATTCTCTGGCTATTTGCCTTCTTCTCCTGACCTACTACCAAGTGATCAGAACATTAAAGTGGAGCTCTAATATAATGTATGCAAAGGGGTAAAGTTTTAGGATCTTCCGGCTGCTTGAACATATAAATATTCACAGATATTTTGAAGCCCCAGAATTGAACCCATGTGCTAGCTATTAAAGGGAGGGTATGTGCTTTATGCATGGATCTCAGTGTCACCCGTGAATATTAGTATGATCCCCAGCCCAGACTCTCACAACAGCTATTGCTATAATGCCAGTCTCCTAAACCTTTGTAGAACTTTGTAGTGAGAGGCACACTTTCTCTTGGTTTTAGCAGCAGTTTAATTATACATCCTCTTTCTTTCTTTCCACAACGTAAGGTTTTAACACTTACCCCAATAGCTGCTAAGATTGGGGCTTGGTAAATCCACTTGATGTTTCCAGCACTAAGTTCCCAGCATCTGAGACATGAAAAAGAACTTTCATGAATAAATTGGCAAAGCAAATAGGCAGTGAGAATTAAGTAGCATTTAAGTTTTACTGAACATTCCAGTCCCAAGCTTTTGATTAAAAAATAAGTAGACAAAAAGAAATCTCATAAAATACCCAAACCAGTAAAAAAAAAAAAAAATGTGTAATAGGACCTAGTTTCTATACTATTAGCTATAGAAGATTATAAATATTATTTTCAGTGTCACAAAAAGTTACTGTTTTTTAAATATGATACACAGGAGTACCTGAAAGATGGCAGAGGAGTAGGGGACCCTATTTCAGCTGGTCCCCTGAATTGACCTGGATGTCTACCAGACCATTCTGAACACCCACTAAATCAGTCTGTGATGTAAGAAGACATATCTAAAATCTCTACAAACAATATCTCAGGGAGTTGGTCTCAAGTATGAAGCAGGGAGCTGTGACTCTGCAGGCAGCTATTGGAAGATAAATGGAGGGGGGAGGGAACCTCTGGAATTCTGTACCTCTGGAGCACAAAAGCCTCCCTTGCTGGGGACCAGGCACAGACTCGCAGACTGGTAGTAGCAGGGAAAGGGCTTTAGGGCAGCCCCCCAGACTGAAACCTGGAGGTGTCGGGAGGGGTGATGGCATGGGAAGGGGCATGTGGGAACTGGAGGCAACTGGCAGTTTTAGAAGCACAAAGGGCAGAGATGTGCCTGGACCTGGAAGCAAGGGCTAGGAGTGCTGCTGTGGGGAGCACAACCCAGGATGTGTGTTTTGGAAGCACAGACAGAAGTGGGGAAAGTGTGGCCTGGAGAGCTCACCAAACAGACAGATTTCTCTGTTGAGACAGAGGTTTGGATACAGTCACTTCTGCTCTGACTCTTGGGGAGATGCAGAAAGCCACCAGAGAAAGCTGCCAGAGAACAAAAGCCTCCCAAAACTGGTTTTCACTGAGCCCATTCCCACCCCAAAGGGGATAGGGCAACTCTGCTCAAATAGGGTTGCCTGAGTAACAGCATGGCAGTCCCCTCCCCCAGAAGACAGGCTCAAAGAACAAAAGGCCAACAACCCTAAGGTCTCTATAAAACAGGTGCATCCTACTTGGGTTATGGTCAATAATTTGGACTCTGTACATTCCCTCAATGATCCCTCAACAGAATGACTAAGAGGAGGAGCTTCCAACACAGGAAAAACTCAGAGACTGTGACCTCTGCCACAGAACGAATGGATATGGATTTAAGCAAGATGTCAGAAATAGACTTCAGGGTAAAAGTTATGCGACAATAACTAGGATGGAGAAAGCAATTAATGACAAGACAGATTCTCTAAAGGCAGAAATGAGAGCTGATCTGGCAGGACTTAAAAATGCTATCAATGAGACCCAATCTAATCTAGACACTCTAACATCTAGGGCAAGCTAGGCAGAAGAATGAATAAGTGATCTAGAAGACAAACTGATAGAAAAGAAGGAACAGGAGGAGGCCTGGAACAAACAGCTTAAAATCCATAGAAAACAGAATTAGAGAAATAAATGATGCCATGAAGTGTTCCACTGTCAGAATTATTGGGATCCCTGAGGGGCTGGCGAGAGAGGACTGAGCAAATCATAGCCAAGAACATCCCTAATCTGGGGAATGAAATAAGAATTTGTGTTCTAGAGGCAGAGAAGACTCCTCCCAAGATCAAGGAGAACAGACCAATGCCCCAGTATGTAACAGTAAAACGTGCAAATCTTAGAACCAAGGAAACCACCTCAAGGGCAGCTAGAGGGAAGATATTCATTACATACAGAGGGAGGAACATGAGAATAACATCAAACTCGTCCACAGAGACCTGGCAAGCTAGAAAGGGCTGGCAAGACATAGTCAGGTAGTAAATGAGAATAAGATGCAGCCAAGAATTCTTTATCCAACAAGGCTGTCATTCAGAATGGATGGAGAGATAAGGAGCTTTCAGGACTGACAGAAACTGAAAGACTATGTCACCACTAAGCTGGCCCTGCAAGAAATATTAAGGGGGGTTCTATAAGAGGAGAAATACCCCAAGAGTGATATAGTACTGAAATATACAGAGACAATCCATAGAAACAAGGACTTCACAGGCAACATGATGACAATAAAATCATATCTGTCAATAATCACTCTCAATATGAACAGCTTAAATGCTCCCATAAAATGGCACAGGATTACAGATTGGATAAAAAGACAGGACCCATCTATATGTTGTCTACAAGAGACTCAGTTTGAACCTAAAGATATATCCAAACTGAAAGCAAAGGGATGGAGAGCCATCTCTCATGCCAATGGACCTCAAAAGAAAGCTGTGGTAGCAAATATTAGACAAATTAGAATTTAAACCAAAGACTGTAGTTAGAGATACAGAAGGACACTATATCATTAAAGGGTCTATCCAACAAGAAGATCTAACAATTGTAAATATCTATGCCCCCAACATGGGAGCAGCCAACTACATAAGCCAACTGTTAGCCAAAATAGACATACTGATAATAATACATTAATAGTAGGAGACCTCAACACTCCACTTTCAGCAATAGACAGATCATCTAAGCAGAAAATCAACAAAGAAACAAGGTTTGAAGGACACGCTGGACCAGATGGACCTCAGAGATATATACAGAACATTCCACCCTAAAACAACAGAATACTCATTCTTCTCCAGCATACATGCAACTTTCTCCATGACAGACTACATACTAGATCACAAATCAGGTCTCAACTTATACCAAAAGATTGAGACTATTCCCTATATATTCTCAGACCACAATGCCTTGAAACTGGAACTCAATTCCAAGAAAAAGTTTGGAAGAAATTCAAACACTCAGAAGCTACATCTACCATCCTGCTCAAGATGTTTGAATCAACCAGGAAGTCAAAGAAGAACTTAATCAATTCCTGGAAACCAATGAGAATGAAAACGCATCAGTCCAAGACCTATAGGATACGGCTAAGGCGGTCCTAAGGGGGAATACATAGCCATTCAAGCCTCACTCAAAAAAATAGAAAAATCCTGAATACACAAGCTATCAACAACAAATTAAGCCTAACCCATGCATAAGAAAGAAAATAATTAAGATTAGAGCAGAGATCAATGAATTAGAAATCAGAAATAGAGCAGAACAGATCAACAAAACTAGAAGCTGATTCTTTGGAAGAATTAATAAGATTAACAAACCACTGTCCAGATTTATCCAAAAGAAAAGAGAAAGGACCCAAATTAGTAAAATTATGAATGAAAGGGGAGGGATCTAATACCAAGGAAATAGAAACAATCATTAAAAATTATTATCAACAACTACATGCCAATAAATTAAGCAATCTGGAGGAAATGAATGCATTCCTGGGAACCTATAAACTACCAAGACTAAAATAGGAAGAAATTGACAACCTGAATAGACCAATAACCAGTAATGAGATTGAAGCAATGATCAAGACCTCCCAAAATACAAGACTCCACAACCTGATGGAGTCCCTGGGGAGTTCTACCAAACATTCAAAGAAGAAATAATTCCTATTATCCTGAAGCTGTTTCAAAAAATATGGAAGGAGGAAAACTTCCAGACTTGTTCTATGAAGTCAGCATTACCTTGATCCCCAAATCAGGCAAAGACCCCCTCAAAAATGAGAATTTCAGACCAATATCCCTGATGAATATGGATGCCAAAATCCTCAACAAGATCCTAGCTAATAGGAACCAATAGTACATTAAAAGGATTATCCACCATGACCATGTGGGATTTATCCCTGGGATGCAAGGGTGGTTCATCATTCACAAATCAATCAATGTGATGGAACATATTAATAACAGAAGAGAGAAGAACCACATGGTTCTCTCAATTGATGCAGAAAAAGCATTTGACAAAATACAACATCCATTCCTGATTAAAACTCTTCAGAGTATAGGGATAGAGGGAACATTCCTCAACTTCATAAAATCTATGAAAAACCCACAGTAAATATCATTCTCAATGGGGAAAAACTAACAGCCTTTCCACTGAGATCAGGAACACAACAGGGATGTCCACTCTCACCACTACTGTTCAACATAGTACTAGAAGTCCAAGCAACAGCAATTAGACAACAAAAAGAAATAAAAGGCATTTGAAATGACAAAGAAGAAGTCAAACTCTCTCTCTTCACAGATGACATGATGCTTAATGTGGAAAACCTAAAAGACTCCACCCCAAAAATACTAAAACTCATACAGCAATTCAGTAATGTGGCAGGATACAAATACAATTCACAGAAATCAGTTGCTTTCCTATATACTAACAATATAACTGTAGAAAGAGAAATTAAAGAATCAGTTCTAT
This sequence comes from Taxidea taxus jeffersonii, assembly GCA_003697995.1. Taxonomy (NCBI): domain Eukaryota; kingdom Metazoa; phylum Chordata; class Mammalia; order Carnivora; family Mustelidae; genus Taxidea; species Taxidea taxus. Next base: position 327,878 of record ML103001.1, read on the forward strand.
TTACAGTAGCACCAAAAACAACAAGATACCTTGGAATAAACCTAACAAAAGAGGTAAAGGATCTATACTCGAAGAATGACAGAACACTCATGAAAGAAATCAAAGAAGACACAAAAAGATGAAAAACATTCCATGCTCATGGATTGAAAGAATAAATAATGTTAAAATGTCTGTCCTGCCCAGAGCGATCTACATTTTCAACACCATACGAATCAAAATACCAATAGCATTTTTCAAAGTGCTGGAACAAACAATCCTAAAATTTGTACGGAGCCAGAAAAGACCCCAAATCGCCAAGAAAAAGAAAAACAAAGCTGGGGGCATCACAATACCTGACTTCAAGCTATATTACAAAGCTATGATCACCAAGACAGCATGGTACTTGCACAAAAACAGACACACAGGCCAATGGAACAGAATAGAGAGCCCAGATATGGACCCTCAACTCTATGGTCAAATAATCTCCGAAATAGCAGGGAAAAATATACAATAGAAAAAAGACAGTAAATGGTGCTGGGAAAATCAAACAGCCCTAGACAGAGGAATGAAACTGAACCATTCTCTTACACCATACACAGAGGTAAACTCAAAATGGATGAAAGACCTCAATGTGAGAAAGGAATCCATCAAAATCCTAGAGAAGAACATAGGCAGTAACCTCTTCGACATCAGCCACAGCAACTTCTTTCAAGACATGTCTCCAAAGGCAAGGGAAACAAAGGCAAAAATGAACTTTTGGGACTTCATCAAGATAAAAGGCTTCTGCACAGCAAAGGAAACAGTTCAACAAAACAAAGAGGCACCCACAGAATAGGAGAAGATATTTGCAAATGACACTACAGACAAAGAGCTGGTATCCAAGGTTGGTAAAGAATTTCTCATACTCAACACCCAAAAAACAAATAAGTCAAAAAATGGGCAAAAGACATGTACAAACAGTATTCAAAAGAAGACACATGAAAAAAGTTTCATCAGATGGCTCAATGGGTTAAAGCCTCTGCCTTCAGCTTGGGTCATGGTCCCAGGGTCCTGGGATCAAGTCCCATTTTGGGCTCTCTGCTCATCGGGGAGCCTGCTTCCCCCTCTCTCTGCCTACTTCTGATCTCTCTCTCTGTGTCAAATAAATAAAAAATCTTTAAAAAAAAAAAGTTTCATCATCATCAGCCACAAGTAAATTCATATCAAAACCACATTGAGATACCACCTTATACCAGTTAGAATGGCAAAAATTGACAAATCAAAAAATTACAAATGTTGGAGAGGTTGTGAAGAAAGGGGAGCCCTCTTATACTGTTGGTGGGAATGAAAGTTGGTACATTGACTTTGGAAAACAGTGCGGAGGTTCCTCCAAAAATTAAAAATAGAGCTACCCTATGACCCAGCAATTGTACTACTGGATATTTACCCCAAAGACACAGATGTAGTGAAAAGAAGACCCATATGCACCCCAATGTTCATAGCAATGTTCACAATAGCCAAACTGTGGAAAGATCCGAGATCCCTGTCAACAGACAAATGGGTAAAGAAAATGTAGCTCATAATAGGAATATTACTCAGCCATCAGAAAGGATGAATATCCAACTTTTACATCAACATAGATGGGACTGGAGGAGATTATTCTAAGTGAAATAAGTCCCAGAGAAAGTCAATTATCTATGGTTTCACTTATTTTTGGAATGTAAGGAACAACATGGAGGACATTAGGAGAAGGAAGGGAAAAATGAAGGCAGGGAAATCAGAGGGGGAAGCAAACCATGAGAGACTCTAAGAAACAAACTGAAGGGAGGAGAGTGGCAAGATGGGTTAGCCTGGTGATGGGTATTAAGAAGGGCACATAGTGCATGGAGCACTGTGTGTTATATGTAAACAGTTAGTCATGGAACACTACATCAAAAATGAATGATGTACTGTATGGTGACTAACATAACATAATAAAAGTAATAATAAATAAATAAATATATGTGGTGCACATGGAGGCACGTGAGTGTCTCAGTTGGTTAAAAGTCCAACTCTTGGTTTGGACACAGGTCATGATCTCAGGATTGTGGGATAGATCCCCATGTCATGCTCCATGTTCAGTGAGGAGTCTTCTTCCCCTCTTCTCCCTCTGCCCCTCTCTCCCGCATTCTCTCTCTCTCTGAAATAATCTTAAATAAATAAGTAAGTAAATAAATGTGGTGCACTTGATGCTTCATTTTTCTTATCACAGGAAAGATAAAGTCCTCTTATTTCCAGAAGCTCCACCAATTTTATGCTATACCTCCACATGCTATAGAATACTGACAATAATGCAAATCATTCTTACCACCGAAATGCAATAGAAAGCTGACAGTAATACAAATGACTCTTATTGGTAGAAATGCAACAGAAAACTAGATGCAAATGATTTTTGTGCATAGAAATGAAAACTAGTCGTGTTCAGTGAAATGTGATTGATCGTTGCCTTATGAATTGCCTTATGAATTGTTGCATGTATTTATAAATTTATTTCAGGGTTCATTTTGCTAAACACAGGCATGTGATTTCTTTATTTCTTCTCTGAACAAGTTATAACATCTTACTCCTTCCCTCAATAATTAATGAGTTAAAAAAAAATCTTTGACAAGTGCTCATTTTATATCTGCATAAAATCCATGATTTTATCTTTAACTTAATTTTTAGGGGTGCCTGGGTGGCTCAGTGGGTTAAAGCCTCTGCCTTCAGCTTGGGTCATGATTCCAGGGTCCTGGGATCGAGCCCCATATCGGGCTCTCTGCTCAGCGGAGAGCCTGCTTCCTCCTCTCTCTCTGCCTGCCTCTCTGCCTACTTGTGATCTCTGTCTGTCAAATAAATAAATAAATCTTTTTTTAAAAAGTTCATTTTTAGCATTACCTAATAAAAACACTATATAATTTACCTATTTGTTATGTTTATCTTCTGCTTCACTCCCACCCCAGCTAGAATTTAGTTTCCACACGAACAGGGATCATTGTTCTTATTTTCTGATGTATTTTAAGTGCCTAGATACAAAGCATATAGGTAATCAAAATATTTGTTAGATTGAACTGAATTCAAAGTAAGTTTGACTCAGTCTCACTCAACCTGGTTTATGATGTAGTTTTTACACTGAAATAAATGCAACAGTATTGAGAAAAATTAGTTCCACTTGAAACTGTAATGTAGCTTTAAACAGTTTTACTTTAAAGATACATAAATAAAATCCTCCATTTCTTTCTCCTTAGACAAAACCTAGCATTGATTGCGGGGACAATAAATGAAATTTTATAAAGAAATTTTAGGGATATAATGGTAATTTTTTAATTCTAGATGATAAACTTATCAAGAAGTTACTTTTAAATTAACGAATAAATTCTGGATAATAGACAGCTATTTCAATTCTTCCTTGAAGGTAAAACACTTTCAGTACATAGATAATGACTACATATTTTTATATTTTAATATTTTCATATAGGCAATACAGTCTCATCTCAAAAATCAAATTGTATAAAAAGACAGCCACGGAGACATCTCAGTCCTTCCCATGTTCCTATCTTCCTCGGCCTCTGTGTCTCTCTGTATAGGTAACATCTTTTATTACTTTATTTTACATGCTTCTAGTGTTTTCTTATGCATATACAGATACAAATATTATCATCTTATTTTCCCCTATCCTACAAAAAATGCAATGTATACTCCATTCAGCAACTGGCTCTTTCCTTTTAATAATATATTTTTTATTTCTTTCTATATCAGTACCAAGACAGCTCAGTAGGACAGCATTTCATTGGAAGGATGTACCACAGTTGAATCAAGTAGATCTCAAAACCAAAGTGTAATTCCGGTCCCACCACATTGAAATCTGCAAAGTCAATGGACTTGAAGTTTGCATAATGTGGAAATATCAAAGACGGGGAAATTTTGCATTTGCATGTTATTAAACATTTCCTAGCATTCTTTGCACGCATCTATGCTTCACATTATTCAACCAGACAAGAAGGATAAAAGAGTGTTCCTGAGTTGTGCAGAACATCTATCACATTATCCTAAAAATATTCTCTACTATATAGAAAGTGGCATATATTATTGTATTAATATAAATTGAATACCGATTCACTAGCTATGAGACTCCTAGATTCTGTAAATTTTCTTTTTGCTTTGGCATTTGGTAATATCTGCACAATCTTCTTTCTTTCCCTCAATAACATTTCATCATTGTGTCTCCTAACACATTGCAACTCAATTGCACAATTCCAGCTCGGCAAAATACTTATATTTGGAAATAGGTCAAAACCTGTAAAAACAGAAAAAACTTGACTTTGATAGTTTTCAATGTCAAAGCTTCAAATTTGCCCTTTGATATGAAAGGCAACTGAGATTTCATATTTTTTTTAAAGGAACACACCATCAATCCTTGTTTTTCATTAATTCTTCCCTGTCCCAGCTCACACTGTGTTTGTTAACATGGCTCAGAAATTACCCTCTATTCAGACTTTGTAAATGAAACTTTAACGCTCTAGAAAAAGCAGAAATGAATGTCAGTAAAAATGCAGTTCTGAAAGGTAAAGGATGAGGCACAGAGGTCTGCCTAGAAAGTAGACACTCTCTACTGCCAGGATTAGGAATAGGAAATGAATGTTCTGCAGGAAGAATCCAGTGAAATAAACACTGCATTGTGTCCATACCTCATATTCTGAGAAGAGGAAGTACAGAAGCTCTGAGACCCATGCAGATTTCCTAGAAATGATAGAATATATCTTTTCTTGGTCTTTTGCATTACAGGACCCGCCTTTCCTGCCATCATTCCATTTCCTTTGCATGAGCAGGGGAAAGGTAATGAGGTATCATGTAGAGTGTTTCACTTTTGTAAGTAAAAGGAGAAATAAAAATACTCACTTTTTAAGCTCATTTGTCCAATCGAAACTATTCATCTTTCTTACCCTACCTAAGCCAAATAACTTTTGATAGAATTTCAGAACTGTAAGATTTCCTTTAGTCTTCAGTATCACCTAGAGGGTCTTCAAAACTGGATCTGATTTGCTTACCTCTAAATGGCCAGGATGCAGAGAAAATCAGAGTTCTAGCTTTGAAAGTCCAGATCAGAAAAAGAAGAATCTCAAATGCAAAAGATAGGAGCAGCGACCCCACCTGTCCTTTGGAGATGCTCTAAGCTCAAACTTAGTGACAGAGGACTATATGTAGGTCAGATTACTTTCAAGAAAGCCCTCAAAAACTCTCTATCTAGAGACAAGCTGAATTCCAAGAAAAATCAAATTAGGTACTTTTGAAATCATGTTATGTATGTGATAATATAGTTTTATTTTATATGCAAAATAAATATAAAATGACCCCTTAATCCAATTATCCTGCTCAGATCAGGGCACTATAGAATTCAAGATTTTATTCTGAGTTGGTATGAATAAATGTTTTGCACAGAGGAGTCAACATGATCTAACATCTTTAATTTTTTTACATTAACTCAACTGTTTTAGAGGAATATTCAATAACAGTTGCATTTTTTAAGTATTATGTAGCTAAAGGAGATTCTTTGCCTCAAAAATAAGCTTTTTCCTTGAAAAATAATAATTTTTCCTTGAAAATACATGACTGTTAATGGTTTATGATTTAGTTCATAATTTTCAAGAAATAATACAAGATAACTAAGAAAACTAATTATCTAATTCAATATAAAATGCATTTGTGAATATACCTGCTTGCATTCTGTGCTCAAGGCTTGGAATGTCTGTTGAACAGATGAATGAGTCAAAATTGCTGCAGGCTGTGAAGATGCAACCTGATATCTCTAGGTCTCATTTTGTTCATCTTGCAAATGAGGGATTAAACCAAAAAAAAATGCCTTAGGACTTACCTTCTCTAAAACTTCAAATGTAAGTTTTATGGTTCCACATCTCAGGTAAAAGTAGTTAGCATTATCTAGTACTTCTTTACTGACTCAACCTACCCCCCAAGAAATCAAATAGCAGACACTCTAAGTCTTCTTTGACATTTCCAGTATCATTGTACACATCTAGAGCAATGATGATATTGTTGATAATATTAACCCTCAACTATTAACATAATGTTTGTATAGAAGTTGGAGTTTACAAAGTCTTTTCATAAATGGGCTTTCCTCTGATTTTCAAATCTACCCCCAGCAGACTCAATCTTACAGCCACGAATATTCTCATTTTACAAACGGGAGGGCTGAGACTGAGAGAAACTGCCACAATTAACGAATGGACGTGAAAACACATTCCCTAGGAACTCACAACTTGCATGAGTCGGACTTTATCTTTGCTCAATAGACACTTAGCAAATGGAGGAAAGTGGCAAAACAGATCCATAAGAACTAATCGGCAAGCTTTGGACAGTTCTCTATTGTAAAACAGAGAATTTCACTCCTGCCCATTTGTAATTCATAATTTTTTTAATCTGACAGTTATAGATGAACATCAAGAGAAATAAGATAGTATATAAGAAAGAGATTAATTATAGAATCTACACACAAAATGCTAAGGAATTTGATGAAGATTTTACATGGGGAAATAGCACCTTTGAAACACACTGAAGTGGTAGAGTACGTGTAGTTATGGCTTTCCTTTCTGAATACCATGAAAGGTGGATATAATTTTATCATGTGAATGAGAAAAGCATGTGCTGGTAGACAATGCTGCATGCCTACACGCAGTACAAATGCACAAGCTTGAACTCATACCTAAGTAAAAACTGTGAACTATTGAAAAGTCCAAGACAGGTGATGGACTATTTCTTATCAAGAGAGTAGGAAGAACTACAAGTGGTAGAAGGACAAAGAGTAGATAAAATGAAGGTAAGAAAAACTGTCCAGTGTACAAGGGGCATTGTCCACCATGCACTCCTCATTATCAGGGGTGTTTAAGCAACTGAAGGGTGAACAGCTGTCAGTGAAACTGTAAAAGGAATTCCTCTTCAACACTCCTCCTCCACAGAAAAATAAATACCAGTGATCTTAATAGAAACCTCTAGTATGCCCATAGTATTTACTGCGTGCCTCTGGAGCCTAACTGTCTAGAAAATTCCTTCTCTACTATTTGTGGCTGTGCAATGTCAGGTACACCTTTTCTGGCCTCAGTCTCATAGGATTGATAGGAAGTGCAAATAAATTAATATTTGCAGAACCCTTAAAAAGTGTCTGGAATGTGGGTATCATTCAAAGTGTTAGCTTCATCTTTATTATTACTTTTCTCCAATTTTCCCTCAGTATCCTGGCAATGATCTTTATACAATGGAAATTTGTTGTCATGATCACTGAGAAAAAAAAAAAAAAACACCAAACATCCTAGTATGATCTATAAAGGTCTGGAAGATCTGGCCCCCGTCTCTTCTCCAGCTTCATTTATAAGCTCTAATTTTAGCAGAATCAAGGCTCCACGGACTTGATAGGATAAATACGATCAGTTAAGATTAATGAAAGGATAAATCCTGCTTTCTAATGGAATAACAATAAACAAAAACATTATTTTTGATCAGACATTATATATAGGTATAAATTAATGAAATAATTAAAGGAATAATACTTGTTAATAAGTATTTAGTACTTACTATTCCAAACCCTATAGTGTTTTATGTACAATATCTCATTCAATCTTACAACACTCTTGTGAAGTGAATATTCGTTTTATCTGTATTTGATCAATGAAAAAAATAAGGCTCAGAGAGGTCAGGTAGTGCATCTGTTGTCAGAGAACCAAGAAGTAGCAGAACCAGGCCAGTGAGTTACTTGCACCTGAACTCTTGCTCATCATGTTGCCATTTAGTGCCCACTAGCTGCCAGGCTCCATGCTGTGCTTTGTCTATATTAATGTAATTTACACATTATTATCTCTGCTTTAAACTAAGAAATGGGCATACAAAAAGATCATGTGTGTTTCCTGTGGTCTCAAAACTAATAGCTGAACCAAGATTTGAACTCAGGTCTGCCTTAGTCTAAAAAAGCATCTTTTACTATCATCCGGCATCACTGCCCTATACTTTAAAATGTTGCTTTAGGGGTGCCCAGGAGGCTCGGTTGGAAAAGTGTCTGCCTTGGGCTCAGACTGTGATGCCAGAGTCCTGGGATTAAGTGTTCTGTTGGGCTCCCTGCTCAGCGGGGAGCCTGCTTCTCCCTTTCCTCCTTGCTTGTGCTCTCTCTCACTGTCTCCATTTCTCTTTCTCCCAAATAAATAAATAAAAGCTTTTAATATAAAATGCTTCTTTAAATGAACCCCAGTCTATTTGAAAACCCTATTGAAACACTACGATGGATTCCAATTCTAATGTGCATTTGTTTTATTTTTGAAAACATTTAATTACGCTATAGAAGACAAAAAAAAAAACAAAACAGGATGGATGAAACCCATGGTTTGCATCAAATTCAACTAAATAGGTAATAAGTGGACCCCATGCATGTACATATGTATAACTAGACACTAAATATTCATGATACACCTGGGATGGCCCAGTCAGTTAAGCCCCTTATTCTTGGTTTCAGCTCAGGTCACAACCTCAGGGCAGTGAGATCAAGCCCTGCATTGGGCTCCATGCTAAGTGTGGAGTCAGCTTGAGATTCTCTCTCCCTCTCTCTCTCTCTCTCCCCAACTACACTCTCTATTTTTCTAAAATAAATAAATAAAATCTTAATAAATAAATAAACACTCATGATACACCAAATACATGAGGCACAAAATATTCCCTGATACACAGGAGGTTCTCAGTATTCTTTTTTTTTTTAAAGATTTTATTTGTTTATTTGTCAGATAGAGAGAGAGCACAGGAGCGAGCACAGGCAGACAGAGTGGCAGGCAGAGGCAGAGGGGAAGCAGGCTCACTGCTGAGCAAGGAGTCCGATGTGGGACTCGATCCCAGGAAGCTGGGATCATGACCTGAGCCGAAGGCAGCCGCTTAACCAACTGAGCCACCCAAGCGTCCCAGGTGCTCAATATTCTTAACATCTTAATTCAGCCACTGATTGGTGAAACCCATCCTCACATATCCTTTGCCCAAGAAACACAAATAAAATCCAAAGCTGTTTAGCAGGCTAACTGGCAAGCTACAGCTACAACCCGGCATACTTGCCTCCCAAAATATGAAAAAAGCAAATGTGTGTCATTGGCCCAAGGCACCTTCTGTCTGTGGGTCTTCTTGCTGCAATCTCACACTGGGCTTCATACCCATACCACCAAGTGGGGAAGGCTGGTGTGGCCCAGATCTGAAAGTTGCCCATCCTGGGACTCAGGTGGTGTGGTCCTTCCACAGGCTTACATCATATCCTGTGTGATAACTTATCCATCTCCTTCCCCTTGCTTCTCACAATATATTTTTTTAAAAGATTTTATTTATTTATTTGATAGACAGAGACCATAAGTAGGCAGAGAGGCAGGCAGAGAGAGAGGGGGAAGCAGGCTCCCCACCAACCAGAGAGCCCGATGCGGGGCCCGATCCCAGGACCCCAGGATCATGACCTGAGCTGAAGGCAGAGGCCCCAACCCACTGAGCCACCCAGGCACCCCCTCACAATATATTTTTATATGATATTATAAACCAAAGAGGTCAAGCATCCTAATCTGGTCTGTGAGTCATTCTGTCCCATGACCTCTGGGATTGGATAGCTTGCTGGTAATGCATCAAAGGCTACAATCACATCGAGGTATTTCCTACATGACATCTCTGAAAGGACATGTGATCAACAACAGCAGCAAGTATCAATTCCAGGCAGGGAAAACTGAGTCTCGAGAAAATCTGAGGTGCTCTCTTTACCTCTCCTTTTTCACTCACCTTGCATCAGCCAGAGTTGCTCGTGCCACAGCCCAGGCCACAGCAAATGCTGCTGGGAACCCTGCAATCAAAAAAGGATTCAGAGACCATATTTAAGATTAAGGGAATTTTTTAATCTCATACTCAGCACACATAAGAATATGCTATTAAAAGTTGAGAGGGGCGCCTGGTTGGTTCAATGAGTTAAGCCTCTGCCTTCAGCTCAGGTCATGTTCTCAGGGTCCTGGGTTTGAGCCCCACATCAGGCTTTCTGCTCAGCAGGGAGCCTGCTTCCTCCTCTCTCTCTGCCTGCCTCTCTGCCTACTCGTGATCTGTCTCTCTCTGTCAAATAAGTAAATGAAATCTTTCAAAATAATTAATTAATTAAAAATTTTAAAAGTTGAGAGAGAAAAACAGATATGAAAAATGTCGATATATCAACAGGAAATTCCACTTAATTTTCATCTTGTCCACTCAAAAAAGTGAGCCAGGTACATTGCTGTCATTTGTTCCTGAAAGTCTAAAGATTGAAGATTGGCCCAATTTTCCCTTGAGGGCTACATCCCTCAAGCTATACAGGGAGGGGATAGAAGTTACTGGGGCCAGAAGCAGGCAGCAGTTGGAGCACTGGACTTGACTCTTGCCACCCTGACAGCTACAGGCTTTCAAGGAGGAGTCAAGCAACATGACAGACTTCATGAGAAGCAGCAGGGAGGCTGTCGTTTTAAAAAAATTAGAACGTAGCCATTCTAAAAGCGCAAGCCATAGAGAAGCTATATTGAGAAGTTACAAAATTGAGAAGTTCTGATCAGTTTAGCCTCTTCTTTTTGAGGGGTTCATATTGGCTAAAGACAAACATTTGCATGTATTTGGACCAAGGGGTGGCTGCTATGTGAGTCTGGTGATTTGAGTGTGAGATATGTGTCTCTCATAAATGTTAAACACCTTGTGAGCTTGCAACATCAGATCGATTACACTGACTTTCCACAAGCCTGAAAAGGCCGCTTAGAATGAAGGCTGACTGTTCAGTTCATGTTATGGTTGATAAGACTCTGACATCACACACACACACACACACACACACACACACACACACACACACACCCCACCCCCCCCACCCCCCCCAAATCATAGCTTCTGTGGAACATAACAAAACAGGACCAAAGGACTTAGTGGACAACTTCTCATTCTGTGGAATTTATGAAAGTGATTAAAAGAAAGGAAAGAGAGAGCATCATGGAAACATTGCAGAAGTTAAGAAGCACCTTAAAAGGGAGAGAAAAAGTTTTAATCTAACTTAGAATATTTTTTATTAAACATAATGTTAAATTCTTTCCTTTTAAAAACACATTTTCAATTTTTCAAATAATCTTTTTTTTTAGCAAAAAAGTGAAAAGGAATAGATTCAGATGCAGAAAAATGCTATTAAAAGTGAAAATAAGGGGCGCCTGGGTGGCTCAGTGAGTTAAAGCCTCTGCCTTCGGCTCGGGTCATGATCCCAGGGTCCTGGAATCGAGCCCCGCATCGGGCTCTCTGCTCAGCAGGGAGCCTGCTTCCTCCTCTCTATCTGCCTGACTCTCTGCCTACTTGTGATCTCTATCTGTCAAATAAATAAATAAAATCTTAAAAAAAAAGTGAAAATAAGATGATACATCACAATAGAAAGTTTTTTGGCCCCCTCAGTGATCACCTAATTGAATTTAACCTCAGCCTGCCTGTGTGGCTATTATATTTTATGACTCCACATTCAAATTTTATTTGATTGCTAGAACATCTGAATTTCAAACCTCATTTAAAAATGCTCAAATTCTATGTTCCAGGAAATTGTTTTTGTCAAAATAGATCTACCTAGGGATGCCGTGTACGTTCAGTCAGTTAAGCGTCTGCCTTCAGCTCAGGTCATGGTCCCAGTGTCCTAGGATTGAGTCTCACATCGGGGTTCCTTCCTCAGTGGGGAGCCTATTTCTCCCTCTGCCTGCTGCTCTCCCTGCTTGTGCTCACTCTTTCTTTCTATGGCAAATAAATAAATTAAATATTAAAAAAAATAGGTCTACCCAATCCTAGTTATTCCTGAAGTTCAGTTCACATATTTTATCTATCTTTCTATCCATCTCTGTATCTACCCACCTACCTATCTTTCCATCCATCCATCTATCCCATAACCATTTATTAAGTGCCTATGTATGTGTCAAGGATTGCTCTACTTTCAGAAGATAAAACAATAAACCAGCAATATCCCTGTTTTTCTGAAGCATATGCTGGAAGGAGATGCAAAACTAATAACATAACTTTGGTTATCAATCAGCGCTATGAAGAAAAAACAAGAATGATGTTGTATAATGGAGTAGAGCTCCTTCTGATAGAGTGGTTCAAAAAGTCCTGATGTAGCTCCCTTTACTGTTCTGCTGCCTCAACTATCTTTAGTATTGATCAGAATTTTCACATTTTCTCATTTATAGGTCTTTATCTTTTGCTTCCTTTACAATCTCCCAATCAAGCAATTTCCTGCATGGTGTTCTATACACATTGATCAATGGTGCTTGAGTTGGAATTCTGTTTTAGATGATAATTATAACAAATATCTTATATCAGATACCAAGTCTTAATGAAATTACTTTTCTCATCATCTTGGAAGACTTCCACTCACAAAACTAGCACAGAGACAACCATGGACGAAAAAGAATTGAAACCATTCTGGGCTTTAAAGATTTTTTAAAGATTTTATTTATTCATTTGACAGAGAGAGACACAGCAAGAGAGGGAACACAAGCAGGGGGAGTGTAAGAAGGAGAAGCAGGTTTCTCACTGGGCAGGGAGCCTGATGTAGGGCTCGATCCCAGAACCCTGGGTTCATGACCTGAACCAAAGGCAGATGCTTATTGACTGAGCTACCCAGGCACCCCTTAAGGATTTTTGATCACCAATCTTCGCATCATATTATTACATAATTGAGAACACATAAATATAGGGGGAAATGTTTGAAATTTAGATGTTATTTTAAATTTAAATACTAATTTGAGTAAATTTTATGTAAATTTGGATGTCACTCAATAAATGCATTTACCTTGAGAACTGAGTTATCTTCATAAAATGTCAGTATAAATAAATGGCTCTGAGAAGGATGCAATCTTTAGACTAAAAATAAATAGATGTGGGTTCTTGTGTGACTCTATTACTACTCTTTTTTAAAATGAAATTTTGGACTAACTAATAGTAGCTAAAATGTGAGCAATTAAACCCTTCCTTCACATAAAAACTTAGCAGCAGGGGCACCTGGGTGGCTCAGTGGGTTAAAGCCGCTGCCTTCGGCTCGGGTCATGATCCCAGGGTCGTGGGATCGAGCCCCGCATCGGGCTCTCTGCTCTGTGGACAGCCTGCTTTCTCCTCTGTCTCTCTCTGCCTACTTGTGATCTCTGTCTATCAAATGAATAAATAAAATCTTTAAAAAAAAAAAATTTAGCAGCAGCCCACTGCATAAAACAGAAATGCTCTGAAGTCAAAGAGCATGAATAGGATCTTCTCATCTTGGTCTAGATAATTTCATCTTGTTTTGGATATTTCAGTTGCTTCCTAGAACCATACCTTAGCCTTACCCTCTTCCTGTGGTCCTACTGTAGTATTGTAAAATCACAAGCTGATCATAAAGTGTAAAGTTAGATCTAAAAAGTAGAGACCCATCATGACAGAGGATGCCTAGCTTTGCTAAACACATACAGTATCTTACCAACCAGAAACCTTGTTCCCCTAGGAATCCATCTGTATTGACTGCTCAGACACGAAGCTCTAGGTTATGCTTCCAGTTCCCTCACTATTCTTCACAGAATGCTGGAAGTCAATACCCATCCCCTATGTTTCATCCTTTAAGGAACCCAGAAGTACCTCTATATGATTTTGGCAGAATTGTTCTCAACTCTCTAAGCCAATACTGAAGGAGTACATCTCTCTTTCAGGAAAATTGCAAAGACTTTGAAAGTCTTCCATTGCTACAAAGAAGAGGGTCTGTTTATGAAACTTTAGAAGAGCTACTTCCTCCTAAGATGGAATTGTTACAGGAAACAAAAGAAATATTTTCAATATATATCTAATTTATAATTTTAAAAAATGCTCTAGAAGGAGAAAGGTATTGTGGGAAAGGACCAGTCTAAATCAGAACAGCTATGATAAAAAAGAAAATGTTTACTGAATTAAATATGGCCAATGGGCAGAAACTGTAAAAGATCAAGTTGATGGAGATGAAGTGAAATCTTGAAGCCAGGTGAACACACTGAGATAAATCTACATAACTGCTACAAATATAAACCTAAATGTGACTATAATTTGTTTTCTTTTGAAGAGGTAATAATTTATATAATCTTAAATGGTTAGGAATAAAACCCCACAACATAACTAAAATGTTTGGGGGGAAATGATAAGCAGAGAGATTCAAATTCTGTATCTTTCATAAAAGTAGGGCTAAAATATCGATCTTTTATTGACTCTAATTGTTAAATGTAAGTTTAACTTTAAGACAACCTTCAGTAGAACTAGTAGTGGCATTAAAAATCATAAGGGAAGAGAGAAATAGTTTTCCTAGGTTTTTAAATTTTGCTTGAAGCCAATGGAAGATTTTTAATTGTGTAAAGGTATTATATTGACTACCTAAATAATTTTTGGAGAAAAGATCTTATAAATCAAATATTTTGAATATAATATGTGTGATCAGAACAGGCAAACACAAACCAAAATAACGTACTGGGTCAGACTGTGTGCTTATTGTGTGCAGAGACTTCAACACATATCTCTGTGTTTCAATTACATTTACTGCCAACTGGATAATCAATAAATATTTGCTGAATTGAGATAACCTGATACAGAGGTAATGAAACTGGACATGTAACATCTCCTGATTATTTTCAGAGAATACAGCATATGAAAATATTCTATAGGAAAGCTTGGCTACAGAGACATGACTACACAGTATAATCAGGGTAGGTGATCTTATATGATAATACGTACATTCTGGCATCTTATCTGAGATCTGAAAATTAAGAAGGGTTGCTAATATAGAGGAAAATTACCACACTAAGGATAACGAAATAAGACTGACACCTTTTAAATATAAAATTAAATATATAGAAAAAATAATGCATACTTGGAAGAAAATGGAACCAAGAATAAAGTGCCTTATTTATGAGAAAATTGAGGTAAGAAGAGGGAAAATTAAGAACACGGTTGATTGAAAGAAAAACAAAGTCATCATTGGAATTTGCCTCTATACATTTGTTTTGTGATGAAGATGTGTAAAAACAGTTATTTTAAACATTTGCCTTCAATTAACTAATGATCACATATGGCATCTTCTCCTCTTTAGACTGTAATTTCCTTCCCATCCAACTTATTCTTAAGAATCAGCAAAATCAACATAAATATTAGAGCTCCACATCACTATAATGGGAGTAATAAAGTTCTGACTATTTATTTAGCTGAAGAGAGTTTAATATTATCATGATTGGGTCCAATGAGTAACAAAGGAACCCAAGCAAGATCTCTTCTCTAGTGAAGCCAATAAATCGCATCATTGGAAGAAAGTATGAAATTGGATTCACTATAAATTACTCTAGCAAAGAATCATGCAAAGCAGCTATAATGTTTTTGATTATTGTTTTTCTTAATGGAACTAGAAAAATGATCAGAAATCAAAATGATATTCTAAAATCAGACTGTCAGTGCTAAGGGGAAAACCATCTATTAATCAAATAGACTTGGGTATTTAATTCATTAAATAGTAGCTGCATTTAAGTAATGGAGAGGTTTTTTTTTTAAGATTTTATTTATTTATCTGAGAGAGAGAGAGAGAGCACACGTGCATGCACACTCTTGAGTATGGGAAGGGGCAGAGGCAGAGACTCTCAAGCAGACTCCAAACTAAGCATGGAGCCTGTATGGGGCTCAAGGAAGGACTCACCAGGGACTCAGTCTCAGGACCCTGAGATCATGACCTAAGCGGAAACCAAGAGTTGGACTCTTAATGGACTGAGATACGCAGGACCCCAGGAGTGGGGAGATATTCTTTAAAGAATATTGCTATAATTATATGCACCCTAGACCAGAGCATTTTTTTAATGAAGTTGCAAACAGAGTCAGAAAGTAGATCAAGTGTGGAACCATAATTCTCTAAAGATTGGTTATTAGTGTTTTAGATTGTGCTTAATTAATTGTGTGTGATACAGCGCATGTAAAATGTTTTACAAAGCAAGCTTCCATGGGAGGCCTACTTGCTTTCATGTTTGTTCCTAAACCATTTGATGAAAAGACCACTTCAAGTAACGATGCGTATCTACTGTAGTCATCATTCCAATGCCAAAGTTCTTGTGAGCAAATCAATAAATTTGTATAGGAAGGGAAGAAATTCATATTCATATCAAACCCACTGGACTTTTTTTTATTCTGTTTTTTTCATAGAAAGGTCTGAAAAATAACTCCGCAGGTTAAGTGAGACAAACTCCTGACTTTAAAGAGGAACAGACTGAGTAATAGAGGATGTGAAGAACAAAGGCAAAAGGAAATGCTGAAAAATTAAACTTCCTTATAACCTGGAGCTCATTGACAAATACTTGAGGCAGGCAGAATATGGCATTCCTCCAGGAACTCCCAACTGTTTTAATGTTAATGCCTTGCTAGAGGGAAAAAAACAACCTTAGCTTGACAATAGCTAGAACCCCCTCCCCGTCCTGTAAGTCTTATTTAGCATATGAAAATCCTTTTGGAAACTTCCTTTGTCTTTACTTCCCCCACCTCCAAAGTATATAATCAATTGCTCCTCACAATCCCAGAACAGTTCTTTCTGCCCAGTGGTCCTGTCCAGAAGCTTTCATAAAAGCATCCTTTTGCACTGAATAATGTCTCAAGAACCCTTTCTTGACCATTCACTCAGGAACCTCACTTCAAATTACATCAATAGAGACCAAGTAAGAGTTCTGGGGGAGTTGGCTATCAGTACTTACTAACCAGTAAGTACACAGAGAAAAAAAGGAATTTATTATGTATGACCAGTGGTGTAGAAATCTAAAATATAAAATGTAACTCGGACAAATGTCTACATTCATTGTTGAATTTTCTATCAACACCTTTGCCAACTTCTAGTAATTATATTGGTACAGATACAATTTCAATTTTAAGGCAAACTACCAAAAACTATTCAGAAAATTTCCGAAGTACCTAAAAAGTAAAATATCCTTTTCATTTTTATTTTTTTTAGGAACTGCTACTCAAAGGAAAAGCTTTTAAAAAGACAAGCTGCCTTCAGAAATAAAGTTTTACTCACAATAATCATTTCATAATAAATGAAATGTTATAGTAAATAGACCCTTTGTTTTCTTAAAGTAAATAGACGTGCTAGTTACTCATTAACTAGCAGGAAATTCAATATTCCCTACTTCACATTTTCAAATGTTAAGAAAACAATATTAAAGCCAAATAAGCAAGGAAATCTTATTTTGGAGGAGAAAAAAAAAAAGCCCTTCAAATTTAATCTTGAGCTGCTCAGTTAATTCTTTTTAATAGGCTGAGCACCTTATGATGTGGATATTAAAATAACAATAGAGATCCGCAATTGCTGATCCTGAGGCTTCTTAATTGTAACTACATATGAGTTTCAATTTCTCTTAAATTTGAACAAGCAACATCCTTTTCTCCATGTCCTGTTGAGTTAGTGCCTAGTCCTGTGTAGTGCTGAGAAGGCAGTTTTGGAATATGAGATAAATATTCTCTTTTTTTTTTAAGTACTTATGCAGAAAGTAATTTGCATTATTTCCTTCCAAAAGACATGATAAGTCTACATAATTAGTTGGTAATTTGTATCATTAAATGCAGTCAAGATGGTCTTATAAATTCCTCTATGGAATTCTCATCATACAATCTAAAAATACAAATCAACATTGATTACTATAGTTTAGAAATTTAAATATCAAAATATTTAGGATGAAACTATTGCTAAATCAGGACATTGACATAAGATATGAGCATAGCAGTTCTAAATGTGTATGGTTAACAATGTGTTCTTTTATATTTCCACCAAAGAATTCTCTCAAGAATCTGACCTAAGAACACTAACCATAAGTTAAAGATGGAAAGTTTGGGGCGTCTGGGTGGCTCAGTTGGTTAAGCGACTGCCTTCGGCTCAGGTCATGATCCTGGAGTCCCGGGATTGAGTCCCGCATCAGGCTCCCAGCTCCATGGGGAGTCTGCTTCTCCCTCTGACCTTCTCCCTTCTCTGCTCTCTCTCTCTCTCTCAAATAAATAAATAAAATATTTTTTAAAAAAGATGGAAAGTTTGTTACTACTGGGAGGATTTTAGACTTGATCTTACTAACCTTCCCCAATGAACAACAGAAGAGAAAGAAGGTATAAAGGTAAGATGGGGAGAGGTTTCAGAAAAATGGCTAAAAGTATGTTAATGATACATGATACAGGAAAATGTTGGTGTTCAGAACAAACTCAAGAAAGAATTCTTGAGATGTGTTTTGTGTAAAAGGTGGCTTTATTAAAGCAAGAGGACAGGACCCGTGGGCAGAAAGAGTGGCACTTGGGTTGTGATGGGCATCTGACTGTATACTTTCAAGTTGGGAGGGGGTTAATGCTAGCATAAGTCCCTAAGGAATTTTGGAAACAAGGTTTCCAGGACCCTGTGAGAGCTAGCTATCGTAAAGAAAAGGTCATTTTTTACTGTATAGTAAAAGCTCAGTTCTGAGACTCTTCAGATGTCTATCAGTGGGCCATATGCTAGGAGGATGATTGCTAACACGTACCTGATGGGTAGAGATAAAGGAAGTTTCCAAAGGAATTTTTATATGTTAAAGAAGACCTTATAGGATCTTGGAGGTCAGCATAATGTTAAGCTAAGATTGCCTTTTGCCCTCAGCAAAGTGTCAATACTGAGGCACCTGAGATCCTAGAGGAATGTCACTCTGCTTGTTTCCAGTGCTTGTCAATGGGCTATACGTAGTAAGGAAATTTAATTTTTTTCTTTTGTCTTTGTCTCTCACATCAGTAGGTTTAAGACAAATCCATAATACAGTTTAAAGGGAAAGAGGATATAAATACCTTACCCCAGCCTATCAAGATGAAGCCCCACAGGTATTTGGTGTCCGAAAAGAAAGCCACAAAGATTAGACTATGCAGGTAGAGACCTTCCACCAAGATCCAATAGTAATTGGTAGCCAAGAAGTAAATGAACATCACAACAGCAATCTTGCACCCAATCTGTTACAAATAAACCAGAATTGCATCACATTAGAACCCAATGATACTACATGCAACATCAGACCATGAAAAAGTAGTTCTGTATTTCTTTTTTATGATCTTTTTCCTGTATGTAGGCAAGCCAAGACTGTTGAATGAGACCAGAACAAGGTTATTTTAAGACAGCATCTCTAAGACTATCAACTCGATTCTATTTTTAAAATAAGTTTTCCTTTAGAAGATACCAAAAAATCACTTTTGCTTGATTTTTCCTGTTTATGAAAATAATACTTGATCACCAGAGAAAATTAGGAAAGTACAGAAAAGCATAAGGAAGAAATATTAACCATTATTCTACCATGACCTTATTTTATTCTCATCTTTTTTATGCCCCAAAAGTCAATGGCTAAAATAATAAGCATTTACTACATCTTATGAACCTATGCATTGGCTAGGTGATTCTGTTGATCTAGGACAGCCTCTGCTAATCTTGAGAGCTCACTCCCAGAGCTCTACCCCTCACTGCTACACTATCACTCCCACTTCTATTCTATTGGATAAAACAAGTCACAAAAACCAGCCCAGAATCAGAATCAGCAGGGACTACAAAGTTACAGGGCAAAAGCCAAAGCCACAGAATTAATTCATACCATCAAGACATATAATCTATTATACTTAATTCCCATATATAGTGCATCAGTAATTTAATTAACTAAATTATTGAGTGATTCTATTTACTAAGTAACACCAGGACATTTCAGGGCAGAATCAAGTACCCTGGAATCTTATATTGGGACAAGCGTGAATCTACAATAAAGTAAATGTCATGGGTTTTTAAATAACACACTTCTGGTTTTGCAAGTGGGCTTTTTACTTCTGAACATAGTAAGCCATGACAGCTAGTATGAGCCATACATCAAATGCACTCCGGTCATGTGATTTTTGAAGTTTCCATTCCAAAATGTTCTTACAGAAAGAGCTCAAGACTTTTAATAGTCTAGGATGATGAATAATTAAGTGTAAAGCTTAAGGACAGAATTGAGGTAGTAAATATCATTATATAAATTGGTCATCTATCTTGGTTAATTGAGAGATTACATAAGCCAAAACAAGTTAATATTAGTGGACTGTAAAATTTCACTTGTCTATAATGTTACAGGAATCAATAATGAGAGAAAGTGGTGAAAACACTTACATATTTAGATTTGTCCACAGAAGGCATTTCTATAGAACTTTGTAGGTCATCTTGCATTAACAGGGACTGCAGCTCCTTGACTCCTATGTGAGCATGGACAACTTTGTCCTTGACAAAGATGCTTACAGCTCTCAGCATGAAAGACACAAACAAGTGCATGTGGATATAGTTCCTTGTGCAATGTAATCGTCTATGGAAAGAAAATATTCAGTATTTAGATTTGGATGAAATTAGACATAGGGAAAGAAAATACATAAACTTATCTAGTCAGTTTTAGCCTCTTTGGTCATCTATCCTCATTCTTTTTCCCCATGCATAATTTAACACTTATTGCCTTAATTACTATCCCTCAAGACCTTCCATTTCTATCCAATCCTCAAGCCACTGCTCCTGATCAGGCCACCATCTTCCTTTCCTGAGCTACTCTAACAGCCTCTTCCAAATGGGCTTCCTATCATGCTTTCCACCAACTCACACTCCACCTCACAAGTGACCTTTCATATCATGCTTCTGCTTAAAATCCTTCAATGGCTCCTCATCACTCTTAGGGTAAAGTTCAGATTTCTTCATATAACCCAGAGTCTCACTGCCCATCACTCAGCCGCACCAGAACTCTGAATTCTCAAATATTCCATGCTTTGATCTAAACTTACGTTTGGAATTCTGTCCCCTGGTATTCTGGTTACAGCTTATTTATAGTCATGCATCTTTTGAAATTTCACTTCATCCCCTTACTCTGCCTTCCCAATTACCATACCCCACCTGAATCATACCATTTCTCACACTGTATACTAATTGTTTTCTTAGCTATGTGTATCACAAACCAGCTGCAAGCATCATGAGTACACATTTCCCATACATGCTGTGCACTGCTCAAAATTTTGTACTGATTTACACCAAATTGAATTGAATTGGGCAAAAGTTTCAGTGGATAAAAAATAAACCATAACAGAAGCAATAAATATAGCTTCTTTATATACAATATCAGATCATTTGGGAGATTATTTAAAACGAATTTCTGTCCAATGGCACCAAAATCATTTGGGAAAAATGAAGTCTTTGCATCATGAATGAAAATTTTTGCAGCTCATTCTGCTCTACCCTGCAACACTTTACAAGTACGCTGTAGTGCAGATCTATAGACTTAATGGTTTCATAATGCTTTGATGTTCTTAAAGATTTTTTTTAGTTTTTAAACAACAATAAAAACCCTGAATTTCCTCATGAAAAATAATTTTTTGAAGCCAAATAATATTATAACACTAGGCTGAATTCAAAAACTTGTGCTGGGGAAAGTATCTGGGCCAGAAATTGTGAGACCTCCACGTCTTCTATGGATAGGACACAGCACCTGTCCCTTCATGGAGAAAGGGATTGGGAATCACTCACTTGAAGTAACCAATGATGAGAATAGCCACAGCCAAGGAACCGAAGGAGACAGAATATCCAATTGTGTACATGACATAGAGGCGTTCAAAGAATTCTTGCTGAAGGGGAACAGACTTAATTAGAAAAATAACTTTTAACAAGTACATGTGAATAAACTTAAAAATCATGCTTCTTCCTGTTTAGGCAGGCAGTGTGTTAATCACATTTATATAACAAGATTATTAATCTAGACTTTCTTTCATTTCCTATGTTCAAGTGAGAGACTTTTTGTTTTTCTGTTTTTCTAATATTTTATTTATTTATTTGAGAGAGTAAGAGAGAGGGGGCATGAGCAGGGGGAAGGGCACAGGAAGTAGCAGCCTCCCCACTGAGCAGGGAGCCCCCAACACAGGGCTCCATCCCAGGACCCTATAATCATAACCTTGAGCTGAAGGCAGAGGCTTAACCGAATGAGCCACCCAGACAACCTTCAAATCAGAGTTAAAGATGTAATAATAATAATATGTGGCATTTCTTGCTTAAATAGGATGTAACCATTGGAGAATACTGAGTGAAGGATAAATGGGACAATCTTTTCCAGTTCTTGTGAATTTATAATTATTTTTAAAAATTACAAAGGAATGGACCATTGATTCATGTAACAATATTGGTGAATGTCAAAAACAGATGAAGTCTTGGGGCACCTGCTGGCTCAGTGGTTTAAGCCTCTGCCTTTGGCTCAGGTCATGATCTCAGAGTCCTGGGATCAGGCCCGCATCGGGCTCTCTGCTCGGTGGGGAGCCTGTTTCCCTCTCTCTCTCTGCCTCTGCCTACTTGTGATCTCTGTCTGTCAAATAAATAAATAAAATCTTTAAAAAAAACAAAAACAAAAACAGATGAAGTCTTAAAATTGTACTGCCTTAATTACTATACCTCAAGACCTTCCATTTCTATCCAATCCTCAAGCCATTGCCCTTGGCCAGGCCACCATCTTCCTGTCGTGAGTTACTCAAAAAGCCTCTTCCAAATGGGCTTCCTATCATGCTTCCCACCAACTCACACTCCACCTCACCAGTGACCTTTCATGTCACTCTTCTGCTTAAAATCCTTCAATGGCTCCTCATCACTCTTAGGGTAACTTTCAGATTTCTTCATATAACCCACAAGTCTCAAAACATTCTCCATTCACCATTGTACACCACCTTGAAGACCTGCCTTGTGCTGTCCTTCAAAGTTACCCATAGACCCCTCTTCCCCAGCTTCCCAGACACCTAGCAACCATTAATCTGCTTTCTACCTCTATAATTTTGTCATTTCATAAGTGTTATAGAAATGGAATCATATAGTATATAACCTTTTGAGATTGGCCTTTTTCACTCATAATAATGACCTCAAGATCCATTCAAGCTGTTGTATAGGTCAAGTTTGTTCTTTTATAATGCTGAATATTATTGCCTGGTACGTATGTAACCTAGGTATATCAGTATATATAAAATGTTTCAAACTTTGTAGACAGCATATATTTGGGTCATATTTTTTAGTAGATTCTCTCAATCTCTGTTTACTGTTATAATTAGACCATTTTTTAAATATAATATTGATATGTTAAGGCTAAGTCCATCACTTTATTTTTTTTTATTTTCTGTTACTCTATTTTTCATTTCTGTTTTATTTTTCCTGCCACCCTGTGGGTTACTTAACATTTTTGCAGAATTCTATTTTGATGTCCCTTTTCATACACTTTTGGTGGTTGTTCTAGGTATTACATTGTACAGCTTAATGTGGAGACTTTGATTACTAAATACTTACCTTTCCTTTTTTATAATTAAGCTATAATTAAGCATATAATTAAGCTATAATGTAATTAAACAAATAATAAGCCATAAATCTCCTAAACTCTGCTTTTGTAGTTTCTCCCACTTTTTTTTTCTCCCACTTTTTTGATATATTCAGTTTTCATAAGCATTCAGTTCAAACTTTTGCCATGGGTCACACACATATTTTCCAACAATTTGTGAATTGTCCACATATTTTATTTTAATTGATTTTCAATTAATTCTTTTGTAGCCAGAAAATACACTCTGTATGATTTTAATATTGAGATTTATTGACACTTCTTTATAGTCTAGCATATGTCCAATCTTGAAGAAACTTTGATGTGTAATTTCAAAGAATGTGAATTTTGTTGTGTTTGGTGATTGTATTCTATAAATGGCATTTTCATCAAGTTGTGTGAAAGATATCCTATGGATGTTTTTGTCTAATTGTCTAATCTCACCAATTACTGAGAGAATGGTATTTTTATAAATTCCAACATGGTGGAACTTGACCATGTCTCCCTTTTGCTTTGACAATTTTTGCTTTATGCAATATGAAGCCCCTAAAAGCATGCATATTTAGGATCATTATTTCTTGCTGGTAAATGGATTCTTTTACCATTCTGATATGTCCCTCCACCTCAGTAATACTCTGCCTTGAAGTCCACTTAGCCATACCAACCCTTCTTATGCTTAGGGTATACACTGCATTAACTCATCCACCCTTTTAATTTTGACACATGTCTTGTCTTCACATTTATCTGTATTTTTATAGAGTACATTTCCTGCAGACGTTATATACCTAAGTCAAACGTTTATTACCGATTTTATCTTTTAAGTGATTGTTAAGTTCATCTACACTGAGCACAATCATTGCTATGGTTGGGCTTAAAAATAACACATTGGTACTGGCATTCTAGATGTCCTATATTTGTTCCTCTCTACCTACTTCTTACCTTTTATTTGGGAAGTGGTGTCAATCAAGTATTTCTTAATATTTCGCTTGTGTTATTTTTTAGCAATTATGCATCCTGAACTTATCAGAGCCTCCATTTAAGTAATATTGAACTATTTCACAAATGACTTAAAACATTTACAAATGTGTACTCAGTTTTGCTCCCTAGCCTTTGCCCTTTTAGATTTTGTCTACATAGTGCTTGCTTTGATAGCACATATAATAAATTTTGCCTATGTAATTTATAAACCTTTATGAGACTATTATGATTGCTCTAAGCAGTCAGTAGACTTTTAAATGAATTATAGATAAAGATATAAAGAAAGATATACATACAGTAATAAATAAGGATAAGAATATAGTTTTGTTTACTGTTTTAGTCTGTCATTTTTATCCATATATATATATATATATATATACCCATTCTGGTCCTCCTCATTCCTTCCTACCAATCTATGTTCTCATCTGGCATATTTCTCTTTGACCTAGAAAACTTTCTTGAGTATTTCCTATACTGAAGGTATGATGAAGATGAATCCCTCATATATTTTCTGTCTGAAAAGTATCATTATTTTACCTTTATATTTTTGCATATTATCACCTTAAAGATGTCATCCTATTATATTCCAACCTCCTTTAGGCATCTTTTTTTTTACTGTTCCCCAATGTGCCCTTATACTCTGCCTGCCTTTAAGTTTCCTTTTTACTGTGATTTATAGCAGTTTAACTATGATGTATTTAAGTATGATTTTATTTTAATTTATCCTGCCTTGCATTTGCTAAACTTCTGGAATGTATGGGTTGATTTATTTCATCCATTTAGAAAATTCTTGGCCATTGTCTCCTCAAATATTTATTTTGTCCAATTCTCTCTCTTTACCTCTAATTTCACATTGTTAGACAATTATATGTTGTCTCACAAGTCTTAGATGCTTCTAATTTTAATTTATTTTTTCTCCTGATGCTTCAGTTGGAAAATTTCTATTGACTTCTCTTAAAGGGCATTAATCTTTTATCATGCTGTATCCAGTATGCTGTTGAGCATATCAAAGGAATTCTTCATTTTTGAATTGAATATTTCAATTTTAGAATTTCCATTTGGGGTGGGGGTTTTTTTTGAAGTTTTTATTTCTTTGATTTTTCCCATCTATTTTACGTACCTTTTCACCAAATCATCTAACATATTTTAAATAGTTATTATTAAGTACTTATCTGCAAATTCTAACATCTGGATCATCTGGTTTTTCTGCTCTTATTTTTACTCCAGATTTTGGGTCCCTGCCTTGTAATTTTGTATCACACTCCAGGCCCTGTAAGTAAAAGAATAATAGAGACTAAAGTATTTGATGTCAACTGCCTGAAAAGGCAGGCCTCTTCCTCCATCAGGCTTCTTGAGTAGGGAAGCTGGATTACTCTGTTGTTAACTAAGTTGAGCTTTGTTGTAGTTTTTGTTTTATGTTTTTTGTGATCCTTTTATCCTGGTTTAGGTTTTGAGACCAGAATCAAGACTCCTTCAGAGGACCTCGAGATCTTAGCGCTAGCGGCCTCTAGTGGCCATTTTGTGAATTTTAGTTCACCTGACATTTTCCAAGCCATGGAACTTTTGGTGCTCTTTGAACCACCGTTAGATTTTTGAGTTGCTAGGGATTTTACTTTGCTCTCCTGCCCTTCCCTGGCATGCAGTCTGTAGCAATCATGCTCCATGTGTCTTCTGTCCCATGCCTTTGGCTAACTGCTGCATTTCACTCTGAGTACTTTGCAACTCTCCCAGAATTTCTCTTACCCTACCTGTGCTATTCCCAGCCGTTGGCACATGGCCTCCACTCCCATGGGTAAAAACTGGCTGGTGGGTGATAGGGCACTGCGAATGGGCTCACTTCTTGAGATTCTAAGCCTGTATGCCAACGCTTATCTATTAAAAGTTGATTTAAGGGGCACCTAGGTGGCACAATTGATTAAGTGGCAGGCTGTTGGTTTCAGCTGACCACCCCAAGCTCACTTGTTTTCTCTCTCTTTCCCTCTAAGATAAATTAATTTTTTTAAAAAAGAAAGAAAAAAAAAAAAAGAAACCTGTTGGTTTAAAAGCCTGGTTCTTTTCTTTCCATCCCCTTCTATGACCTGGTTGTTCCTCTTCTGCTATAGACCCAGGGATAAATAGCAGTCATGGGTCTCTTCTCTTATAGGAAAGGCTTGCCCACTTCTAGAAATAGGATCATTTAGACTTCTTGGTATCCTCAGCTCACTGATGAATTATTACAAATTACTGATTTTGCATCTTACTTAATCTGTTCCTACTGTCACAACTTCCAGCATCCTAAATGAAAGCAAAAGATTTTGCCTTTTGTTCCTTTTTAAAAAATGCTTACTACATATTATTATCAGTCAATAAAATACTAAAACATTTTATAGAAAATATTTGGGAATGCCTGGGTAGCTCAGTCAGTTAAGAATCAGTCTTTTGGGGATGCCTGGATGGCTCAGTGGGTTAAGCCACTGCCTTCGGCTCGGGTCATGATCCCAGGGTCCTGGGATCGAGTCCCACATCGGGCTCTCTGCTCGGCGGGGAGCCTGCTTCTCCCCTCCCCTCTCTGCCTGCCTCTCTGCCTACTTGTGTGATCTCTGTCTGTCAAATAAATAAATAAAATCTTTAAAAAAAAAAAAAGAATCAGTGCTTTGGTTTCAGCTCAGGTCTTGATCTCAGGGTCATGAGTTCAAGCCCCACGTTGAGGTCCATGCTGGGTGTGGAGTTAGGAAGGAAGGAAGGAAGGAAAAAAAAAAGAATATATTTGGATAATGTGTGAAACACAAAAGAGGGGGGAATCTCCCAAATTCCTACCAGCCAAAAAGAAACACTGCACTTCATGTATTTCTTTTCATTCTATCTCTATGCAGCATTTTCCATTGTTTTGGGCATCTACATTCCCAATTTATATATAACTTTATTACCTGATTTTTATTCTGTTAACTGTATAACAATGGAAATTTGTAAGGCCACAAACACTACAAAAAACATTTATGTGAGTTTATTTAAACTTCTCTGGAAGGTTCTTCACTGGAAACTTAAATTCTCCAGAATATTCACTATAAAAAGTAATAAATGAACATTTTGTCCACTGAATTCCCCACACTCCAAATCCTTATACTTGGCTCTTAGAAGTAACTTCATAAGATCAAAAGATATGACCGCTTTGAAGTTGTTTTAATACACATTGCTAAACTGCTTTCCAGAAGTTTATTTAACCTTTAAACATGAGATGGATTAATTTCTGCAGCATGCTATTGTTTTAAATATAGTTCTCTAATGAATTTAATAAACCTATGGCCTACCAGAAGAGTTCTTTCCCATCTTTTTACTAAAAGTAACTGTCTCTTATGAAGCACTTGTCCAACTCAACACCTAAAGACAAATAATCCAATCAAGAAATAGAAGACATGAATAGACATTTCTCCAAATACCTCCAAATGACCAACAGACACATGAAAAAGTCCTCAACGTCACTTGACATCAGGGAAATACAAATCAAAAACACAATGAGATACCACACCAGTCAAAATGACTAAAATTAACAAGTCAAGAAATGACAGATGTTGACGAGGGTGTAGAAAAGGTAAGCCCTCCTACACTGTTGGTGGGAATGCAAGCTGGTGCAGCCATTCCGGAAAACATTATGGAGGCTCCTCAAAAAGTTGAAAATAGAGCTAACCTATGACCTAGCAATTGCACTACTAGGTATTTGCCCAAAAGATACAAATGTAGTGATCTGAAGGGGCATGTATACCCCAACATTTATAGCAGCAATGTCCACAATAGCCAAACTATGGAAGAGCCCAGATGTCCACTGACAGATGAATGGATAAAGGAGAAGTAGCACACACAGGAATATTACTCAGCCATCTAAAAGAATGAAACCTTGGCATTTGCAGTGACATAGATGGTATTAGAAGGTATTATGCTAAGCAATATGTCTGTCAGAGAAAGACAATTACATGATCTCACTGATATGTGGAATTTAAGAAACAAGGCAGAGGATCATATAGGAAGAGAGGAAAAAATTAAACAAGATGAAACCAGAGAGGA
The DNA here is from genome assembly GCA_003697995.1 of Taxidea taxus jeffersonii. NCBI lineage: Eukaryota > Metazoa > Chordata > Mammalia > Carnivora > Mustelidae > Taxidea > Taxidea taxus. The sequence continues at coordinate 356,257 of ML103001.1, forward strand.
AGACAAACCATAAGAGATTCTTAATCCTAGGAAACAAACCGAGGGTTGCTGGAGGGGGGAGGGGTGGGGCAATGGTATAGCTGATTGATGAACACTGGGAAGGGTTATGTGTTGTAATGAGCACTGTGTATTACATAAGCCTGATGAATCACAGACCTGTACCCCCTCAAACAAATAATACATTCTAAGTTATTTTAAAAAATAATAAAATATGAAAGCTAAAAAATAAATAAATAAATAAAAGTAAGTGCTTCCTTTTGTCAAGCCAATAATAAGGAAATTATTTTAGGAAGAAGACAATAAATGTTTAAAAAATCTTAGTCTTATTTCCCTCCAATAAAGATGTTTATTCTCAATGCACACTTTTTTTTTTATTTCTTGTTCCTTCTATAAAAACTCTCATTACTGGACACCTGAGTGGCTCAGTCACTGAAGCATCTGCCTTTGGCTCAGGTCATGATCCTGGAGTCCTGGGACTGAGGCCCACAATGGGTGGAGGTTGGGGGGGGGGGGGTTTCCCTGCTCAACAGGGAATCCGCTCCTCCCTCTGCCCCTTCCTCTGCTCCTGCTCTCTTTCTCTCTCTCAAATAAATAAATTTTTAAATCTTTAAAAAAAAGGAAGTCCTGACTATTAGTGCAAAATCAAAAAAATCTTCAACTCTATGCTTCCTCTACTATTCTCCATATTCTCTACCCCCTGCAAAAAAAAATCAAGCATAAAGAAAAATGTCTAATGCTAGTACAGTTTATGTATGATAGACTGTTCTCAGGGCCCCCATAAGAGCCATTTATACATCCATATATCATATTAACTCCTAACATCATATGCATATATCATCATGCATTTTACTCACAAGGTCTGAGTGATAGGAATTTAAGCATGACTTAAAGCATCATGTATCACTTAAAAGTAACTATCTAGAGTTTCCAAGATTTACATATGATTGCTACATTGCAAATAACACTGATCGGGTATTTGGAGATCAGGATTCAGCTGTAGATCCTCTCATCAGTGAGCTGAGTCACTCTAACTCCTAATCTCTGGTTCTGAGTTTACTCATGTGTAAAATTAAGGTGTCATCTGAAAGACCTATGGGATGCCACTTGCTTCTCCTTAATTCTACAACTCTAATCTTTCATATACTAATGATATCACCTACTGGCCAATCTTACAAAATGACAGATACATCTTTAAAATACAAATCTCCTTGAGGAATGCAGAGTGAAATGAGATGTAGCCATTCATAGGTAACAAAAAAGAAATCATAAATCATGTTGCTGACTACCTATTTCAATTTTTAAGTAAAATATAATGCAATATAGCATAATGTAATTAATATAAATATAATGTACTATAACATAATACACACAAACATATTTATAGGTATATATGCATATATCTTAGCCAGATAACTCTAACCTAAAGAAAATACCAGAATGTTTCAGGTCCTACACCATTCCTTAACCAGATAGTTAAAAAGATTCCAATCTTGCTTTTTATCTTTTAGAACATTTGTGTTCTAAAATAAAGGGGTTTTTATATATAATAGTTGGCAATCAAGAAATGCATAAAAATATTATTCCATTTTTCCTGTGGGGTTCACAAATACAAAAGTTATCATTACCTTTCCTATGCTGATATCTGGCTGCATAAAGCGAAGGCAGTCTGAATAATTAGCCCATGTTTTATTTAAACTGTACATAAAATCCCACGTTCCATTGGGGTTACAGTGTCGAAAAGCAACTCCTGTAAAGACATGAAGGAAAACATCGAGATTGCTCAATGCTCTTGACTTTCACTAGGGAAAAAAAAATAATCTTTCTATTCCAAATTAATCATTTCAGAAAAATTCAATACCTTTATGATTGAAGTCATAAATATAAGGAGGGCATGGGACAGCCAATATTTTCCCCACTGTTCCTCTGGGCCAACAAATGAGTCCATCCCATTCTGGGAAACAATTTCCCTCTAATAAAAAAAATTAAAAAGCAAATAAACAAAAATGCAATTGGAACCAGACAGTAAGTACACTCAAAATACAAAATTTCAGGTCTCTGCCTGGAGCAAAATATAAAACAAATTGGTAGTTGTGGAAACTAGAATGGGGTAGATATGATGCAAATGTCCTAATCGTCATCCACCTCACCTCGTTAAATGTCCATTAATAGGAACATTTGATTTGCAGAAATTAAAAATATTTTAGTGATTCCACTATATGTGAATTATAACAATTAATATACAAGAAACATTGGAATTCATTGTGAACAACCATAGTAAAATTCTATTACAGTTCTAGCTACATTTTTTACCCTAGATTTTTAAAAATTGTTGTTAAAAAATATGATATGTGAGACAGATTGAGCTTCTCAGTAAGCTCCAAGATTTGAGTTTGCCTTTTTACCAATTAACTCTAGTAATTTTTTTGAGCCTACACTCATCTCAAACAAAATTCTCACAAGCTCTACTCTCCTTAAGAATCAAGTATAGGGACGGCCTGGGTGGCTCAGTTGGTTGGGCGGCTGCCTTCGGCTCAGGTCATGATCCCAGCATCCTGGGATCGAGTCCCGCATCGGGCTCCTTGCTCAGCGGGGAGCCTGCTTCTCACTCTGCCTCTGCCTGACTCTGTCTGCCTGTGCTCACTCTCTCTGACAAATAAATAAATAAAATCTTTAAAAAAAAAAAAAAAAGAATCAAGTATAAAGATTTGAAGAGGGGGGTACTGAATGGACAAAATGCATCCAGAACCCTAGTATTTCTCAAAACCTCCCTTGCCACATCCATGGTCAAAACTTATCAAACTATGATATTCACACAGAAAAATCTAGAATTTGGAAACTTCAACTTTGCTTCTTTTCAGTTCTATAACTGAACTGATAAAATAATGTAACCATAACACAGAGTAACCAAACATTTGTGAAGTCGAACCGGGATGAATAATATTTTGGGTTTTGCTTTTAACTACTTGAATCATTTTATAACTAGGTATTTGCATTTACATTCTGGTTTTTTTTATAGACATTAAGAAAATTTTTATTACAAAAATTTTTTCAGGGGAGCCTGGGTGGCTCAGCCGTTAAGTATCTGCCTTCAGCTCAGGTCTTGATCCCAGAGTCCTGGGATCAAGAGCTGCACTGGACTCCCTGCTAGTCAGGAAGCCTGCTTCTCCCTCTCCCACTCCCCCTGTTTGTGGTCCTGCTCTCACTGTGTCTCTGTGTCAAAGATTTTTTCATAAATAAAGAAAATATTGTGTACACACACACACACACACACACACACACCTCACCTAGAATTGACACTTGCTAACATTTTTATCGTATTTATTTCATCTATTTTTGCTGTGATATTTTAAAGTAAGTTGCAGACAGCATAACGGATCACTCTTAAATATTTTGATGCCTATCTCTCAACTTTAAGGGAATTTCAAATGGAAATTTCTTAAATTAGCTAGTGAATTCAAAATGCTGTTCTAGTTTTTTACACATAAATTGAAGAAATTTCTCATTGAAAGGTAAATCTGGTCTACCTGGTTCCATTCTTGCTCTCCTTTCATTCATTCACACAATAAGCCAAAATCTTCCAGAGGCTTCCCATCTCACTGCCAGCAAAAGCCAAGTCTACAAAATCTGAAAGCCCTTCGAGATCCTCTTTCCCCCGTACTTATCTCCCTGACCTTGGTTCTGCTAAGGTCCTCCTAGTTCTCCCTTCACTTCAGTCCATTCACCAGATGCCCTTAAGGTTTATTCCCATTCACCTACAGACTTTTAAACTCACAGGTCACTTCTAAATAAACTTTCCCCATTTACAGTTACCTTCAAAACTTGCCTTATCCCCTTTCCCTCTATACTTTTTACCTGAGCTCTCATCACCTTCCAATAGTAACTGTTATTTTATTATGGTTTCTTAAACCACAGGCACCCTGAAGGTAGGGAATTTTGTCTGTTTTGACCCAGCCGGCACTTAACAAATATTCAGTCAGAGTCAACACTGTGTGTTCTTCAGGACTACTCTCCATTAATTGTGTATTGAACTTCCAAGAAGAAAGCATATCCTCCATTTAAAAATGAGATTACTTTTAATGCATGTTGTATTCATGTTTCTATTGCTACCATAACAAACTACCACAAACGTAATGGCTTCAAATAACCCAAACTTGTTATCTCACTATTTCTTTAAGTCAGAAGTCCAGGGAATTCAGCTAGGACTGAGTTCCCCATTTCCTTGAGGGTGATCAACTTCTAGAAACCACTTATATTCCTTGGTTTATGACTCCTTTCCTCCATCTTCAAAGTCAGCAAGGCAGGCTGACACTTATGTCTCTTTTCCACTCTCCTTTTCCCCTCCTGATTCATCCACCACACACACCACATTGGACCCATCCAGATAATCCAGGATAATTTCCCTACTTTAAGGCCCATAACTATAAGCCCAGCTGCAATGTCCTTGCACCATTTAACACAGCATATACACAGGCATAACACCAGGTATTGGGGTATGGACATCTTTGGGGACCCTTATTCTGCTACCATTATAGCTCCCTCGATTTTTTAGTTACCAATTACACTACGGTAGCTGAGTAATTTTGTTCTAGCTGATGTTCATGATGTCAGGTTGTTTGTTCAGTTTTGAATAGTCATGCAAACCCTGATCTGTACAGAAAAGAATTCAGCATAAACCTGAAATTAACTTCTTACTGTCCTCCATATCCCATGGAAACAAATAACTTCATTTGCTTTGGAGATTGCTGAAGCAATAAGAAAAAAGGAAACGTCTTCCCTCCCCCACACTGTTCTTTTTTTTTTTTTCAAGATTTTATTTATTTATTTGTCAGAGAGAGAGAGTGCACAAGCAGGCAGAGTGGCAGGCAGAAGTGGAGAGAGAAGCAGGCTCCCCGCCGAGCAAGGAGCCCGATGTGGGAGTCAATCCCAGAACCCTGGGATCATGACCTGAGCCGAAGGCAGCGGCTCAACCGACTGAGCCACTCAGGCGTCCCCCCCCCCCCCACACTGTTCTTATAGAAGAGAACATTTTCTTTGAAATAGCCTCACTTTGCCCACACAATAAAAGCCTGTGCTTTACATATCACAAGCAACTCAGGAACCCATTATACTGGCTCTTGCTTCTGGTGCACAGCTTCACCAGCTTTTTTCCCCAATTACCTGTGTTTTGTTTTTCTTTCTTGTTCAAACAGAGTGCAATGAATCAACCTCTTCCACCAACTTTATCCTAGACATTCTTCTGTATCTTGCTACCATTCCATACTCTTCACAGACATTCACTTTGTCTTTAACAAGACATGAATCCTCACTGACCCATACTGCCCAATTTTTTACCAGAGATCTATTGTACAATCTACCAAAATTGGACCTGGACACACATTCTTGGGTTCTGAAAACTAGCTGTCCCTCTAAAATGTATGCTGCAGGGGTGCCTGGCTGACTCAGTCCATTGGCACCCAACTCTTGATTTTGGCTCAGGTCATGACCTTGGGGTTGTGAAATCAAGCCCAGCATAGCGCTCTGCACTGAGCACAGAGCCAGCTTGGGAATCTCTCTCTCCCTCTTCCTCTGTCCCTCCCCACTACTTGTATTCTCTCTCTCTCTCTCTCTCTAAAATAGATACATAGATACATAGATACATAGATACATAGATACATAGATACACAGATACATAAAATGTATGCTGCAATATCCTGATACTTTCTGGCAAGAGTTAGTTAACATGATGGAATAAGGTCTTCGTACAGGTTTAAAACCCAATGACCATTTATTTTATAATTATGTAGTTTTAAACTAATAGGGAGAGATAAATCTGCTGATATTTTCCTCATGCTCTAAAGGGGACAATTTTCTAGTTCCCTACAAGATACCCCACACACATACACACACACTCCCCAAAATTCAGAAAACCAACATTCCTCAAAAATAATGTTTCTGTAGATTGTGTTCATCTCTCTGGTGGCTCTTTGACAAAGAGTATAATAAATATTCACAAACGTTGAAAGGATTGAGGAAGCCATGGCCTCACACAGCTAATACAGAGATCTTAATTAACATCTACTCTTTGATCATCATTTCACATCCTATGTGAGTAAATACTTTCACCAGTTACCAAGAAACTAATTAATTGCCTGATGATTCACCAATCCCTCTTCATAAATTAACACCATTAATTATATTCCCTGTTATCTCTCGTGTATGCCAGGACAAACTATTATTAGTGATGCTTGTCAAACCATGATCTTTACACAGAACAGTCTACAATTTGGAAACTCCAACTTTGTCTCTTTTCAGTTCTATAGTTACCCATAATACAGTATAACCATACATTTGTGAAGTCAAACTGGGATCAACAATATTTTGGGTCTTGCTTTTAACTACTTGAATCATTTGATAGCTGGGTATTTGCATTTATATTTCCTCCACTTTCATAGACATGAGGAAAACTGGTATTTTCTTTTTATTACAATTTTTTTCATAGATAAAACAGAGAATATTTTATATACACAGCACCTGGAATTGACACTTGCTGATATTTTGCCATATTTATTTCATCTAATTTATTTTATGAAGACACAAAGGGTCTGAGGAGGTCCTATCTTTATCTAACCAGTGTTCTAGATAGAAAGACTCAGAGAATGGGAGAGAACCAAGCTTCAAAGACAAAATAGCAAACCATTCCCATGAATGACTAAAGACGCAGATCCTCAGACTTCAGAAATTAAATGAATCCATACCTAGATACAGAATAAAACTGCAGAACATCAAATACAAAGAAAAGCTCTTAAAAGAAGCCAGGGAGAAAAAAATAATCATTAACAAAGACTGAAAACTGATTTGTCACCAATATCAACAGAGGCTAGAGTAAAAATGAAATAACATTCAGGTGCTAAAAATAAATAATTCTCAACCAAGAATCCTATGTCCAGAAAAAGTATCTTTGACACTTGAGACTGAAATAAACACCTTTTCAGACAAACACTGAGAGCATTCACTGCAAGCAAGTTCACAAAAAGACATATTTCATCTTGAAGAAAAAGTATAATATATAATTAAGATAAAGCTATATGACTTTATTAATATAAAATTATATGACAATAGCATATAATTTGGAAGTAATTAAAGTATTTCAAATTGCTTATATTATTCAAGAGGAAGAAGTTATAAACTTTAAATGTTCTTAAATTAAGTATTTGGAGATTACAGTGAAGTAGATCAAACCAGATATATCATTATAGGGCATAGCTTTTTTTTTTTTTTTTTTTTTAGAGAAGGAGAGGTTGGAGGGAGGGGCAGAGGCAAGGGAGAGAGAATTTTAAGCAGGCTCCACATCCAGTGCAGAGCTCAATCTCACATCCCTGAGATCATGAACTAAGCTGAAATCAAAAGGCTGAGGCTGAACTAACGGAGCTACCCAAACATCCCCAGGGCATAGCTTTTATTTATTATTTATTTTCTATTTAAATTCAATGTAGCTAATATATACTGTATTATTAGTTTCAGGGGTAGAATTTAGTGGTAGAATTCACCAATTGCATGTAACACCCAGTGCTCATTACATCAAGTGCCCTCTTTAATGTCCATCATCCAATTACCTCATCCCCACACTGACCTCCCCTCCAGCAACCCTCAGTTTATTTCCTAGAGTTAAGAGTCCCTTATGGTTTGCCTCCCCCACAGATTTCAACTTATTTTATTTTTCCTTCCCTTCCCCTATGTTCATCTGTTTTGTTTCTTAAATTCCACATATGAGTGAAATCAGATGACATTTGTCTTTCTCTGACATTTCTCTTAGTATAATACTTTCTGGTTCCATCCATGTCACTGCAAATGGCAAGATTTCATTCCTTTTGATCTTTTTGATGGCTGCATAATATTTCATTATATAAATATATATACACACATCTTCTTTATCCATTCATCTGTCCATGAAAATGTGGGCTCTTCCCATAGTTTGACCATTGTGGACATTGTTACCATAAACACTGGGGTGCAGGTGCCCCTTCGAATCACCATGTTTGTATCCTTTGTATAAATACCTAGTAGTGCAATTGCTGGGTCGTAGGGTATCTCTATTTTTAACATCCCCATGCTGTTTTCCAGAGTGGTTGTATCAGATTGCATTCCCACCAACGATGAAAGGGGGTTCCCCTTTCTCCACATTCTCACCAACATCTGTTGTTTCCTGACTTGTGAAGTTTAGTACAGCATAACTGTAGAGACATCTGCAGTATTCAGATTATTGAGAATTCAGGGAAGCTTAGTAAATAGCACCTTCCTTTAAAAAAAATTCCTAAATTATACTCAACTATCAAGGCAAGACATTTTCCCATATAAAACATTATAATTTACCTATTACTCCAAAGATTCCAATAAATAATTTTTCTCAATTGTCCCAATAAAAACTATGAGTCATCACCAGGTCCTGAGGAGAACAAGCCACAGGTTCCTGTGGAGTTATAACAACAGAGTAACCCCAAAAGCACCAAAGCCACCACAAGCTCACCTGTAGTATTGTTTTGCTTTTTTAGTTCCCCACTTGAATGTGAAACTAGTTGAGAAATTACACAGAGTCAGGCATATGGAAATTAAATAATCATTTCACTAAAAAGAAAAAATGTTTTGAGAACAGAACCTAGGTACATATAAAAGGGCTTGCTTATTTGTTCTTTAATATTTATATATACTACCCAAAACTGCAAGCAAGATACACCAGAACAGAGCCTGTCCCTCCAAGCTTACTACCTGGTTAAGGGCAAACCAGGATGCATGCTGTCTGCAAGCAAAGAGATCCCAAAAAGAGGCCTGAGAACAAGAGACTGATGTGCATGTGCCCAGTTGCTATTCTGAAACTCAAAAGTCAGGCAAGTCATTCTGTCCATAGGGAGGGAAGAGCTTGTGGTTAAAGAAATGAAAATAGGGTGCCTGGGTGGCTCAGTGGGTTAAAGCCTATGCCTTTGACTCAGGTCATGATCCCAGGGTCCTGGGATCGAGCCCCGCATCGGGCTCTCTGCTCAGCCAGGAGTCTGCTTCCTCTTCACTCTCTGCCTGCCTCTCTGCCTGCTTGTGATCTCTGTCTGTCAAATAAATAAATTAAATCTTTAAAAAAATAAAATTAAAATTAAAAAAAAAAAAAAACCTTCACATGGAAACATGGAATGACTGATGAGGAATACCCAACTACTACCTAAAAGGGGAATTTGAGTCTTTTTGAGGACTGGGGGCGGGGCACAAGAAGACATGATTTTTAGCACCTTTACCTCCTTCCTGAAGCTGAGCTGTGATGTTGAGCTCACACTGCACTTTAGCTTTCAGCACAAGGACAATCTGCTCCTCTATAGTAATAGTGCCATCAGAATCCAGCTGTGGAAACGAAAAAAAATATGCAAGCAGAAAAACATTCCCATTACCTCCTTTTTAAACCATGATATAATATTTCATTATCTACCTTCTAATACTGTTGAAAATTGAAGTTTTGATATCCAGCTATCTGGAATAGTCTTTTATCTGAGTCAAACTTTCTACTAGGTATCTTTCATTCCCACCCTGGAACATGCACCTGACATACAAGTGAATAATGAATTCTTATTGAATGAGTTCACCTAAGTTTGGCTTTAACACCACCAGCAATGGAGAGGAAATTCTACTTTGGAAAACCTTCATTTCAATGAAATATATTATATCTTAAATATGACAAAACATTCATAAGTGTTTGTTCAGAGTATGGTGCTTGGACAGCCTGAATCTGATGCACCTATAAAGTGTAGCTCCTTGAGCTAACATCAGACTCAGTGAATCAGGATTTATTTCTGGAGATGGCGACTGGTAATCCCCATGTTTCACAGGAACGCTTTATGGTCCTTGCCCTAACTTTAATGAGTTTGAAAACCAGCATATGTGAAGGTACAAGATAATGGTAAAGATCATTATATGAGTCAAGCTTCAATCAGAGAAGCAGAACTATTAAAAGAGTAAGATAAATTACAGAGAAATACAGGTAGAGATAGAGATAGAATAAGTACTTGTTACAGGGATTTGACAACATGACTAAAGTACTGTGGAAGGTAGTTAAACATCTCCAGAGGCTTGCTTTCTTGTTTGTTTGTTTTTTGTTTTTGTTTTTTGTCTGATGCAGGAGCTAGAGATCTGCAGGTCAGGAAGTCAAAAAGAGAGGATGTAAAGGGAGGGAGAATGAGAACAAACAGGAACCATGAGCATGAGCTAGAAACCATAAGGACACACTAAAATACATGAGAATTCATTTTGCCTCCAAAATTCATGTTACTGGTGTCCCAGAGAAGCTGACATTCTTTATCATGGACCCAAACACACACTTAGCCCAAGAATCAGAGAAGTTAAAGGAGGACCCGGAAAAGATGAAACAGCTGCAAGCCTGGCTACTGTCCCTCCCCAGTGAGATGAGCCCAAATATAAGCAACAATGTGTGTGAAATATGAAAGTACCTGCCTTGACCATCTGAGCGCAAAAAACAAAACGACTGCTGCTTCACTTCTTCCCGCCAGTACTCACGAAAAAAATGTCTTGTGTGTCACCCTAACCAGAAACATAAAGAGGATGGGAATTCTGGGGTATACATTTTAACATAACCAAACTGACATATTACAAAGTCATCAAAATCCATCTCTGCCGACTTGGCACCCATACACATCTCTTCAAACCACAATGAACTTCCAGAAAACTCAATAACAAAGTCATGCTTCATCAACATGGTATAATCCACTTGGTACAAAGTGTGATTCCAAAAGAACAGAATTTTAAGTAGAAAAAGTCTGTATTCATCATCTCTAGCTATGTAACCAATTTACCCAAAACTCTTTGGCTTAAAACAATAAACATTAATTATCTCACAACTTGAGAGAGGCTTAGCTGGGTGGTTCTGGGCTCAGTCTCTTAAGAGATTTCAGTTAAGACTTCAGCCATACATGCTGTCACACAAACTTGAGTGGGACTAGAGAATCCACTTCCAAGATGGTGCACTCACACAGCTATTGGCAGAGGACTTCAGTTCCTCAGTGGCTGATGAGAAGAAATGTTAGTTCCTCACCACACAATTCTCTCCATATGGGTGCCTGAGTGTCTTTACAACATGACAACTGGCTTCCCACAGATGAGTGATTCCAGAGAGAAAGCAAGGGGAAACCCACTATGTCTTTTATGATCTAATCTCAGGTGTCACTCATGGTCATTCCCATCGTGTTCCATTAGCTAAAAGCAAGCCACCAAGTCTCACTTAAGAGGAGAGGAATTAATCTCTATCTTTTAAAGAGAGGTATCAAAAAATTTATAAATATATCTTTAAACAACCACAAATTTCTACAGGTGGTCCATAGAAAGAGAATACTGAGTATTATAGGCTTTGTGGATTTATTTTTTTTAAGATTTTATTTGTTTATTTGACAGACAGAGATCACAAGTAGGCAGAGAGACAGGCAGAGAGGGTGCGGGGGGGAAGCAGGCTCCCGCTGACCAGAGAGCCCGATGTGAGGCTTGATTCCAGGACCCTGAGACCAGGACCCAAACCAAAGGCAGAGGCTTTAACCCACTGAGTCACTCAGGTGCCCCAGTTTTGTAGATTTATTAACAATCATAAGGTCCAGGGGAGCCTGGGGGGCTCAGTTGGTTAAATGTCTGCCTTCAGCCCAGGTCATGATCCTAGGGTCCTGAGATCCAGCTCCATGTTGGGCTCCCTGCTCAGCGGGGAGTCTGCTTCTCCTTCTCCCTCTGCCTCTGCCCCTCCCCTGCTCATGCTCACTGTCTCGCTCTCAAATAAATAAATAAAATCTTTAAAATAATAATTATTAATAATGATGATGATGATGATAGAGTCCAGAGCTTTGCATTTCTGTCTTTCTGTAGGCGTCTTAGAAATTCTTAAATCAAATGAGAAGATAAAACTCATCAATTTACCTAAGTAACCAACTCCCAATAATACAACCCTTTGCAAATCCCAAATCTTTAATTTCAGGCTGCAAATACTTATTCTCTAGAACCATTCCTTAAGGAACGTGGGAAAACAACCCTTTTTATGTTTTGCAATAAGACATTATGGAGTAAACAATAGAAACAGATGTTTATATTATTAGCCATAAAAACCCAGAGATTATGACAATTATGATTTTAAACAACATAAAATGACAACCTGGCAGGTTAACTTCAAATGGAGAATATGGAAAAAATACCTATCATAAGAACTAGTTTCAGAATAAAAAAAGTCTTATTTCTGAAAATTATGAGTTTATTTCCCAACATATTTATAATACAAAGAGAAGTTCAGTGAATAGTCTGGTATATAGTTTTAGAGACTTCTGAATAATATTCATAGTTCAATGCTCACATTTAATGATATTTATGAAAGGAGACAATAAACAAAAACTAATTTTTTTTGATGGAATGCACACCATAATTTAGTCATCAGGCAAACACAATGCAGATCCTGACTTAAAAGGAACTACACTAAAAATGAGCTATAAAAGCTCACTTATCCAGAAGGGAGAATGAAATGTGGCCTGATGAACCATCTGGGTAAGCACAGTAGTGAAACTGACTTCTTCTGATTCATTATCCAGAAACAGCCAAGCACCATTCATTTTTTGTTTTGTTCTGTTTTCTGGCTGGTTTTTTCTTTGTTTTTTCAATAGCTATTTTATATTACTTCAATCCTAGAAAACACTGGGTAAGCTGTGACCAAGTTTCAGAACTCTAAGTTTGATTCAGAGAACTGTGACTTCAGTTATCAAACATGAACACTGCAAATCATCCCTTGCCCATTTTTACTTGAATAAATACATTTTTTTGTTTTCTTTTGTGCAGATTTAGCCTTTTTATCAGGATAACCTTTTCAGGAACATAAGCATCATATATATTATAGCTTCTACCGATATTTTGCTCTACACGATGTGGCCAGTTTAACCAGAGGCAAATTTGATTAGAATGTGCTAATCCATGATTTTTAAATTGCTCTTCAGTCATCAACTGAGAATAAGGAAAATGTTTAACATCTTTTATATTGCTTTCTCTTCCTCCTTCATTACAAGTGTTCTTCACCATAGAGGGATAGTAAAATCATAGTATACTTAAAACAGAAGAGGAGTTTTCATGGTCAATGTCTGTTACTCCAAAGGCAACAACTGCATCCAAAATAAAATGGCACATTTAGTTAAAAAAAAAAAAAATTCTGGATAAGTGATCATTTATAATTTGAAATAAAATATTGTATTTTACTGAAAGTACTTAAAGTTGTTGTTATAGGTACTGATCAGTTAAAGTCAGAACATGCAAATTCTTATAATTTCAATATTCACATTTATTCCATTTTGAAGTAAACATGAACCCATAAATTAGATGTTCTTAAAAAGAAGCATTCTGGAACTTCCACTTCTGCATGAAGGAGTAGGTGTATTTTTCTCTACTTCTCCCAGTGAGTACAACTAAAAACTCTGAACATTATATATAAAATGAACATGAGATGATTCTGAAAGGCAAAGAGCAGAAAGCAGACCAGCTAGGGACCTCAGATCCCAAAGAACAACACAGTGGTAAATTCTCTCAGTCTTCTTTTTGCCTTACGTATTTGGGACTTGGAGTTGAGAAGCTGGCAACAACAGACACTGACACACCCCCCCCCCCAAAAAAAAAGCCTCAAGAAAACCACGCTCTCCAGAGCAAGGAAGGAGAGGAACAGCCTGACCAGACAGAAAACTTTCACATAATAACAGCTCGACCTAAGCCAAACACCACACAAAAAAACACAGCAGTTCTAACCCAACTGACACCAGCAAAGGCCAAGTGGAGATCCACCCTTATTAGGTTGAAAGGAGGTAACACTACACTCTCTCCAGAGCAGTTTCAGAATGAAGTAGAGAGCCAGGATGTTCATCACGCTGGTCTGTAACATGCCCTACCACGTCGCAGGTGTCAGTGGAGACCATATGGAGAGCCTGGACTTCCCTCCCCTGCTGGCAGTTAAAGGGTAGCCTTCCTTGGGGTGCTATCAGAAAAGACCAATAGGGAGTCAGCCTAGCAATGAGGCCACCCCTCTGTGTGGTGTCAGTGGAGACCACGTAGCAGGGTAGAACTCATATCCCCACCCATCAGCAACAAGGAGCTCCCCACCTTGGGTGTCAACAGCAGCTGGCTTGGGAACCTAAACTTCTACTGACACCCTTACTTCCCCAATTCTATTAATACCAGATAAAGTAGACTTTATCTACCAGAGACTAAGAGGGACATTATATAAGGATAAAAGTGTCATTCCACCAAAAAAACATAGCTATCTTAAAATTATATGCAACAAAAAACAATAGGGGTGCCTGCATCTAGGTGGCTCAGTCGGTGAAACAACTGACTCTCGGTTTCGGCTCAGGTCAGATCTCAGGGTCATGAGATGGAGCCCCTCTGCACTCAGTGGGGAGTCTGCTTGAGATTCTCTCTCTTCTCCCCCTGGCTCACACACTCTCACTCTCTCTCTGAAATAAATCAATCAATCTTAAAAAAAAAAAAAAAAAGAAAAGAAAACAGAAAAATATGTGAAGCAAACATTGATAGAATTGAAAGAGGAAACAGGCAAGTCCACAATTATAGTTGGAAACTTCAGTACTCCTTGCTCAATTGATAAAACAAAGAGACAGAAAAGAAACAAAGATATAGAAGAACTCAACCACGCCATCAACCAAGAGGACCTAAAGGGCATTTACAGAACACTTCACTTAACAAGGCAGAGTACAAATTCTTTCCAAATGCTCACAGAATATATATATCAAGGCAGACCATGTCCTGGGCCTCACGTTTAGAAGTCAACATGTTTGGAACTGAAATCATACAGACTAGGTTCTCAGATACAATGGGCTCGAACTAGAAATCAAAATCAAGGGACGCCTGGGTGGCTCAGTTGGTTGAGCGGCTGCCTTCGGCTCAGGTCATGATCCCAGTGTCCTGGGATCGAGTCCCACATCGGGCTCCTTGCTCGGCAGGGAGCCTGCTTCTCCCTCTGCCTCTGCCTGCCTCTCTGTCTGCCTGTGCTCTCTCTCTCTCTCTAACTAATAAATATATAAAATCTTAAAAAAAAAAAAAAAAGACAACAGGAAAATCTTCACACACTTGGAAACTAAACAACATACTTCTAAATAACTCATGGGGCAAAAAGAAAGTCTCAGGGGAAATCAAAACAATACACTGAACTGAATGAAAATACAAAATACCAAAATGTGTAAGGTACAGCTAAAGCAATGCTGAGAGAAATTTATAGCACTAAAACCTACATTGGAAAAGAAGAAAAGTCTCATGTCAATAACATAATGTCTCACCTCAAAAACCTGGAAAAGGAAAACTAAATCCAAAGCAAATAGAAAGAAGCCCATAATAAAGATAAAAAAGGAAATCAATAATTTTTTTAAAAAATAGAGAATATCAATGAAACAGAGTTAGGTCTTTGAAAAGAAAATAAAATTGACCAATTCTAGAGAAAACACACAGTAAAATATAGAAATGGAGAACAGATTAATGGTTGCCCTGGGGTTGAGGAGGAAGAGATGTGAGTGCGTCCATAGAATGGCAACAGAAGGGGAATATTTTGGAGATGGTAAACTTCTGTATCTTGACTATATCAATGTCAATAAACTGGCCATGATATTGTACTATACTTTTTGTAAAATATTACCACTGGGAGAAGCTGGGTGGAGGATACAGGGCTCTCTCTGTATTATTTCTTACAATTACATATGAACCTACAATTATCCAAGTGAAGTTTTTTCAAAAGAATCAATTGGTCCTAACTTGAAAAAACACAATATATATAAAAATATTACCTCATTTTAGTACATGATGATTTACCACAAGGTGCTTGTAAAAAACAAATGTTTTATGATGATCTGCCACAAGGTGGTTGTAAAAAAACAAATGTTTTAAATAAGAAATGTCAGGGCGCCGGGTGGCTCAGTGGGTTAAAGTCTATTCCTTCGGCTCAGGTCATGACCTCAGGGTCCTGGAATCGAGCCCCGCATTGAGCTCTCTGCTCGGCGGGGAGCCTGTTTCCCCCTCTCTCTATTTCTGCCTGCCTCTCTGCCCACTTGTGATCTCTGTCTACCAAATAAATAAATAAAATCTTTAAAAAAATTTTTAATAAGAAATGTTAAAATATGACTATTTTGTAATTTTGCAAAAATATCTCCTTTTTAAAGTGAAATTTCCTTAATGCACATAATGCTTTCTTAGGAAGTTATTGTAATATTCACATACCAAATTTGACTCTAATTTGGAAAGGACTGAAAGACTATGTTTAAAGAGAATGAATTTCTTTGGACATTCTACTTCCATAGTCCAAGAGAAAGGTGAGCTGGTATATAATAAGGAATTTTGTTTGGAATTCAGGATTGGTCATGCAGTCTAGTATTAATGGGCTAATCAGTTTTATTAACTTTCTACTTCATGTTTTCACACAGGCCTCAAAAGAGTTCATACAAACATATTAATATCTTTTAAAGATTTTATTTATTTATTTTGACAGAGAGAGAGAGATCACAAGTAGGCAGAGAGGCAGGCAGAGAGAAAAGGGGAAGCAGGCTCCCCACTGAGCAGAGAGCCCGATGCGGGGCTTGATCCCAGGACCCTGAGATCATGACCTGAGCCGAAGGCAGAAGCTTAACCTACTGAGCCACACAGGCACCCCTAATATTTTTTTACTTAACTTAAATACTATTTTCATTCCCAAGAATATGCATCCCTTGAGAGTAGCCAAAGATTTTATATTGTGGAGAATGAAACATGTTTTTAATTATTTAGAATTTATTGTCTATAATACGGGGTTCAAATAGAGAAAAGCATTCTGTTATAATAAACTGATAGCTTTGGGGAAAATATTGAACCATCCACTTTAATTAAAAATCCAATTATGAAAGTGTTTCCCCATTTGTCCTTTTTTAATTCAAAGTAAAACAAGTTATATAGATAAAACACACAGCATAAATGCACACACACACACAAACACACACAACCCAAACACACATGTCCATACTTCTCAAGTTTTTTAATCCTTTCACAAATTGACCTCTAACTCAACTAGTCCATTTTGCACATTAGGCAATAAACCATGAAACTTCCATGACCCTGTTCATGCAGAAAGCAAACAGAATTTAAGAATACAATGGACCTATCTGCAGCCTCATTCAAAATCAGTTAGGATTTCAGCATTAGGAGAGTGATCACAAAGAACTGTCATCCTTCATACCTATCATCCACCCTCTTTCATTTTAACCACACGAATTTATTAGATATTTGTAGAGCTCCAATTACTATTTAGAAACAAAGCATAGTTAATTATTTAAGTCATCTAATGATTATAGAGACGGAGAACAGGTGAGTGGCTGCCCGGTACTAGAGAGAGCAAGGGACAAAGTAGAGGAAGAGGCTGTGGCTATGGAAAGGTAGCAGAAGGATTCCTGTGTTGAAACTGTTCTGCATTTTGACTATGGTGGTAGTCAAGGGCATTTATGCATGTGATAAATCTGCATAAAACTGAATGCACACACATACCAATGAATGCATTTAAGACCAGTGACAGGTGAATTAAGTAGGTGGATTATATCAATATGAATTTCCTGCTTGGGCTATTGTATTATAGTTATGAAAGACATCACCAAGGGAGTACTTGGTAAAAGGTATACAGAATTCCTGTATTATTATCCTGTATTATGTGAACCTACAATTTTCTCAAAATACTTTCTTTATTCATGTAATAAAGAATTTTTAGTGAATTGTATTTAGTTTAATGATGATAACCATGACAGAGAAAGACAAATTAAATTTTAAATTAAATACAATATATCTATTAATTTAAGCTAAATTAAGTTCAAATATATTAAGACTATTTGGCAAAGAATTTTAGTTCAAAAGAAATCATGCATTAGGTAGCCCCCCATAATTTATAGGCCTCTATAAATATGAAAATTCCCTATCTTCTCAAACAAAACCAATTAGAACTGACAATTTTAAATTCCTACCCATTACCAAATCTCCCAAGCAAGCGATTAAGTGTCAACTATTAATCACCAACTAATTTAAAATAAATCCCTTAGAAATTCAGTGAAGTAACTGTATCTTCCTCAAAAGTAATTGACTGATTTTATGGAAATTGCCATCAAAACACAAATTCTGAATTAGCCAAGTTAAGAACTAGGCCCACAGGATCAAGCAGGTGCATGCAACATTCAATCCTCAAGTCAAAAGCTCCATTTTCAAATCTCGGGAAAATTGGCCCAAGAACTTTAGTTACTTAAAAACCTAACTAACTAGTACATCTAAAATGACTTTTGAAATCACTCCACACTAAGAATTTGGGAATTTTCTATGAACATAGAAAAGCTGAAAATTTGCTTTGAATGGGGTCCCTGTAATTATGGGGAAATACAGGACTTCAAAAAACCAGCATACCTGGTTTAACTGCACTTTGGCTTTATTGCCCTTCACTGATGCTGTTTTTGGTTTTGTTTTGTTTTGTTTTGTTTTTTCAAATTGAAAAGTTATGGCAACCCTGCGTGGAATGAGGCTATCCACGCCATTTTCCAACAGCGTTTACTTATTTCATGTCTCTGTGTCACATTTTGGTAATTCTTACAATATTTCAAACTCTTTCATGTATTGTCATATTTCTTAGGGTGATCTGTGATCAGTGATCATGCTGTATTGAAATCTTAAGAGATGGTTAGCTTCTGTTCAGCAACAAAGTATTTTTTTTTTAAAGATTTTATTTATTTATTTATTTGACAGAGAGCACAAGTAGGCATAAAGGCAGGCAGAGAGAGGGGAGGAAGCAGGCTTGCTGCTGAGCAGAGAGCCCGATGCGAGGCTCGATCCCAGGACCCTGGGATCATGACCTGAGCCGAAGGCAGAGGCTTTA
Organism: Taxidea taxus jeffersonii; assembly: GCA_003697995.1. Lineage (NCBI taxonomy): Eukaryota > Metazoa > Chordata > Mammalia > Carnivora > Mustelidae > Taxidea > Taxidea taxus. Next base: position 375,164 of record ML103001.1, read on the forward strand.
ACCCACTGAGCCACCCAGGTGCCCCAACAAAGTATTTTTAATTAAGATATGTACATTTTTTCAGACATAATGTTATGACACACTTAATAGAACACAATATAGTATAAATAAAATTTTTATATTCACTGGGAAACCCAGGATTTTTATTTGACTCATTTTCTTGCAATATTAATTTATTATTAAACCAAACCTATAGTATCTCCAGGGTAAGCCTGTGGATCTTAAGTGTTCTCACCATACACACACACACACACACACACACACACAGAGTGAGGTGATGGATGTGTCGATTAACTTGATAATGATAATCATTTCACAGCATATATATATGTGTTAAATTATTGTCTTGTACACCTTTAAAAGAATCATATTATACAACCAAAAAAAAAAGAAGAAGAAGAAGAAAAGAAAAGAAATGCAATACAAAATAAAAAACCTAACCCCACCCTAACAAACAGTGTTGGCCTGTCTGGGGATATAAAAGATCATCAAGAAGATGATTATTTCCTTCAGGCAGTTGGCAACCAGAATTTGAAATACAGAAAATCAGGCTGCTGGCCAAATTGCAGTGAAAACATTCCGTCCATTTGTATCCATAGTGTCACCACCCCAGGCAACACATCTGTCACACAGCATTGCTATGGGATCCTGAGAAAGAGTAGTGGCAGGGAAAAATAACATGGCTGATATCCAATGAGAATGAGAAGGTTAATTTTGAGCAAAAGCAATGAGGTAAAATTACTATTAATAATAAGGTCCAGAGAGAGGCAAGATGGCAGAGGAGTAGCAGACTGATAGGACATTAGGTCCCAGGAGTTTAGCTGGTTAGTTGTCAAACCATTCTGAACACCTACAAACTCAATAGGAGAGAAAAGAGAAGAACAGCAGCAATTCTAGGAACAGAAAATCAACCACTTTCTGAAAGGTAGGACATGCAGAGAAGTGAATCCCAACTGACAGGAAGATAGACCGCAGGGGGAGGGGCCTGCTCCCAGCAAGTGGTGGAGCAGCAGAGCACAAAATCAGAACTTTTAGAAGTCTGCTTCACTGAGGGACATCATTCCAGAGGCTAAGCGAAGGTGGAAACCTCAGGTCCCGTGGGGCCACAGAAAGATCAGGGGTATCTGAGTGTGGCAGAATTCCCAGGTATCAGAGCGGGAAAGCTGACTACAGAGACAGAGCTGAGGAGTGAGCTCTCACATCAGGGTTACCTTCAACAGTGATCCAAGACACAGTCAGACCACTGCTCTTCAAGAAGGGACCCCACAAGTGGCAGATCCGGAGAGACTCAACTTCCTCCTCCAGGAGTAGCAGTGCAGCAGGAATCTGCTGGGTTTGGAGACTCCAAATGGGGCTGTGCACCAGTGACAGAAATGTTTGGTCAAGGCAGGGTGAATTCAGAGCACAGCCAGAGACCAGGAAGACGGGAGTGATTGACTGCTTTTTCCTGAGGGCACACTGAGAAGTGGGGCCCCAAGTTCTCAGCTCCTCTGGGCCAGAGATTGGGAGGCTGCCATTTTCATTCCCATCCTCCAGAGCTCTACAGAAAGCATTCAGGGAACAAAAAACTCCCGAGAGCAAACCCAAGGAGATTACTTAGCTTGGCCTCTGGCAAGGGTGGTGCAATTCCATCTCAGGCAAAGACATTTGAGACTCACTGCAATATGCCCCTCACCCAGATCAGCAAGAACATCCAGCCAAGACCAAGCTGACAGATGAAGGAGAACAGCAGAACTCCAGAGCTAGGGGAAAACAATGCATAGAATTCATGGCTTCTTCCCCATGATCCTTAAGTCTTGCAAAGTTTAATTTTTTTTTAATTTTATGTTTTTCTTATTCTACTTTTTTTAACTTTTCCTCTTTTAGCATTTTTTTAAAGATTTCTGTAAAATTTATTTATTTGTCAGAGACAGAGAGAGAGCACAGGCAGACAGAGTGGTAGGCAGAGGCAGAGGGAGAAGCAGGCTCCCTGCCGAGCAAGGAGCCCAATGTGGGACTTGATCCCAGGACGCTGGGATCATGACCTGAGCCGAAGGCAGCCGCTTAACCAACTGAGCCACCCAGGCGTCCCACCTCTTTTAGCATTTTTTAACTAGTTTATCTTAACAATACCTTTCTTTAAAAAAATCTTTTTAAAACTTCATTATTATAGTCATATGTTTTTTTAAAGATTTCATTTATTTATTTGACAGAAAGAGTTAGCACAGACAGAGAGAGTGGCAGGCAGAGGCAGAGGGAGAAGCAGGCTCCCTGCTAAGCAAGGAATCCAATGTAGGACTCGATCCCAGCACACTGGGATCATGACCTGAGCCAAAGGCAGCTGCTTAACCAACTGAGCCACCCAGGAATCCCTGTTATAGTCATATTTTATCCCTTCGTTGTATATAATGTTATTTTTTTGTATACATATAGGTTATTTTTTCTAAAAATTTTTGGGATACAATTTCTTCTAATAGATCAAAATATACCCTAAATCTAGCATATGGCTTTGTTCTAATCTCCAACCTGAGCACATTCTCTCCTTTTTTTTTCCTTTTTCCAACCAACTTATTAATTCCTTTTTTTAGAGTTTCTTTTTAATTTTCATCTTTACAGTTATACTCCATTGCTTCATCATCTTTACCTTTATTTTTGTATACATATAAGTCTTTCTTTCTTTAAAATTTTGGAAAGTAGTTTCTTCTAAGAGACCAGAATACACCCAAAATCAAATGGGTGATTCTGTTCTATTCACAGTCAAATATTAATTTATTAATTTATTTATTTTCATTTTTATTTCTTTTTCACCATTCCTTCTCCCCCAGGTTTTGGGTCTCCTCTGATTTTGTTAGCCTACATTTTTCTGAGGTCTTTACCACCTTTAAGTACTTTATTTTCTTGTTTGTATATTCTTATCTGGATAAAATAACAAGGTGGAAAAGCTCACCACAAAAACACAACAACAACAAGAGGAAGTACCGATGGCTAGGGACCTAATCAATACACACATTGGTAATATGTCAAAACTAAAGTTCAGAATGACGATTCCCAAAGTGCTAGCTGGGCCAAAAAAAGGCATGAGAGATATTAGAGAAACCCTTTCTGGAGAAATAAAATCCCATTCTGGAGAAATAAAGGAACTAAAATCTAAACAAGTTGAAATCAAAAAAGCTATTAATGAGGTGCAATAAAAAATGGAGACTCTTACTGCTAGGATAAATGAGACAGAAGAGAAAATTAGTGATATAGAAGACCAAATGATGGAGAATAAAGAACCTCAGCAAAAGAGAGACAAACAACTACTAGACCACAAGGGGAGAATTCAAGAGATAAGTGATACCATAAGATGAAATGATATTAGGATAATTGGGATTCCAGAAGAAGAAAGAGAGAGGGGCAAAGAATGTATATTGGAGCGAATTATAGTAGAGAATTTCCCTAATATGGCAAAAGGAACAAGGATCAAAATCCAGGCGGCACAAAGAACCCCCCCCACAAAATCAAGAAATATAGGTCTACACCCCATCACTTAAAAGTAAAACTTACAAGTCTCAGTGACAAAGAGAAAATCCTGAAAGCAGCTTGGGACAAGAAGTCTGTAACATACAATGATAGAAATATTAGGTTGGCAGTAGACTTATCCACAGGGACCTAGCAGGCCAGAAAGAACTGACATGATATATTCAGAGCACTAAATGAGAAAAATATGCAGCCAAGAATACTATATTCAGCTAGGCTATCACTAAAAATAGGAGAGATAAAAAGCTTCCAGGACAAACAAAAACTAAAAGAATTTGCAAACACCAAACCAGCCCTCTTGGAAATATTGCAAGGGGTCCTCTAAGCAAAGAGAGAGCCTAAAAAGGATCAGAGATAATATACAGAAACAGTCACCTTATAGGCAATACAATGGCACTAAATTCGTATCTTTCAATGGTTACCCTAAATATAAATGGGCTAAATGCCCCAATCAAAAGACACAGGGTTTCAGAATGGATTAAAAAAAACAATACCCATCAATATGCTGTCTACAAGAAACTCATTTTAGATCCAAAGACACCTCCAGATTTAAAGTGAGGCAGTATGAAGCCATTTACCATGCTAATGGACATCAAAAGAAAGCTGGGGTGGCAATCCTTATATCAGATCAATTAGATTTTAGTCCAAAGACTATAATAAGAGATGAGGAAGAAGATTATAACATATTCAAAGAGTCTGTCCCATAAGAATATCTAACAGTTTCAAACATCTATGCCCCTAACATGGGAGCAGCCAACTATATAAACCAATTAATAGCAAAATCAAAGAAACACATAGACAATAATACAATAATAGTAGGGGACTTTAACACTCCCTTCACTGAAATGGACAGATCATCCAAGCAAAAGATCAACAAGGAAATAAAGGCCTTAAATGACACACTGGACCAGATGGACATCACAGATATATTCAAAACACTCCATCCCAAAGCAACAGAATACACATTCTTCTCTAGTGCACATGGAACATCCACCAGACTAGATCACATCCTGGGTCACAAATCAGGTCAAAACTGGTACCAAAAGACTGGGCTCATTCCCTCCATATTTTCAGACCACAATGCTCTGAAGCTAGAACTCAATCACAAGAGAAAATCTGGAAAGAGCACAAATACATGGAGACTCAACAGCATCCTTCTAAAGAATGAATGGGTCAACCAGGAAATTAAAGAAGAATTGAAAAAAACCATGGAAACAAATGATAATGAAAACACAACGGTCCAAAATCTGTGGGACACAGCAAAGGCAGTCCTGAGAGGAAAATATATAGCGATACAAGCCTATCTCAAGAAACAGGAAAGGTCTCAAATACACAACATAACCCTACACCTAAAGGAGCTCAAGAAAGAACAACAAAGAAAGCCTAAACCCAGCAGGAGAAGAGAAATAATAAAGATCAATGAAATAGAAACCAAAAAGCAATAGAACAAATCAATGAAACTAGGAGCTGGTTCTTTGAAAGAATTAATAAGATTGATAAACCCCTGGCCAGCCTTATCCAAAAGAAAAGAGAAAGGACCCAAATAAATAAAATCATGAATGAAAGAGGAGAGATCACAACCAACACCAAAGAAATACAAACAATCATAAGAACTCTATGCCAACAAATTTGACAATCTGGAAGAAATGGATGCTTTCCTAGAGACATATAAACTGCCAAAACTGAACCAGGAAGAAATAGAAAACCTGAATAGGCCCATAACCAGTAAGGAGATTGAAACAGACATCAAAAACCTCCAAACAAACAAAAGCCCAGGGCCAGATGGCTTCCCAGGGGAATTCTACCAAACGTTTAAAGAAGAATTAATTCCTATTCTCCTGAAATTGTTCCAAAAAATAGAAATGGAAGGAAAACTTCCAAACTCATTTTATGAGGCCAGCATCACCTTGATCCCCAAACCAGACAAGGATCCCATCAAAAAAGAGAATTACAGACCAATATCCTTGATGAACACAGATGTGAAAATTCTCACCAAAATACTAGCCAATAGGATCCAACAGTACATTAAAAGGATTATTCACCACGACCAAGTGGGATTTATTCCAGGGCAGCAGGGTTGGTTCAACATCCGCAAATCAATCAATGTGATACAGTACATTAACAAAAGAAAGAACAAGAACCATATGATACTCTCAATAGATGCTGAAAAAGCATTTGACAAAGTATAGCATCCTGTCTTGATCAAAACTTTTCACAATGGAGGGACAGAGGGTACATACTTCAATATCATCAAAGCCATCTATGAAAAGCCCACAGTGAATATCATTCTCAATGGGGGAAAACTGAGAGCTTTTCCCCTAAGATCAGGAACACAGAAGGGATGTCCACTATCACCACTGCTATTTAACATAGTACTAGAAATCCTAGCCTCAACAATCAGACAACAGAAAGAAATAAAAGGCATCTAAATCAGCAAAGAAGAAGTCAAACTATCACTCTTTGCAGATGATATGATACTTTATGTGGAAAACCCAAAGGACTCCACTCCAAAATTGCTAGAACTTGTACAGGAATTCAGTAAAGTGTCAGGATATAAAATGATTGCACAGAAATCAGTTGCATTTCTATACACCAACAACAAGACAGAAGAAAGAGAAATTAAGGAATCAATCCCATTTACAACTGCACCGAAAACCATAAGATACCTAGGAGTAAACCTAACAAAAGAGGCAATGAATCTGTATTCAGAAAACTATAATGTATTCATGGAAGAAATTGAGGAAGACACAAAGAAATAGAAAAACATTCCATGCTCATGGATTGGAAGAACAAATATTGTGAAAATGTCTATGCTGCCTAAAGCAAACTACCCATTTAATGCAATCCTTATCAAAATACCATCCATATTTTTCAAAGAAACAGAACAAATAATCCTAAAATTTATATGGAACAAGAAAAGACCCCGAATAGCCAGAGGAATGTTGAAAAAGAAAGCCAAAGCATCTGCAATTGTGTGGCATCACAATTTCAGACTTCAAGCTCTATTACAAAGCTGTAATCATCAAGATAGTAAGGGATTGGCACAAGAACAGACACATAGATTAATGGAACAGAATAGAGAGACCAGAAATAGACCATCAACTCTATGGCCAACTAATCCTTGACAAAGCAGGAAAGAATGTCCAATGGAAAAAAGTCTCTTCAACAAATGGTGTTGGGAAAATTGGACAGCCACATGCAGAAGAATGAAACTGGGCCATTTCCTTACATCACACACATAAATAGACTCAAAATGGATGAAAGATCCAAATGTGAGACAGGAATCCATCAAAATCCTTGAGGAGAGCACAGGCAGCAATCTCTTCGATCTCAGCCACAGAAACTTCTCGGTAGACACATTGCCAAAGGCAAGGGAAGCAGGAGCAAAAATGAACTATTAGGACTTCATTAAGATCAAAAGGTTTTGCACAGCAAAGGAAACAGTCAATAAAACCAAAAGACAACTGACAGAGTGGGAAAAGATATTTGCAAATGACATATCAGAAAAAGGGCTACCATCCAAAATCTGTAATGAACTTATCAAACTCAATGCCCAAAGAACAAATAATCCAATCATGAAATGGGCAGAGATATGAACACACATTTCTATAAAGAAGACATCCAGATGGCCAAGAAACATGAAAAAGTGCTCCACATCACTCAGCATCAGGGAAATACAAATCAAAACCACAATGAGATACCACTTCATACTAGTCAGAACGGCTAAAATTAACAAGTCAGGAAATGACAGATGTTGGAGAGGATGCAGAGAAAGGGGAACCCTCCTACACTGTTGGTGGGAATGCAAGCTGGTGCAGCCACTCTGGAAAACAGCATGGAGGTTCCTCAGAAAGTTGGAAACAGAGCTATCCTAGAACCCAGCAATCACACTACTGGGTACTTAATCTAAAGATACAAATGTCGTGATCCAAAGGGGCATGTGCACCAGAATGTTTATAGCAGCCATGTCCACAATAGCGAAACTATGGAAAGAACCTAGATGTCCATCAACAGATGAATGGATAAAGAAGATGTAATATATATATGTGTGTGTGTGTGTGTGTGTGTGTGTGTGTATGCATATATACAATGGAATACTATGCAGCCATCAAGAGAAATGAAATCTTGCCATTTGCAACGATGTGACTGGAACTAGAGGGTGTTATGCTGAGCCAAATAAGTCAATCAGAGAAAGACAGTTATCATATGATCTCCCTGATATGAGGAATTTGAGAGGCAGAGTGGGGGATTTAAGAGGTTAGGAAGGAAAAAATGAAACAAGACGGGATCAGGAGGGAGACATACCATAAGGGAGTCTTATTCTCAGAAAACAAACTGAGGGTTGCTAGGAGGAGGGGGGTATGGAGAGGGTGGTTGCGTTATGGACATTGGGGAGGGTATGTGATGTGAGTGCTGTGAAGAATGTAAGGTTGATGATTCACAAACCTGTACCCATGGGGTAAATAATACATTATATGCTAATAAAAATAATTTTAAAAAATAATAATTATAAGGTAAAGAAACTATAAAGTAAGTTTCACGTGGTAGAAACTGCACTCATTAGCTATAACAATTATGCATGTATATTAAGAGAATAAAGGAAAATTACTATGAGAACTTCTAAATTAAACCATTTTCTATGACCTCTCAAAAAAGGGATGAATGTTGAAATGAAATTTTGGTTTCCCTAATTTCTGACATAGGATTTGATCACCTGTCACACAACTGCTAGCTTTATGGATGAAAGAGAGGAGGTTGAGGTGTGACTATTTTTAGATAGTTGAACAAATAATGGTGTTTGGGGCGTAGGAAAAAGTAACATGTAATAAGGAATTTAGTCAATAGATTTGGGATTAATAAAGGGTTCTAAATCAGTAAGAAATGGGAGTCCACATGGTCTTACCAGAGGTAAAATAAAAGAACCCAGAGAGCCAAGGGTGCAGGGAACAGTAAAGGGCTATATTTGGCAAGACTGTGTGAGATCAGTGTAGTCTGACACACAAACTTTTAGACAGATGAGGGGAGAGACACAAGAGCCAGCCACCCATCAATACTGTGTCTTATCATGTTGACTTCCTCCCCAAAGGAATTATGATCACTCAAAGGTTGTATTAAACATCAATTCAAATGTAGAAACCTTTCTGAGAATACTGAACATGATCTGTTTGAAAAGGTGGGCATGTGTTTGACTGTGTTTCTATTTCCAGTGATTATCACAGTGTCCAGCCCATGTGAGACCCTCAAGGAACTTGCTGAACTAAATTGTCATGAATAGAAGGTTATGGGTTTTTTATTGTTGTGTTTTAACTGTACTGTGATTGATGTGTAACATGTATTATTTCCAGCTATACTGATTTGATATTTGTATATATCATGAAATGATAACCACAATGAGTCCATTTAACATCTGTTACCATACATTTACAAAATTTTTTTCTCATGATGAGAAATGTTAAAATCTATTCTCTTAGCAACTTTCAAATAATGCAATACAGCACAATAACTATGGTCAACATGCTGTACGTTATACCCTTATGACTTACTTATTTTAAAAAGTTTGTACCATTGACCACCTTGCCCATCAGGCTCTGTTTGGAGATTTTTTTGTTATTAGATAAGGTGTTTTTTTTTTTTTTAACAGCTTTATTAAAATACAAAGAACTAGTGGCTCCTGGATGGCTCAGTCAGTTAAAACATCCAACTCTTGGTTTCCGCTCAGGTTTTGATCTCAGGGTCATGAGATCAAGCCCCACATCGGGCTCCATGCTCAGTCCAGAGTCTGCTTGTCCCTCTCCCTCTGCTCCACCCCCCAGGTGGCAAGTGCATGCATGCACACACATGCTCTCTCTCTCTCTCAAATAAATAAGTAAAATCTAAAAAACGAAGAAAGAAGAAAGAAAGAAAGAAAGAAAGAAAGAAAGAAAGAAAGAAAGAAAGAAAGAAAGAAAGAAAGGAAGGAAGGAAGGAAGGAAGGAAGGAAGGAAGAAAGACAGACAAAGAACCATATATATTTAATGGGTACAATTTGGTGGATTCAGACACATGCAAACACTTAAGATGCCATCACCAAAATCAAGGCAATAGATATAGTCAACAACTTCCTCAGGTAGGTCAGGAATGACAGTATGGCTCTTAGGCACTTACTATACAATTAGCACGAGTGGTAAAAAATGTCATAAACTCACAAACAAAATGCCATTCCTAATAGATTACCAATCTGGTGGGAAACAGAAGCATACTGTGTCTTGATGTTAAGAGGCACTTTTAAGACCGCAGGAAAGCCCCACGTGTCTACTTATGGTTTCTTCTACTTTTTTAGATATCTCTAAGTTCAATTAATCAATATGAAAATTGTGCTTAAGTTTTGCTTACATGACTACCCAAAAGCTTCTGGATGTTGTGTCCTACAGACTTTATGCATCTAGGAAATAAGATATGTTGAGAGGAGAAGTTCCACTTTGCTGCTCATTATATGCATGAACGCCTTTCTGAAGGCAGAGACTCCCATGGTGTAGGCAGAAGAATATGCAAGCTTAGACATATCTCATGCCCACAGAATTGGTATAAATGTATTATTAAACATAATCTTTGCTCTCATCAAGTATATTCAAAAAAATTACTGAAAATTTTTTTCTCATAGAAAACAGAACTAGCCTGATTATGTAAGTAAGAAAAGTGACAAGAAGTATAAATTATTCTCATTTAAGAAATTGTAACCAGTTTGCAACTTGATGTAAATGGTTTCATAAAGAAGAGGAAGAAGTTTACCTTAATTACACACAGAAGTCTGCTCCAATCTAGTCACATAAATATTTAGCCAAATAGGATTAAGCAACACTTCTGTTCGTTTGCTACGTTTTTAAGTATGTTAATAATATGTATCTTGTTATTAACAGAGTATTTGACTTATTTGCTAATTCAAGCAGCAATATATAATAGGTCTTCTACCTATGATCATACAAACACTTACCAATATTTAATGAGCTTCTACTAGGTACCCTGTACTGTAGAAAAGTTATGAAGAATCAGTTCTTGCCCTCAAGTAGTCCACTCCTGTGGCAGAACATCAAAACAATTAATATGACATATTTTTAAAGAAAGAACATATCAAGGGTGCTTGGCTGGTGTAGCCAGTTAAGTGTCCAACTCTTGGTTTCAGCTCAGGCCATGATCACAGGGTCCTGGGATCAAGCTCCGTGTCTCAAGCAGTGTGGAATCTGATTGAAATTCTATCTCTCCCTCGCCCCCTGCCCCTCCCTCTCATGCTGTCTCTCTCACTTGAAAATAAATAAATAAAATCTTTTAAAAAAAGAAATGGCATATCATTTATGACTTTAAAATAAAAATTATACATGACATAATTCAGAACTTTCTATACTTGCCTTCCATTTAACAACTTAATAAAATTAACATGAACATGAGCAAATACCATACTTGATAAATCTTTAGAAGCAGTGCCATCCAAGTAATAAACAAGATAATATCTCTGTAGTAATTATTACCATCCAACATTACATTGGGAGCTCTAGTTAATGCAGTAAGATAAGACAAAAGATAAAAAGAAATAACAGGTATAGTTATTGGAGAAAATTGTTACTGTTTCGGGAATAAACCTGGTAGGTATGAATCAGTAAATAAAAATAATCAATTCTCGGGGCACCTGGGTGGCTCAGTCGCTAAGCATCTGCCTTTGGCTCAGGTCATGATCCCAGGTCCTGGGATTGAGCCCTGCATCGGGCTCCCTGCTCAGCAGGAAGCCTGCTTCTCCCTCTCTCACTCCCCCTGCTTGTGTTTCCTCTCTCACTGTGTCTCTCCCTGTCAAATAAATAAATAAATTCTTTTTAAAAAAAATAATCAGTTTTCAATACCAGTAATAGCTAGTTAGAAAATATAATAGAAATGATGATGACGACGGCGACAATGATAGCAACAACAGTGATGGCTAAGACTTAGAGTGAGCAAGCTCTCTGATAGGTGCTGCATTCAGTGTGTCTCCTGAGATTTTCATGCTGTGTAATTCACACACCAACTTACTGAAATTGGCATTCGGTCATCCCCATTTTTCAAATGAAGAAACTGAGCTTTTGAGATGCTAGTAAGAGAGGGTAGGAAATGTAGATTCCAAATTCAGTTCTAATATCAAAGTCCATAAGCTTAACCATTTTGTATACTTCCTTCCCCCTCCAGAAAGCTATGATTTACTTTCTTTGAGATCTGTAAAATCCCACCAGCCAATGGAATAACTGTTAAGCTCAACACTGAGCCTGCTTTATCAGTTATTAGGACAAGAGAGCTCTGGAAACACCAAACTCTCTTAGAGACCAATAGCACTTTTCTCTCCATCTCCATGACCAGAGGCAGGTTCCATGATCTCTGCCCTTAGAATAGAATGACCTTTTTATTTTTTTTTTAATATTTTATTTATTTATTTGACAGAGAGAGAGATCATAAGTAGGCAGAGAGGCAGGCAGAGAGAGAGGGGAAAACAGGGTCCCTGCTGAGCAGAGAGCCCAATGAGGGGGCCAATCCAGGACCCCAAGATCATGACCTGAGCCGAAGGCAGATGCTTAACCTACTGAGCCACCCAGGTGCCCCAGAATGACCTTTTTAATATTAAAACCAGAGTAAATGATTAGAGACTTCAGCTCCGAGTGGGATCAAAGAGGATGAATTTTCTTGAAATGAAAAAATACAAATGAGCTTATTCATTTATGGCAGAACCTACTACCTAAAGATACCATGCTGATTGTCACAGGGTGTTCCAAATTATTTATTAGTCCCTTTTTCCCTGTGAATTTATAATTTAGGAGTAATCTTAAAGAAAACTTATCTATATACCCTCTTTTAAGCAAGTTAGCCTGTCCTTTCACTTCCATTATACCTTCATTGAGAAAATATCAATCACACATGTGGTTCCAGGTACTTTCTACAAAGTGCTGATGCTAAATCCAGAGTTTTCTTAAGCTTTAATCCAATATCCAACCAGCTCCTAAATATCTCAGGTATCTCATGCTCAGCTTATCTAAAAATTTCACTCATCATATCTGCCCCAATCCACTCTTCCTTCAGCTGAATGTACCTTCTGTCTCTTGAATCCATCTGCCTTCTTACATCTCCAATTCTACAAGGACACACCAGTCACAACAGCCGCAATTGCCTTCTGAGTAGTTGCTCAGTCTTCAGAATGACTTCCTCAGGAGGGGAGACAGATATTTAGCAAGTAGTCAGACCAAGAAATGTAAAATTACAACACCTATCAGTAATATGAATAAAATAGCCAATTGCTGTCAGAATGCAACTGGGTCCTGAAGGAGAAACTGTAAGGAAGAGAAGGAACAGTGTTGGCGGCAGAGAGAATAACCTCGCAAGATGCACGCACACGCACACGCACACGCACACACACACACACCTATTTAAAAGCCTTCAGTGGCTCCCAATCGTGTTTAGAAGTAATCTCAATCCAATAATCATTCCATTAAAAAGCTCTTAACTAATCTACTAATAGAAAAGAGCTGGCGGGCGCCTAGGTGGCTCAATTTGTTAAGCGACTGCCTTTGGCTCAGGTCATGATCCTGGAGTCCCAGGACTGAGTCCAGCATCTGGCTCCCTGCTTGACAGGGAGTCTGCTTCTCCCACGGACCTCTCTCCTCTCATCCTCTCTCTCTCTCTCTCAAATAAATAAATAAAATAGAAAGAAGGAAAGAAGGAAAAGAAGGGAAAGAAAGAAAGAAAGAAAGAAAGAAAGAAAGGAAGGAAGGAAGGAAGGAAGGAAGGAAGGAAGGAAGGAAGGAAGAAAGGCAAAGCAGAGCTGGCATTTTCATTATCCAACACCTTAAGGCTTTTGAGAGTTTGCATACTTTTCAACTCAATATTCCCGCATCCCATGAGATAGTCATGGTGTCTTCATCACTGTCACTTTAGATTGGAGGAAATGGAGGTTCAGAAGGTACACTGGGCTGCCTAAATTCACGTTGCCATTAAAAGATTTAAAGAATAACTCAGGGAGAAGGCAGAGGGGAAAGAACGAACATGGATTCTAGCAGATGACAAACCCAACTGAAGCTCAAGACAGGAAAATAAGTGGAATGTGTGAATGTTAGTTGAAAATGTTCTATTTTTGTTCATGAAGAACTGAGGAAGTTCCAAGGAAATGAAACCTCTCTGTGCATGGCCAGGAAGAGGCCACACCTAGCTCCCTTCTATCTTGCAGCTTCTGGGCCACCAACGCTGAGGATTCTACCTGCAATTAGAGCAGCCACAGAAGACAAGGCTCCCCCATGCCTAGAAGACAAATGAAAACCGTCCTGGCTGTCAACAGGAAAGAAGGAGAACAAACCAACCATTCCTCTTTAACTACAGTAGTGTTTATGGAAAGAGGCATGGTGCAGACATATCAGCAAGCAAGTTTCAGTCTGATTTTGCTAAGAGTAGTCCTTCAGCTTACCATCTTGGAGAAGCTGCCTATATCCTAATTATGTCCTCATTCTTAAATCTACCGATAATGGCTTGTTGCTAGTTCCATCTGCTATCACCATGATCTCCAACTTACACAGAGATTGAGGTATGGCTGTAGGCTTACTTACTTATTTATTAATTAATCTGTCATCTGTCTCCCCTTTTCTCTCTATGCCCCACTCCTACTTCTCTACATCTCCATATGCAACCACTTATGTGAAATTTATATACATATACCTCTTATCTAGATGTTCATACAATATGTATTGCTGCTTTATGTGCATGTATTTAAATGTATGTAAATGGGGTTATGTCATATATCTCATTGTTTATACGCTACAGCTTATCCTGTTTGAAAGATCTCACACATGCTATTTTGTGTACATTGAATCTACTGCTTTTTATTACTGCCTAGTGTACCCCATTATGAGCACCCAGTTGACCCCAACACACAGGAGTATTGCAATAACCATTATGAACTTGTCTAAGAAATTCCTTGAGATATATCCACAGAGGTGGATATTGTTGGGACAGAAGACTGAATGGACATAATTTAGCTAAGCAATGCCTAACTGATCTCCACAATAAGGACACCAACCCGAAGGGTGGGTCCCAGGGTAGAAGCCAGGGTATGAATCATGGCTACTCTACTTATTAGCTGTGTGACCTGAGAAAATTACCTAACATCTCTTAGCCCCATTTTCTGAGACAGATGTTTGAAAGTACCACAGCTGGAGGCTGTCAGGCAACCACAGTCCTTACAGACAAATAGTTGGTTGTTTCTTGAAACACTGTGTCAGGGGCACCTGGGTGGCTCAGTGGGTTAAAGCCTCTGCCTTTGGCTCAGGTCATGATCCCAGGGTCCTGGGATCAAGCTCCGCATTGGGCTCTCTGCTCAGCGGGGAGCCTGCTTCCCTTCCTCTCTCTCTGCCTGCCTCTCTGCCTACCTGTGATCTCTCTCTGTCAAATAAATAAATAAAATCTTAAAAAAAAAAAAAAAGAAAAGAAAAAAGAAAGACCGTGTCAGTGGTGCACCTCTGTGTCTGCCCTCCTTACAAAATTATGGGACGACCCTGGTTTTGCTGGGCTCGAGACTGAGCTGACTCCATGTGATTCAGTAACCTTCTGCAGGCTCCATGGCTGCAGAAGAGTGTGGCTCTGACAGTGTATGTGCCCGGAAGTAAGTACAAACGCATTACAATGACTGAATATGTCAGTGGAAGTGTGTAACTTCCATACAGTACTAGGTATGAGCAGATACTCATGGGCAGATTTTGTTTTTCAGTAATCATTCATTTTTTTGCCCGAGTGGAATATCAACACTGTCATGGACATTCTGATGTGGGGAAAGGAACGGTAGCTTGGGAACCCCAAAGCCACATTCAATTTCCTCCTCCAAAAACATGCAGCCTCCTTGGGCATGAAACTTGATACCTCTGCTCTTATTCTGTTCAGTGAGAAAGATGAGCTCTACTGAACTTCCAGTATGAAGATTCAGAGTCTTCAGAATTTTCTCCAGTCATTGTATTGCGTTTGTACTTACTTCCGGCACATACACTGTCAGAGCCACACTCTTCTGCAGCCATGGAGCCTGCAGAAGGTTACTGAATCACATGGAATCAGCTCAGTCTCGAGCCCAGCAAAACCAGGGTCGTCCCATAATTTTGTAAGGAGGGCAGACACAGAGGTGCACCACTGACACGGTCTTTTAAGAAACAACCAACTATTTGTCTGTAAGGACTGTGGTTGCCTGACAGCCTCCAGCTGTGGTACTTTCAGACATCTGTCTCAGCTTTGGAGCCACATGCACAATTACATCAACAATCCTGGGCTAATGAGTAAACCACAGTCAGAGTACTAGGACCTGGCAATTTTATCAGCACACGGGACTCCTCTGATGGGCACCCTTCACCCCTGAGCTCTCCGTGGGGTTAGCCAAGACTGCCGGATTTCCATCCTGGCCTGAAGCTCTCGATGTCCAATTCTACTTTCTCACTCTTTTCTCTTTCACAGGCATTCCTCCCCCGTAAACCTACTGTACCACCAATTCCATCTCAGAGGCTGTGTCCAGAAGGACCCACTGACACAGCAAACAAAATACTACACATATTTATACAGCGCTCCCGATTTCCATGAGATAATCTGATATCAAAAAATGTATTACTGGGCACTGTAATGACACTCGATATGCGAATACATGAGTTTTGAACTGTGCATCTTCACCAACCAAAAACGACAGGGATCTTTAAAAACAATTGATAGGTACTAGTCTATATTATCTATCTTGCGATGTGATCCAATGCTTATTAAATAATAAACATTTGTTCTACACAAGCTATTCTGCTTTGATGTTCTATCAATACATTTTCTAAATTTAATATACATATTAGCTGGGAACAGACTGATGAACAGACTGACGATCAGAGAAGTTGTGAACATGTCAGTGTAAATCACTTTAAACTTCAGATTTTGTTTAAAGGGCCAAAAATGTAATGTGATACTACAAACTATCATTTCACACATTCTTAACTTATAAACATAAATGGAAGTCAATTTAAGCAATGTATCTCAACTGGGGCTGATTTTGCCTCCCAAGAGACATTTGGCATCATCTAGAGACATTTTTTGGTTGCAACAACTTGGGGGGTGGAGGTGGGGGCTGCCGGGGGTGTGGGGGGACGCTACTGGCATCCAGTGGACAGGAAGAAATGTTGCTAAATATCCCACAATGTACAAGACAGTCCCCACAACAAAGAACTATATGGCCCAAAATGTCAATAGCGTCAAGGTTGAGAAGCCTTGGTTTAAAATTATAGAAAAAGTGTCCAATGTCCTGAGTGTTTTATTGAAAGCTAAAAGTAAAAGAAATGTTCTACCCACAATCTCCTAATGATATTTTGTTGTTGTGCTAATCAATATCTCCCCATTCCCCTCAAAAAAAAGGTAATCTCAAACACTGAATAAAATAAATTATTCCAGGGGCGCCTGGGTGGCTCAGTGGGTTAAAGCCTCTGCCTTCCGCTCAGGTCATGATCCCAGGGTCCTGGGATCAAGCTCCGCATCGGGCTCTCTGCTCAGCGGGGAGCCTGCTTCCTCCTGTCTCTCTCTCTGTCTGGGTCTCTGCCTACTTGTGATCTCTGTCTGTCAAATAAATAAATAAAATCTTTTTTAAAAAATAAATAAATTATTCCAATTCATTTGCCCCTTATACAAGGAATCAATGTTTTTAAGCAAATTATTCAAATATCTTAATGAGACAGAAATGCAGGACATACATTAGGGGTCACCAGAGTTCCATAACTGTCACCAAATCCTTAGGATTTCTTTTTTTTTTTTTTTTTTTTCCATTTGCTCATATTCCTTCTGTTACCTTGGTGGAATTTTTCAGGTTTGAGCATAACCTACTTTCACGCACCCATTGTTAATATTATTGATTAACATATAATACACATATTATTTGATTATTTAACATAGCAAGTTTACATTAGACATCCTGGTCATGCTAGGCAAAGCCCAGTATGTAGCAGGGAAAGGCAGTTTTTCCTTTAACACATGTGGCTATGTGGTAAATAATAATAATAAATTTGTTTAAATTGGGCTTTTAGGATAATTGACATTTATTTTATTTTTCTCATTAAGCTTTTGTTTTAATGGGTCTCAAAATTCTGTGACAGATTTTTGGTCAAGTTGTTTCCATTAAAAAGTACTGATTTTAAAAACTAATAACTTAAAACTGCCACACACATAAAAAAAACAAATGGTCCACAAAACATTCTCCTTTCTTAGGATAATTGACATTTAAACTGATCATCTGAAAACCAAGAACATAATGTTAAGTTTAGATAGTGTTAGAGTACATAAGTCAACGCTTTAATTTTTTCGTGGTTAAAGAATTTAAAAAAAAAAAAAAAAAAACTTGGGGCTCCATTTGACGGTCAAGGTGCGCCCTCTGCTGAACAGAAGAGAGAAATAACCTTGATACGGTTTAAATTCACAGGACTCTTGCACCGCATTATACCCATCATTATACCGCGTATCTCCATACAGCTCATCTGAAACGCTGAGTGTAAACCCCACATTTTATTTGACTCAAGAAAATGTTAGGGTGAATTGTGACTTGCGTATTAAAAAGGCCTTATGCTAACAGATGGCCCAGAAAAATCTCCAAACAGTATTAGCAGCATGAAATGACAACTAACACTCAACATTAACAATCTGAGCTTTACTTAACACGGTATTTTTCTTCTGTCAAGTCTCGTCGCTTTAATGGTATGTGACCCTATCAGGGATCCTTTCAGTCAGTAGTTACTGTCAATCCTACAAGTTTAAGTTCTCAAAAGTGACAGTAAATTGCCAGCAGACAAAAATAATCTGGATTAATTACACGGGAACCAAGGAGTCTGGGAGCAAGAAAAGTTCGTGCACCTCCGTCTCGCCCCCCTGATCCAGAACCGGTTGTAAATTAAATATCCCCTCGCTTTGCAGAGGCCAGAGCGCTGGGCTGAATGGTACCCGCCCAGGACACCCACCTGAGATTTATCTCTGTGGCTCCACTAAATGCCTGTCAAACCCTGGGGGGTGCGTGTGCGAGTGTGTGCGCGTGTGTGTTCGCAGGAGCCCGCGCACGCCTCGGTCTCCGTCTCCCTAACGCCCCGAGCCCCGAGCCTCCGGGAAGCAGGTGTCGCGGGGCACCTGCTCTTACCTGGGCTCCGGCGAGAAGGCAGCCGCCCAGCAGCAGCCACCCCCAGGCGTGCGGCGAAGCTCCCGGCCCCGCCATGCCCGGACCGGCCGGAGCGAGAAGCACAGACGCTCTCCGGCAGCCCGGGGAGGCTCCGCCCTCGCAACTTGGCCCGCGCGGGGCAAACTTGTGGCCGCGAGCGCGGCGCAGCTGGGGCGGCTCGGAGCGCGCGTCGGATCTCGGTCCTGCGCGGTGAGGCCCGCGCCCGGGTGGGGCGCGCTGGGGAGAGCGACCCCTCCAGGCCCGCGTGGGAGGAGGGGGCAGGCGGACCCCGCGGATCCCCCGTTGCGGGAGCGGCGGGAAGAGCTCCCGCTCCTGCTCAGAGTCACTGAGTCCCGCAGCCCCGGGGACCCGAGGGCACTGATCGCGAGCTCTGCTGCCGCCGCCCCCAGCTCGCGCCGTCTCTACTTCCGTCCACTCTGTCCCGGGTTCCAACCCCCGGTCTCGAGGGGTGGCCTAAGTCGTCAGGGAGTGCTCTAAGGCTCCCTGCTGTCCAGTGCGCGCTGCCCACGGGTCACGGGAGGCACCGGCTAGTGCGGCTGAAGGCTCCGGAGGCCAGGCGGGGCTGCACCTGCGGCTGTGTGTGGAGCCTCTCCACAACCCTCTGAAATTCTCTTCCCTTCCTTCTAGCCACGATGAATAGTGTGTGCGCACCTGGGTGTGTGAGAGAGAGAGACAGCGCGAAGGGAGGAGGGAGGGAGGTTCTACTTCAGTTGAAATCTCTGGGTCAAAATTTCTTTGTATCCTTTTCTGAGTATTGGATGCAAGCTTCATAGAAAGACACCTAATATTCATTTATGGGGGGGTGCGCGCGCGCGTGTGTAAATATCTTTATTTGGGACAAAGCCCGTTCCTTTATTTTTCTTGCAGGCATAATCATCAAGATGCCAGAAACCTTCCTTCAGAGACATTGAGTCCGGAAATTCTTAGTCTCCCAGGATCTGATCCAATAGGGAAAGAATGATTCCCATAGACAAAACACAAGAGTTCTCTCTCCTCTTGACAATGAGGATCTGAGATTTGTCACCAGCAGCTTTCATATGAGTGCCAAAGTGAAATCTGGGTTTGCTTTTAAAACTTCTAGATTATTAATGGCTGGCTACCCTAACACTTTACTAGAAAGAGATCATTTCTATTTCTACGTGTCTGAAATGTTCACTCCTATCTCTATTTTAATAGCATAATTTTATAGTACGTACATGTATTGTGAACAATCTCGTGGTTTTTGGAAGTAGCAAAATCTAAATTACACAACATATGCACAGGTACATACCAGTAAAATTACCAAGTAAAGCTCACTTTCTACTTACTCTATCAAAGATTTCTAGCACTCTCTGAGGTGATTATTACCTAAAGCCTTCAGTTTGATTAAATTACTTAGAACTAGTACCTGTTACATTATCTTACTCAAGCAAGAAAATAATGGTAATATTATAAGACCAATATATTAGATATCTCTCTATCAGTAAAAAGCATTAAGTGCTTTATTACATTGCTGTTAGTCTTCTAAGTACTTTACATAAAATTAACTAATCTTTCCATTAACCCTGTGAGATAGGCATTATTATTATCCATATTTATAGATGAAACAGATAGTAAGTTACTTTCCCAAAGTCAAGGTATTCTATCCTTGTGGTGCTACTAATCATGTGTTCTCCTATGTGTACAAAAATATTATTACAGATTTTTTTTCCATATTCCTTGGACCTCACAAAACCAGAAACACTTTTTTTAAAAACACAGTTTTTATTTTCATTTTTTTGTTGTTCTTCCTCCCTTAGCCAGAGAATTATTTACTGTGCATTATTGTAGTCGTTCCAAGCCTGGGACAGTTTTATCCCCCAAGGGACATCTGGCAATGTCTAGAGACATTTTTGGTTGTGGCATCTTTTTGGTGTGTCACAGTACACATTACGAGCATGTAGGGGATAGAGGTTAGTGGTGCTGCTAAACATCCTACAGTTTGCAGAACAGTTTCTCGTGACAGAAATATCTGTCCCAAAATGTCAATACTGACAAGGCGAAGGAACTCTGCATTACAGCAAAAAGGGTGCCCAAATTGTTAAATAAAAGAGGCCTATACATTGGAACTTACAATCAATTTGTGTGAAACGTATGCTATCCAAAAATTCGTTCGTAAAAAGTAAAAATTAACAGGCTCTAGACTAGAATACTCAAAGTTTTGAAGATATTAAAATATGCTACATTAAAAAGTTATGTAAAATAAAAAGCAGTTACACAAATGGCTGTGATATCATCAGAATACTTGTGACTCTTGCCATAAAATATATAATTGCTGATATTATGGGTAAACTTGGAATAATAAGATTAGTTGTAAACTGATAACTTAAAAAAGAAAAGAAAACATTTAGGGGCACCTGGGTAGCTCAGTCGGTTAAGCATCTGACTCTTGAATTCGGCTCAGGTCATGATCTCAGGGTCATGAGATCAAGCCCTGCATAGGTCTCCGTGCTTAGCAGGGAGTCTGATTGAGATTCTCTCTGTCTCCCTCTGCTCCTCCCCCTGCTTGTTCTCACTCTCTCAAACGAATAAATCTTAAAAAAAAAAAAAAAAAGTAAAATATTTATGCAAAGTTGATGGAGCAACTTATCCAACAAATCTCTTTGCAAATGACATCTTGTCAATCCTTAAAACCAATGAGAATCAATGACAGTTCTGATTATCCCCATTCACAAATGAAAAACAGGATCTTGATCATTAAGGGACTCGACCCCAAGAAAATCCTAGCCCCAAGGGAATTATGTGATTTCTAGCAGTTTCATTTTGTTTTGGTTTTTTTTCTATCATTTATTTATTTGTTCATTGCTGTCTTTTGTCATTCCACTATGTCACATTCCGACCTGTATCAGGATTAGCTGACATGCTTGTTAAAAATGCACATTCTTGAGCTTTACCTGAGACCTGCTGAACCCCAATCTCCAGGGCTGGGGTTTAGAAATCTACATTTTTTACAGGCTCCTGGGTGATTTTCAGACAAGCTAAAGTTTCAGCATCACTGTCTAGGCTGATTGGTACATGCAGCTGGTGTGGACTTCACAGGCCTGGTGAGATCTAATAGCCCAATACTTCTCTTCTGTGAAAAGTATACTCAGTGTCCTCTGCACTGAAGGGGCAGGGGGCGTGGGTCAACAGCCCATTTTGTAAGGTGGAGATTTGGGGACAGTAGACTGTTAACCCGACTTCCCCACCACTGCACAAGAACAACCTTATTGTGAGGAGGCCTGCTTTTGTTTTTGTTCTTGTTTTTCCATTCCTAAAGAGAGGTATCTCTCCGTGTTTTCATGCTGTGCTTCTGTGTTTGTATTTGGTGAGGAGGACCAAAGGCTCTGAAGCCCTGGGTTGCTTTCTCAGGCTCCAGTACTCCTTGCTGAGCTTCTCTCCTGACCAGACCCTCACTCACTATCTCTAGGGACTAATTTGAAAAGCTTTATTCTGGGAGCAGGGATCCCTGCTACCAACAGCTCTGTATTTGGGGAGAGGACAACTAAAACGCTAACTTAATTAATTAAATTGAGATTAATTAATCCATGTAATTTAATTGCCTTAATGATTTCTCTAAGTTCTTTCAAGCTTTTCGATCCCAAGTGTGTGTGTGTGGTTTTTGCTGCTGCTGCTGTATGTGTCTGTGATTGTGTCTCTCTGTGTGTATCTGTGAGTGTATCTGTGTGTGTATATCCCTGAGTACGTACGTGTCTGTGAGTGTGAGTGTGTGTGAGTCTGTGACTGTGTGTGTTTGCAATTGTTTCTTCTTTTAACATTCCGGCAATTTCTCAAAAATTTTAGTGTACAGGGGCACTTGGGTGGCTCAGCTGTGAAGCCTCAGCCTTAGGCTTAGGTCATGATCCTGGGATTGTGGGATCGAACCCCAGAATCAGGCTCCCTGCTTGGCTGGAAGCCTTGTTCTCCCTCTTCCACTCCCCCAGCTTGTGTTCCCTCTCTCTCTGTGTCTCTTTCTCTGCCAAATAAATAAATAAAATCTTGAAAAAAAAAAAA